>CAJPEX010000019.1:31694-43217 GCA_905338405.1 Notodromas monacha | reverse complement strand
CCCCCCCCCCCCCCCCCCCCCCCCCCCTCTCGCCAGATTTTCGCCGCACCTTTGTCAACCGGCTCTTCCCCGTGCCGACACATGCCGCGCAATTGCGTCGCGTGGCCCTCGGTCCCTGTTTAAAGGCTGCTGAAAATTCGGCCCTGCTGGGAGAACAGGCACTTTCAATCCACCTCCCCCCTCCACCAGTTTTCATTCAGATGCGTCTCTTTTTATTTTATTTTTATCCTGCCCTGTCGCCCTCGTTGGGTTCCGATAGAGAGGTACAGGTAGTAGCGTTATGATGCAAGCGCGCGGGTGTTGGATGCTGCAGCTGCTGCTGGACGACATTGAAAAGCTGCGCCCATTACGTGGAAACTCCTCTCGTCTGTCCCGAAGCTTTGTAAAGCATCTATTCTCGGAGGCTGAATCCGTCAGCTGGGATCAACATGTTCGATTCTCGAGATTGAAATCAACAGTCAAGTTATGAGCTCTGCGCGGCGATGCAGGGACTTTTTTCATTTTTTTCCATTCAGCGTGAGGTTTGCATAAACTTTTTCTACTCAGGTCCTTTGAATTCAACGCACGAAACAGCGGGAGATTAACTCGGGGAGTTTCACAAGCTCACCTGGGAGCCCTTGATTTTTTGTGCCCTATTTCTTGCTCAGGCTTCTGTTCGCAGCGGATGGCGAAAAAAGGGCCTGTTTTGAATGCAGCCGAGGCGCAACAAAAAATGATAGAAAAACCTCGGGGCTTATCGTATAGCTTTCAGCTGTTGCAGACGTGATACTAAAGCAATGTCATTTTTTTAAAGGCCGGAAGCTTCCACTCAATGCATCGTCGAAAAAATTGCAAGTTTCCCACGAGCAGAAGGTACAAATAATTATCTCTTCATCCGTGGAAGCAAGGAAATACGCATCAACAGATTAACATAATATTGTACTCTGATGATTGAGGAAAACTGTGTTGGCACTTACGTAATTCTAAGTGAGTACAGTACGCATTTTACATAGAATACACAATTTATATGCTGCGAGAAATTCCGGGTTGTACGTATCTGAATTTTGTGAGAAAACCTGAGGGAAAAATCTATAAGGACTGAAAACAAGTTAAAATTTTGGAGAGGAAAATGTAGACAATGTGGGCATGAAACAATACAGGCACTTTTTTATTATTGGCTTAACAATGTACTGAAATTGATGCTAGGACTAAAATAGTTCAGCCACAAATGCACACAAAGTTGAAGCAACTTTTAAAAAAGACATCAAGGAAACGTCTCTGTTGTATTTTTCTGAGGAGAGTTTTTTCGTTGTCTATCCTATTTCCCCATAGCTTTGATCTGTCTTTCTGCTGAAATGATTGCGAATATGGACCACACATTTCGTAAACCATGCTGATGGGAAAAACATGCATTTGTTGCGGGAGGACCTTACATTTTTCGAGAAAATAAGTGCGGCCGATAATCGATAAAATCCGAAATGAAGATCTGAAGAAATATTCTGAGCTGTGTAAAAAACAAATTTTCTAGTTTACATCTGGCAAAGAAAAGGCCGTTTCCCGATCAAAAATTCCTCGATTTGAGAAAGACTGTTGGGTGAAAGAAAATTTGTCGCTTCGCTTCGAGAAATCCTTTCCAGTCTGTATTTTATCTCGATTTCGGGACATCGCTTGAGGGCGGTGTGCATTGACAGCATCAGCGCGAAGAATGGTCCAATCCCTTTCAATTGCATACAATGAGCAGATGAAGATATCACAGATTTCCGTTTGAAAGATTTCCTTTGAATGAGCGGCTCGTGCCACCACACAAACGCGCGCCACAGGAAACAGATCTGAATTCCATCAAACCTCGTGAATTTGCTTATCAGAGCTTTGAGAGCCCGGGATCAACCGGATTGACAAGAATTCTTGCCGAACCGAGAGCGCTTGCGCAAAGGGTCGGCGTCGGCAATGAATAGAGGTTTTTTTTCCCCCACGGGACATATACGGGTACTGGTGTATTCAAATTTGCAAGGTGGGCAGCCGATGGGGTTGATCTGGAGTGAGCCTTTTCGCTACTGAAAGGAAAGTATAAAAGAAAAGGGGGTGAAACACATGCAGTGATGGGGAAAGGATTCTCTCGGCGAGTGTCTTACATGCCCTGCTGCTCGCGTGCCGGCGATTCCAAACGCGCGATTCACGTTGAAGTGCATCACGTGCCATTCACGACATCCGCTCAAATGCCTCAAAATACCCCCTTGGTATCTGAGTTATTTCTTACAAAGTTCCTCTCCACCGGTCGCAACGCAGTTTGCCAACCGTCGGATTCGAAGACCATGGGTCCACATGCCACTGAGTATTTTTTCTTCCCTGGGACATTACGAAACGCGCTACCTCGATATAATAATTATCGACCTCATCTAAATATGCGACGCAACTACAGTATCATGAAATGTAGAATAATCTTGATTAACTTATCTTCAACATTTTTGACTTAAATGGAGGTAATTTCATCTTTCGAAAGCATGATAAATTATCTAGAGCTTCTAGACGCAACTGGATTCTGATTTGTTTCATACGAAGATACAGTTTCTGATAAACGTAGTAAATTTGGAGATTCAAAAGAAGATTGCTACTGTTATAGGTCATATTTGTTATACAGTACTGTAAAGTAAAAGCATCTTTTCCATTTTGATTACCTGCAATTTTCTAATCATCTGGAAGATGTCATTACTCATTAGCCACGGTGATGGAGGTTCTTTCCATGTGTCAATCAACCCCCGAATGTTTACTTGCTTTCTGTAAATACCGTAGTTTGTAGCTTGGTAATTTGAACATTCTTCGCCTTTGAAATGGACGAGTGATTAAGAGACTCTTATTTGAGTAAATTTGGTTTAATGCTTGTTTGTGTTCTTTCGTGTTGCTGTATTAAAAAAAAAGAAATCTTTTCCCTCCCTTGTTTTTTTCTACTCTTATTCGTCCAGAGCCAAAATCATTTCTATGCCAAAGATGAGACGAGGAGAATGCAAGAAAGTATGAGGAAATTCGGATGATGCGTTTCAGGTTATTTGAAGAATTCCCTCACTAGTATTATTCATGAATTTTTTTCATCGTGGTTCCCAAAACTGGCATGTCAATACTGTATTCTTGACGGCTTTAGATAACTGAGCCATAAAAAAATGCGCAGCAGATGAAAGAAACAAAAAAGTCAGGCGAAATGAAGCTGTATTCTGAGTAGAGCTTGTTTCAGGTTCACTGTGTTTGCCAAATGGGGCGATTGGTCGCCCAAGAGAAGTTCGGCGGCTTCGTTTGTCCGTGTTGTGGAACTCAATCAACCCTTAGACACTCGATGCAAAACGTGCAAAAAGCCAACTCTTTTTCGAGAGAAAAAAAGGAGGGAAGGGGTTCCTATATGAAAGAGCGGCGTACGCCTTTGAGAGCACGCACATTTTGCTTTTGACCCACCACAGCGATTACCCCCTGGAAATGCCCAGCACGTGTCGCTGCGATGCCCTGTTGTTTGTTTCATTGTTTCCCCCAGAAACCGAGCACCCGAAAAGGTCCCATTAACTGCAATTTTCAGTCTGGTCTTCCCGGCAGACGCGGTGCTTTTCTTCTTCAGACTTTACAGAACAAATGTCCGCGTTGACACTAAACACGCCGCGAGAAGAATGAGCCAACGCAGGATCTATGCAATTTTCTCCTCCCATTGTTTGGCCAAGTTAACCACTGAAATGCCAATCCTAGTTACGCTACCTTTCTCTCATTCGAAGAATTGCAAGTTTGAGCATTTTAAATACTGGATAATTCACTCCATCAATCGCGTTTATTTTCAATTATTTTGCATACCATCAAAGGTTTGTCATCATGAATTTCTTGAAACTGAGACGAGAAAAAGGTCTCACCACCTCTTCATAACAAAAAGCTCGTAAGGCGCGTCTTATTTCATAGTTTTCTTCTAAAATGCGTCAGGGCATACCAAGAGAGCTGTTCAAACATTCAGAGGAAAAAATATGTATGACTTCGAATTGAAATGTTCGTTAATTTTCTTTGAGATAGGGAATATCGAATTTTCGAGGCAGATCAATGGCAAAAGAGTTCAATTACGGAGATTATTTTGGAAGAAAGACTTCGCTTCGGGCATAAAGACGGAACTGCAGTGCCTTTCTTACATATTCAGATTTTGCGGAACGGATTTGGATTTAGCGTATCTTGGAAACTTTTGGTGGGGAAATGCTGGGGTATATTCACTGGATCATATACTGTACTATGAAATACCTTAGATTGAACCAGAAGAAAGCGATACCGCTTCTGATAATGCTGACGAGTATTCCGCGTTTTACCTGTGAAGTACAGCATTTCTTTGAAGTATTGTCGAAGTAACAGCTTGTTTGTCTGAATAGAGTCATCGTTCGGAGAGATACCCGAGGAACACGACTGGAACGGCACTCGACAAGGTTTGAATTCGTCGACAAACAAGGGTGAGCAGATCACTCGACGCTCCAGCAGTGGGTGACGATAATGGGAAGAGGTTTTCGCTCATTCCTAGTCACCTACTCGTAGTGATTCAGTCCGGAATCCAGAAATTTCTTATCAGCCTGATCGCATGGCGAAAGACCGTGTGAAAATCTATCCAAGAACGAGTGTGATGGCTGAAAGAGAAAGAGAGAGAGAGATCTCCGTGCTCATGAAGAAAGGTACTTGAACGGAGTCGGCTCTCCTTTTTGAGAGAGCGGAATGATTAGAGCCTCAGGTAGCGTGGGAATGAAGCTTTCGGGCGTCTCTGGATGAAGCCATAAAATTTATGGTATGTTTATCATAAGAGGAAGACGATCTGATTTATCGCGAGCCTTCCGATAAAATCGCACACTTCTCGCGCTTTCCTGGAGCGCTACGGAGTGATTTCCTTCGCATCATTTAGCCTAAAACGCGTTACGGACAGCACGTTTTACTGCCAGCGCGTGGGAGTCTGCCTGCATCCAAGGACCCATGGGAATCTCTGTTCGGAAGGGATCGTGTTATCTTTTTTCCGCATCGTACTTGGGTGACATTACCGCAGCTATCACAAATACGACTCGAACCGCTGTTTTCACCGGCGTCTGTGTGATATTGGGAGTCGGTTTGCCAATGCCTGGGACGTTGTCCCGAAAAGCTGTCTCAGTCGCAAACTTTCTTTCAAAAATTTTAAAACGTCACTGCTCAACACCATCGAATGCCTCCGCGTTACCGTTCGTGCTCAATGCACAAAGACCAGCTTCCCGTGAAAGCATCCTCGGCACTCCGTCCTGAAAAATAGCTTCATTTGCTCGTGGATGAAGTGTCAAGAATGTTTGAAGGGTATGCGGAAAATGCTTCCGCGCCCCCAACTATTTTCAACACATGAATCTATCCTCCACTTCAAGGAGCCGTGATGGTTAATCATGGTTCAAAAGGAATCTTGACGTGATTCATCAAGATTTCACGTTTTGAGAAACCTTCAGCCTTTCGCGGAAAGACAGTTTTTTTATACCTCATTTATTGTGCTTATAAACTCGGATAAAAGCAATGTTCGTGAGTAGGTCAACGCCAAATTATGTTTAAAACTGTTAAACATAACAGTCTGAGGAAATGTTCAACAGCATTTACTTCATTTTTAATACATGTACCTTATCTTGAAATCACACACCTTACATGACGATTCCCCCCCCCCCCCGAAAACAGCCCATAAAACCTGAGTGCATCCAGGCTGTATATTCGGGATAGTCGGATTTAAGCCTCACTAATCTCAAATATGTACTGTACACATAATTTACAAGTTTTGCAATTCATATGAATTCCAATCTCAATACGTGATTCAATCAGAAGACAATTCAATGCACCTTGCATCGCCTTCTACTCATACACCTAAATTGCATTTTCAGGGAAATCGGCGAATTTATTCCGTGTATAGGCCGCATTTTTCTTCCAAAACGTGCGAAATTTTTCTGGCTTACGTGTTTCTACCTAAATGCCTAGCTTTTCTCTCCAAATAGCAACCCGAAGACAGGCAGCGACAAAGCTTCATAGCTGTATAGACTTCATGAATTCATTTTGGGAAAGTGCGGCTTATAAGCACACATATACAGTAACTTGCAATTTTAAGAAAACAAAATTTTGAAAAGTTGAGAGGACGATAAATTGTCCAACCTTGAAGAAAAAAACTGAGCCTTCTATGTTGTATTCAGATTTGAGTCACGTAGCTGAGAGCGATTTCGGTTGTTCTCTTAATGTGAGACGTACAGTTTAAGTAAAACTTTTGTAAGGCCTTGAGCATTTTTGAGCATGTATCGATAAGTCCCCGATAAGTTCTTCAGGGCAACTCCGTGTATAAGAAGTTCGGTAAATACGGTACATTCCTCTCCGAACCTGCCAAACGAATACTGCACAGTGGAACCACGGACTATTTATTTCGGTGTGACGAAATGCCATTTTCTCGAAGATGTCTCGTAGAGGGGCATCGAAGGGTTCACAGACGCGGCGAGATTTTTCCCGCAGAGCATGCGATGAGGGTTGCGAAGGAATCCGCCGTACTGACTCGAGATGTCATCTGCCAGTTTTAGCCGAAGCCTGCGTAGAGGGTTAACGATGTCCCCTTGCGCAGCCTTGTCACAGCCGAGCATCGTCGTCCCAGAGATTCGCAAAGAAATATTTTTGAACCGAAAGAGGGAGGAGGAAGGAGGTTATTATGAGCGAGAAGATGCGGTTATGTGAGGCCCTTGCTTTTACCTGACAGTTGCGCTGACGAAAATATGACGCTCGCTCCACGCTCAGGAAAGGAACGCTCTGTCTTCCCCCGCGGAATTCGTTCTCATCCCGCTGTGTCGAATCACAGGACCAATTGATCTTACGCTCCGTTGATCCCAGGAGGCGTCAGAAAATTTTGAAGAAAAGCAATCGATTCCTGGAGTCTGGACTCGATTTCGAGCAGCCGTCGCCGCGATCTCTGCTGCTGCTGCTCGTTTTGAGCTTTCCCTGCAGAAACTTTCCCTTTTCAAAACGGCGCGTTAACAGAGTTATTTGCACCGAGGGAGGAGAAAGCCGGCCGTGCACAATATCCCATTTGTGGATAGTTATTTCTGTCGGAATCGCGCCTGAAGCATCGCCAAATACGAGACCAGAATTGCACATCAAGACGCACGAATGTACAATACTTAGCTCCAAAATGTGTTCGATTCTCTTCCCGAAAATAAATTCATATGCTTAATTTAGAGTACAATGCAATAATTTCTGCGCAGCAGTATTGAAGTAAACTAGCGGTTTTTATATTTATGCGACCGTGAGATTCGTGCGCCTATGAACAGCACCCTGTTAGTGGTCACACTGGTCAGCCATTCGAGGCATAAAAAAGTTTAAAGTACAGTAAATAACTTGAGTAAATAAATGTATATATAAATGTATTCATCAAGCATCCGTGATCTTTGATTATCCGATTAAAAAAAAGGGGCAAGAGGTCATCAGCCCGGAAATTCGGTGTTCCATGGTAGTGCTAAAAGTAGTGCACAGAAATGAGAGGCATAGAAGACTAAAAGTGCTTCGGTTCTCAATTCTGAAACGGCCTGCTCAAGCACGAATCCACAGCATGAGCAAAAAGGTTTTCTTCTGTCGGAAGTACGACTCATTTCTTCAACGGCTGCAAAAATAAATAAATAAATGCGGTGACTTTTCAAAAGTTATTCGAAAACTGAAGCAGGTTACGGGTCTGAGTTACTCGAGGCAGCACCAGCTTTGTCGCTGAGTCGCTGTTATTTTTTGCCTATTCCAATTTAATTTTTTTTCTGTATCGAGAGTGTTCATTGTTCATTGTTCTTCGTAAACGGTAAACCCTTGGTCAACTCGAGACGGAACACCGAAATACCTCGAAAATCCGCTGTTGAAATTTGATTCTTTCCAGAACCATGTGGCCATGAGTGCGAGAACAGAGCATTTCTTTCGAAACGGACGTTGGTGAAAAGCAAAACAGATATGAAGAATATCAAACAAAAAGTTCTCAAGTTCTTGGAATAAAGCCATACTTATAAATTTTATAAAACTGAATGCACGTTTATTCGAAGCACGCTCAATTTTGTATACTAAAACTGCTTATCATCGGCCTTTGCGTATTTGTGGGGAGATTCACGATTCCTTCCGGTTTCTGCTGGGCGATGAGGCACAAGTCGACGCACAAAGCATAGAATGAACCGTAAATATGTGTACGGATAATTCAGATTATACTCATTTCCATGCGAGGGAAACGCGATTCTAGATTTCATTCCGTTTCGTCTGGAAGCTCTGACGGACGAGGGCGCCATGCATGACAGAATGTCGTCAAAAATGTCGTTTACTTCCGATATTTGCGGTAGAAACCTGGTAGAGTCATTGTCTGGAGGAACACCCAGCAGTGCAAGTCCCGCTCATGTCCCAGTTTGAGAGAGAGAGAGAGAGACAAAAATGCATAAAAAAGCTTCGACAACGTCGCACGCGAGCGACACGTGGGCATATTTCGCTCGCAGGCGTCTATGAATGATGAAGCGGTGGGGACCCGTGGCAACCGTTTCCGGCGATTGACGCAGCTCGGGACGCTTTCGGCAGCCGCGTCGCTCGTTTCTCTCCGAAATTCTCCGAAGAAGGCAAACACGCCCAGCGTATCTAATCAAGTAGCGTGATTCTCTCAACAGCACCCAGCATCAGGGAGAAGACAAATTGCCGCAGGTTTCGGAAGAAGGAAAAGCTGCGGCGGAAATACGCCGCGAGAAGCAGCGAGTTCCGGATTGAAATCGATCGTTTGATTCCTTACGTCATCCCTGCGAGCTTGTCGACTGGGTTTTCTGGACCACGGAGGAACCGAGCATTGATTTATTTCCTGTTTTTTACGCGAATTGTTCGTTTTCCCGGTGAGACTTCCGCTCTGGAATAAGCCCACCGAGAGAAATTTGTTTCCCTGAGCTTCGATTCAAGGCTGCTTTTGTTCTCGCGTTCGCCTCAAGATGTGGCCATCACGCGCGTGGCACAACACCGGACGTGCCAGATCCGGAATACAGTTCCTCTTCCCTTGTTGCTTCACGTGGGCCCGTTACGGGAAGTTGACCCCCCGGTAGTTCCGGCCCGACGTTTTCCCAACTCTGCGGGAGGTTTGCAGGCATGAAAAAAATCAGCGGAAACTTCCAGCTTTTGTCGACGTTCACCATATCGTCATAGGTTCAATGCCCTGCAAGAACTACTCGCCAAACGTATGCCGATTCTGGCGTGTGCAAAAAAATAGAAGAAAATGAACGCAAAAAGAAAAAAAAGTCCGTCGAGGGAACTTCACGGCGTCACCACGTAGCGTCAGAAGTGGGGGAATCGATCGGTGCCGAAAATAAATCAGCTTGAAAGAGACATTATCTCGAACAATAGCTCTGCGAACTTGACAGGTGTGGCTAATCGGGAATCGATCTATTTGGCTGCTGGATTGAAAGCCAGGACGAGGCGATATTGTATGCGTCGAGTGACCGACAATGTCGAGAAAAATCAGATCCTCACTAACATATAGCAGTCTCGGGAGAATTGTAAAAGGGGATTTCCCGACGCCGAGACGTGACACTTCTGGAGCGTCGCGACGTCTCACTCAATCTACACACACAAAGATGCCATTGTTCCTTCACCTAGCACATCTCAACAATGCGGATTTTAAAGGGTTGTGTTCCATTTTGCTTGAATGCAACGAGATCATGTTCGAGCTGTCGGCTCCGATGCTTCAAATTATTTTTAGCGAATCTATTCCTAGTTCAGCCAGATCGACTTCCGAGGTGTTTGAAATAGAAAAGAAACTAACTTCTCCAGACTGCTGGCACTGTTCACCTTCGGCGGAGGATAATTTGATTCGGAACTCGTGGTATGCAGTGAACTTCTCTTCTAATAATTCCAATTCCTCTAGTTTGGTGCTGTTTCATTGAAGAGATGTCAATCTAAGTCACGCCTCACTTGTATATTATTTATATTCCACCCGCACACAATGCCCACCTTCACCTGAGAAAGACTAGCTTCTTCTCCAGTCATATGTGATTTAAAAGAAATATCTTCGTGAGAATCGGCGGAAAAACTGGGTTATTTAGTCGAAAAAAGTTGTATAAGTTTATAAGTTTACATTTCTTTGTGTGAAGCATACAATTTCATTTTTATCGTGACACCGCATTTGTAAAAATATTCGAAAATATTTTTCGGAAGACTGACGATGAAATTTCATTCCGGCGATGCTTATGGATTGCTACACGAGTCTGAGTCTAAAAACAAGAATAACGCTTACCATACTGGTTTTATATTGACCACGACTCTGTAAAGTCAAATTATTTTTTGCGTTTGTTAAATTACAGTGTCTTATCGACTTTCGAATAATGCGTGTTCGTCTACACCAGAAGTTTTCAACCCGTTGAACTGGCGGAGCTTTTTTGGAAATGATTTTTTGTCGAGGGAATCCAACGTACACCGTATTTCACGAGTCTTTATGACAATGCGTGCTCAAGTATAGTCCCTGTTTACGGTTTGTGGTGTCAATCATTTATATTTTTAGAATCAAGGATTAATCGACATTTTGCGTATCCTTCTATTTGGTCGCATTTTGCCCCAAGAGGAGATGCGGAGCCTCTGGGAAACTCCAGGCGGTTTGATCCACAATGGGGCTTCGCAGAGCACCTTTGAGAATATCTGGTTCACTTGTCGAAAGCCAGGTTAATTCAGGAATTTGTACGCGTAAAACAATTCCGTCTACCCTCCGATGTTCTATATAAATCCTGTGGCGCCTCGAAAAGAACACCCCTTCTATACTCTAATCCGAGAAATAAACCCTGACAGTTACAGTCGAAGGCCCTGGGTAGATTGTTTCCTCAAGACCGGTATATGGCAAGGCAAACGGAAAAAGGGGTACGTCATTGAACTTTTTTGTGTTTAAGTAATGCCCCGCTGCTTCAGACCCCGTAATGGATCGTTTGATCTTCACCCGAGGCGGAGGAAATCGATCAAGTCGAGCTCAGCGGGTTCGTATCCACATAGTTCATTCCGAGCGTCACACCCGAATTACCGGGAAAGGTTTATATCCTTGCTCTGTGATGATAGAGACCCGACCATCTGACGGTATTAAACATTCAGTTTCATTGGGAAAACCTTGACTGCCTTATTAGCTCTCAAACGTCTCATTTTTTGCCCTAGTATTCAATAGGATCCAGAGATTTATGCTTCGGAGCTGACGTTCATGGCCTCAGAGAGTGAGAGATACGAAAAAACCCTGTTCAATTAAAGTCTTTAGCAGTTAATTAGAAGTTATTCCATTGCTTTTCTGCTTTTTACACCTCGGCAACGAAATGAAGTTGCCTACATCTGTCTTCGAGACATGCAATCCTTCTGACAGGTCTTGCATCATGTTGTACAACGTTTCTGCTCACTGTAAATAAGGATAATAAGGAAGCATAAGATTCCATCGATTCAAAGATTTACTTGAACTTAGAAAATTTGCTGGCGAATCATTGTCGCATACAACACAATACCAAAATTTGGAAATATATGCTGCTGAGTAGGGGGGGGGGGGGGGGGCAAAATGAA
>CAJPEX010000019.1:0-31657 GCA_905338405.1 Notodromas monacha | reverse complement strand
GGGGGGGGGGGGGGGGGTGGGTGTGGGCAATATGAAGAGCATCAATTTTCAAGAGTCAAAATCTGTTCGACGCCTTGCAATGACGAACACCGTAATTGAAATCTCATTTTAACTTTATTCTTATTGAAATCACCGTATTAATATTAGAAGTTTATTAATATTAGATGGATGTTGCATTAATACAACATCCATTTCCCACGATTAAAAAATTAAATTAAATATTTCCTGCAAATATATGATGTATCAAACATGTGGCTTCATCGAAAATATTGAAAAGATGCCCTGTGGTTTTCAGTACAAATTCTTCGAAAACTTGTGACTAATCTTCGAACAAAACCTCGCGGGCAAAATTAGAACAGCTTACATTTTAATTTTTGCTCAAATTAAAAATTAAAAGTGAAGGAAATTTCTCAATTGTATCTTTTGAGGAGTCAGTTACGGTAATTTTAGTTAGTTCAAATAATGGTTTCAAGCAATTCCGAATGCCAAGAATGGGTTCGATAGTTGAACGAAATATTCTGATCTGCATGGGAGCACCTCAAAAGGTACCATAATTTTTTTCATATTTTATAACGTTTCCAGTATTTTGTGAATCAAACCGGGAAAAATAGTTTTAGATTCGAATAAATACGGTAGGTTTATAATTTATAATCCTTTAAAATTAAAAGCTGCGCTGAATTCCGACGGCATTTTTTGCATTGATGTATGACATTTATTGCAGAAAATAAAACCCGAGATGGAGGCGTCAAAGATTTACTGAATGGTCCAGTGGTCGAACGAATCTGGAAATTCGCTTTGCATCAGTTCGATGGAGCCTTCGTTCGCCAAACGCACACAAAAAGTCGGCGAAAGCGTTGAAGCACAAAGTTTTCCCCGTGTAAGAAAGAAGTATATTTTGCAGTCCATGCATGACTCGTCAAGCATTTTCTCCTCGAAAAGCAACCCCGGATTTGTTGACGCCGAGCGATTGAGCTTGAAACGGGTAACGTTTACTGACGTCGTCGCCGAAGCCAATCGATTCCGTGCAGGGTTAAGGCGTGAATCGCCAGGAACCGAGCCTTTCCAGCCCTGAAGGGATCCCCTGTTTACCTCTTAAACACCCCGTCGGTCATTCAGCGCCTGGTGGCATTCTGGGCTGTACTCAGCGTGGAATCGACCCACTTCTCACCACGATTTTCTTCGGATTGTGCAAAAAATACCCCTTCCTCCTTGTCCAAGACGTGAGGCTTCCATTTAGTGGATCTTTGCGACGAATAAACACGTGGGGCGTTTGTCTTGCCGAAAATCTATTACATTCAGCAAACACAAACCGCGCTTTTTTCTGCACCGGGCAGTCCCAGAGTTGATCTTGCGAAAATGCGTGATTCGTGCAGAGAGGCTCAAACAAACACGACGCAACCTTCGGCATGATCATGAATTCAAAGCACTGAATGGTGCAGCGAATGACTGGAGTGCTTCTCGGTCCTTGTTTGCCTGTTGATTCAGAACGAGTTGTGTGCCCCTTTTTCAGACTATTGTGTCCGCATCTCTGGGACGCTTGTGTGTGCCCCCGCTTACAAAAGGTACGCGTTTGTCATGGTACAGCTTTAGCTTTAAGAAGGGGTTTCGTGTAAGCACTCTGAGCCATCCCAAGCGGATATAAACTAGCGTCGTTTGAACACAACTTTTGCAGAATGAGTTAGAAGCTCGAAGGAATCGTTACTTGGGTAAAGGAGCGTCGAAGGATACGACTGGTGTGTTGACCTGTTCCCAAATCAAGTTAATGTCTGGGAAACCCGGTTCGGAAGCAGTACTGTAGGTTCTGACAAAACAACGTCGGCATGTACATGATGTTTGATGTGCTTATTGAGCTGAGTAAACTGATGTGTTCGGCCTGAAATGCCAAGCGTGCGAACTGAGCCACATATTTTGGTGGGAGATTTCTTACGTTGACGCTCCCAGGACCCCCGGAAGAATGTGCTCTATGGATCTGCAGATATCGAGGTTCTGCGAGAGAAAGAGAGAGCGTTGCTGCAAAAAAAAGTATATGAAACACAGGCCGGGGGAATCAGCCCGATGACATTTCTCAGCTTGAGGGTTTCTCGTCAAATGCCCAGATTCAATCGGCTGGTTGGTTGGATGAAGTAGCCCTCCGCCGAGCATTAGGGCAAAACCATGATGCGGATTTCTGCAGTGGTTCCCAGCAGAGAGCGCCGTATCGCACTGGACGATCTGAAACACGGCCGCGAGACCCCCGGCGCAAAATGCGGCCCCCGAGAGACTCCTTGCAACCCGGATTCCGGTGACATATGCCACGATGGGAATTAGGAGTGGCCGACAAATGCGAGGCCCAGTGCATCACGCAAAGAGGAGGGGGATACGGAGAAAGGGGCCAGACGGGAAGCCACGAAGGATGTCGTCGTCGCCGGTGTTCGGACGCGAGATTTCCCCGAAATCGCGAGATAACAGCATCAGGGGTGAACAATCTGCGCCGGCAAGCAACAGGTGGATCCCGAGCCCTGGGAAAGCAGCAGAAGACTTTCGATGGTCACTGACTCCCGTCACGAATTTACCAAACCGAGTAACCGTAAATCAGACCGTAAGTCCTGCTCCCGTCGGCGGCGGTGACTTGAATGCTGGAATTTCCTTCCTGAAAGTACTGCTTTCCTCGAAACACGTGAGAAGGATTCCCTCGCGGTTATTTAATCATTTGGCTCCGGGTATCCTCAATCACATATTAACTAACGGTTAGCGCGCTCTACTCCACACTCACTCAGCAAATAGCCGTACTTACTCGAACGTAAGATGCTGTTTTTTCCCCTCGAAAATTGTCGGACAAATAAGGCCGCGTCTCATTTCCGACGACGTCTTAAATTTGTTGGCGAATTGTAGGTTTTTTTTCTCTGTCGGGACAGAATTTTCTGGAACACCTCTATTCTTCCATTCCGAAACCGTTTGAATCCATTTCCCGCTCAATGGGGAAAGAGATCAGTATACATTTTTTAAAGTCAGGGTAAGTGAAGCATGAGTGGAATGAACAACTCCTCATAATCCAAAAATAATGAAATTTAATGAGAGTGCATCTGACATTCATTATTACTGTACTTCACATTTTTTCGGTTCTAGTGGCACCAAAATCGAGGTGAGTTTTACAATACAATAGCGATTTATGAAAATCTTACGATCTAAGGATACGGTACGTATTTCAGAATCAGAGACAGGTTCCATATTACAGCACACAACGACGCGTTATAGTATATCATTTATTTGAACCGGAATGCGCTTTCAAAGAAGTATCCAGCTGCGTGAAAAGTGACCAATTCGGCCGCAGAAGTTGAAATCGATGAAAACTTTAGACAGCAGATCTGCAATTTGACCGATCGGTATGATGTATCGTTTAGCTGCCTGCCTTTGACTGGAAATTTCCTCTTGAGGATATCTCGATAATTGAGACTTCAACCAATAAGATACAGGCTCTCTACAATCATGGTTTTTATAATGACGTTTTTTATAGAACGGGTTTTTCTACGGTCTCGGCCCATCATGCGTCATATGGTGCAGTATAAGCAGCAGTTCACACACAAGAATATTTTCCGTACCATGAATAATTTTTTGTTCCGAAGTATAGAACCTTTTTTTAGGAGAGCTAACCAACATTGAATTCGCTGACCGCGATACTGGAGTACAAAGAAATCCGATGACGAAAAACCTGAGAAAATTTATTCTTTTGTAGGGTATGAACAGAACGTCCGACATTATCATGCGAAACACCGGCAACTTCAGGGATGGGTGTTGCTGTACAGTATTTTAGCTCAATTTCAAAAGCCTGTACAAATGTCATCGAATTGTAGTATAGTACTGTAGGGTCGCGGTTGGGTTTGCTGATACAACTGGAATCCTTCTCAATATTTTCAACTGTAGGAATTCGCTCAAATTATTTTTCTGATAAGAACTTTTTTTTAAGGTATGTGTAGCAGCTCATCAATGGTGATTTTTTGCTTCCTTCAGTAATCGTTTTGAAAAAAACAATGCGGTGTGCACATTCCTTTCGGTACAATTTGTATTTCACGTGAATAGAGAGGATCCCTTTTGTTGCTGAGTAAAATGAATGCTGCAGCACATTGGGGAGTGAAAGAATTATCTGATTATGATTTATCCAGGCCAGTAATCTTCTGCTGTTCCTCAAAGAAGGACTGTTCAACGGCAACGCAACTATTGAATTTGGGTATTGGAAGTACAGTAATCTAATTTTCCTCTTGGAATCACGCGGAAAACCGCGACTCTTACAGCGAACGTTCCCGCGCAGCAACGATCTAGTCTGTATTCACAGGATTCGTGAGGATTTTTCTCATATGAGGGCACCACCACTTCAGGTTGGTGATTGCACGGAGCAGACAAGACTGTTCCTCGGTGTTTGATGAAATACGGCTAATGTTCGGGCACGAGCCACGGGGAAGCGAAGGTCGATCAAGGGGGAGCAGTTTGCGTTCAACGGACGCCCTGTATACGGAATCCTCAACAGGTGCGGAGGAGATGCAACACGCCAGGCGAAACCGCTCCGCGAGGCTCCCATTCGGAGGAAAAAACGAGAAAGTCAGCACCCGTGTCGCCCTTGCTGCGGCGGCGCAAATAGTCGAGCTTCATGGTTGCCGGCCACCACGACATTGGGGGCGGCGGGGATCTCCGAGTATTTTTCTCGACTTCACGGGCGCATCGACGCTCATTATCTCCCCTATCACCGTTTCTTTGTGGCAAGACGACCACAACTCCGGCTCCCTTTTACTTCCTCGCTGTTTCCTCCGGTCGGCGTTGCCATGTGCAGGCCTACTCATTCCGCTTCACCGCCGAATTCTGCGGCCAAGCCCAAGGTGTTATGGATCATGGTTACCATAATGATCGCGCGTGAACCGAAATCTGGTCGCAGGTGAGTGCATCCCGAGACATCTTTTATTATTCAAGCTCCTTTCCCTCGCCGGACTTTTCGCCGCAGCGCCGCGAGGAAAAATTTGCAACTCGCTCTCGTTTTTTTTCGGTCATGAAAATTCATTGCCCTCTCGTGCTGACATCATACATAAGGAACAGAACATCATGGGAATCCTCCGTGCTCTGGGCATCCAAGTTATGCATGTGATTCAAATTACCCGCTCACTCGTTTAATTATTGCCTGCATTATCCTCAACCCCATAAACAACTTGCTTGAGTTTTCAAACTTCCGCAAGATCGTGGAAAATAAAATTAAAAAAACTGGTCACCAGAAATCGTTAGACTTACTCAGTCGTCAAGGATTTTGTTTGAAGATGCTTAGTTTGGTCCCTGCAAACATTGTAAAGCCTGCATTTATGCATAAGCAATAAATCGACTATAACAATGTTCTCAGTACAGCCTTTTATAACGTATTCCTTCCTAATGCCTTTCAAAATTGCTGCGGAGAAATTCTGCCTGTACATGGAACTATACTTATTCCCAAGATTCCATAGCCATTTAGAAACACGTTTTAACTTGTATAAAATGTTTTAGCGTCAGAAGTTATTCGAAATAGAACTTCTTTAATGCACTGTAATTAACTTGAACCGATTTGCCCCGCGTAAATCCTTAAAGAGTAGAAAGAAATTCGTTGAAGATGATAAATTTGAGAAGCTCACTGAAGATCATTGGTCCTGCAAATAGAAAATTGCCCGCAACAAATTAAGCGCTAACCAAATGAAATTTCTGTCTGGTCATGTAAAATGCTTACGGCCCAAAATGAAGATTCAAATTGTAGTTATTTGCGCAAGTGATCAGGGATACTATACTATAAAGGGGAGAGATGCCAAGAGAAATGGTTTTCAATTTTTATCATACAAACAAACAGAGGCCGAATACAAATACGGATACAAATCATGAATACCCGAGGTGACCAAATGTCAGGATTTCGAAATGTCTCAAAGCGAACAATGACGACATTATTATGAAAAATTAAGATCTAAAGCAAGATTATAAAAGCTTCATGGTAGGAAGGGGCATACATTCGATCAAGTCGCATGGAAACATTTTTAGACTGTGATCATCCGAAGTGGACAAAGATTCGAATCCAAGAATTTCCTTGAGTGTAAAAGGCATCCCCTGAAGAATGTGTTATTGTCATTAGCACGGCGATGACACGATTTTCAAATATTACAATCAGAATTCTCGATTATAAAAGCTTCATAAAACAGAAAGGGGCATACATCAATAAATTGTTTCAGAGTTTCTTTGCATGCAGATTTTTCAAAGTTTTATGCTTTTATGATCATTTAAACAGGACGAGGTTCCTATTCTAAGCGGCTTGCCTTGAATACCGAAGGGTTTTCCCGAGTGAACGCAAGGATACGATTTATAAATGTCTCGAAGCAAACAATGTCAATGTCAAGATGACGAATAAAAAAGATTAGAATCGCGAGAAAAAGCGCATTAACGTAGGGAAGGGTATCATTTGGCGAGATATCCCTGGAAACATTTTTCAAGCCATACGATCATTCGAAGAAGGCCAGATTCAAGGGGTTGTCTGAGTGTGCGCGGCGACCAAGTGACAGGATGTCGTACAGTATTGTCGTGAAGGAAAAAAAACGAGAGCCCAAAGGAAGCACGGATTCTGGGTACTGCCTGGAGCGGATGGGGGAGGAAATGGCCGCCACGGATTTGCTCTAATTTGGAGGGCGTGTGACGCACTCAGAGCTTGCGCAGACGACGTTGAAGGGAAGACGCTGTGTACGGCGACGTCAAGTTGGGGGGGATGACAAAGGACTCTTCCCCCCACCGGGGAAAAGAAAAGCTCGTAGAAGCATCGGGAAAATGCTTCTCATGCGCGCCGAAACTTCCTGTCGCGAAACCCGACACTGCTCTCCTTCCCTGCAGCCCGGGATCGGAAGTTCCCGAGGCACCCTGCGACGAAGTATGGGGAAACCACGGGTGACAATGACGAGTCAGCCGATATATGCTTTCTTCGCTCCCGGAGGACGTGCGCGAACATGCGCGCATGTCATTACCTAGGACTCGACATTGTCTCCGCAAAGCTTCCGGATATTTGTTGAGGAAAGTTTATCAATTATTGCAGCATGAGCGGATGTTTGGAAACTAGTGCAAATTTTCCCCCAAGCATGTTCTAATGCGCAAAATACCGTATATGCGTTGCAACCGGGTATCAAGCATCAATTTCGACAGAAGAGGCCTCCCACATTTTGGAACTTCGCTGAAAATGTGGCCAGCACGGAGACATAAGGTGTCTCATATTTATGTAAATAATGTATTACATGAATATATGACATAAACTGTGGCGTCAGTCTTTGAACTATACATGTTTGCTACGAGTGAGCTCCGTGAAAGAGCTTTTGCAAGAATTAAGCTTTTATTTTCCCTCGAAGATATCAAATTATCTCGAATATAGGCCACATAGGGAAGAGTGCGGCCTATACTCGATGAGCTAATGTTCTTATAGAGTTTTTCAAGACTTTCTCACGAAACAAGTTTGGTCTATCCACATGGGAATGCGGTATTGATGGCATATACAACAAGATCAAAGAGGCTCACTTTGTTCACTCTACTTATAAAAATTAAAAAAAAACCAGTGGAGTGATGATGGTCACTAAAAGGCAGTTCCTTTGCAGTGGACCAAAAAGGAGAGTAAGTCCAAAACAGTAGGTGGGTGAAGAAAATCTTGCGACTTTACACGGTTTCTTCAACAATTGAGTTTCCAAATTATTCTTTATGCATTTTGGAGGACCTGTTGAAAATTATTGTTGTGCTGAAAAGCTTGTAATTCTTTTCATGTTCTAGACTGGAGCCTCGAATTGATGTCAAATGAGTTGAACCGTAATGAATGATGTCTATAAAGTAATTGTACAGTTTTATTATTGGAGTATTAATAACATAGGATGCTTTTTTCATGACCGTTATTCGCGTAGTTCTTGACCCTAAACAGATATTTCTGCAAATATTGTCGCTTAATTTTAATAATTGTTTTCTCCGGATCTGCGGTGGACTCCTTGGAAGTGTGCACACGATCCAAATCTTCACGGAGCATAGGCTCTGAGCTTTTGCACGACAGCAATACACTTCATGGCACGAAAATAGTCCGGTCTGAAAAAAACATTATTTCAGTTTATCTACATAAAAAATCAGTGCCGCTTCTATCAGTTTTCGAATACAGTATTTCAGTTTACTCTGTACCTCCTTCTCCCACTACCGGGAACATTACCGGTCTCTCCCATTACCAAACTTCACCAATTACAGTAGCATCCTTGTCGAATGCCACTCAGCACTTCAGCAGAATGAAAATGTACTGTTTCAAATTGTGTCACGGTAAAAGCTGCCGAATACGAATACAGTACTGTACTGTGATCAAATGTTTTAGAGCTGAACATGTCTTAAACGCTTTTCGTATAAATCGTACTTCACATTCCAAGGGATAATAACTTCAATGCAGATGCGCTCATGGAATCCGGGCTGAAATGTTTCCCTCCATTTGAAGCGTCGTGGCGTAAAAGTTTGTTAATCTCATTTTTAAAAATGTCTGACTCTGTCACAGATGTCGCTCAAACAAGAACAAAAGAACTTGTTTTCTCTTCAAAATACCTCCTAGTTCTTTCGCGATTCACAGACTGCTTTTATCTTAAAGAACCACGGCTAGATGTCGCTCTCACTGCATAGCGTACCACGTATGCACTGTACACATCGATGCCAACCTGAAATAGATTTTAATTTCATGGCATCCTTCTCTCCGTCATGCCGCAGGAATCTCGTTTTTTTTTCAAGGCCGAAGGACAATTTTCTGCCTGAATAATTTTACTGTTTCAATCTCGTCATGCGTTAGATATGCAACGAAGCGATGAGGAATCAATGCAAATTTCTGGAAATAAATTGAACGCTTTTGGATACATGTCTGAAATTCAGTCCACTCAAGGATTTTTCCTCAGATTTATTGCGCTCGGTTCACAATGCCCTTGATCGAGACAACCATAACGCGGGAAGAATTCACAATCTCGAGGAAAGGGTAAATTCCAATAGAAAATTTCTCCCGTCATCCTTCACATTTCCGACTACATCAGGCTCTCCAGGAACACGTGGAATTGTCGCACAGGGCTTCAGGTATCTTTTGAAAGCAATGATAGAAAACCTCCCGAAGCTTGAAAATATTGAGAAAATTCAAATTTTGATTTTCAACAAGGTGCCTGCAGGTCCTATGAACATTTCTGAAGGGTTTATGATGCGCCCAGCACTTGTTTCCGCAGCCCGATCTTCTATCCAGTCTTCCTATTACTTTCCGAATATCCTATCGAATTTCCTCCTCAAATCCATCGCGGACAGCGAAGTGTCGAGAAGCGACTCTTCATGCTGCACAGAATCGCTCCTTCGACAAAGGATCCCCTTCGCCCGGTTTCACCTCTTCCAGTAAAGCGCTTCAGGCGTCTTGTGATGCATGCTACTTCACGCAACAATTGCGTGTGTCTGAGACCTGGGAACAATTTCTTTCTTTTTTTGCTCGCAAAACAAACACATCGCGCTTTCAATTTTCGAGCATGCTTCTGTTAGGCTAAGCATGGACGGCGGGGAGTCATAATTATGACAGCAGGCGTTCAACAGCCTCTTGAGTGGCGCTGATGAGGCAGAGAAGCTTTGCAAAAGCGCCGCTTTGTATGTAGAAGGGCTTGGAATAAATCCGCCGTCGACGGCATTTCTCGAACAAACAAAACTGAGGAAAAGGCGTTTCTTCTTTTTGAGTCTTGAAATCCGAAAAAAAAGAAGTTTCCAACGGAGGCTGTCGACGCGGACTGGATGCAATAAGGCAAGATTCCCAGGGGTCGGATCCCCCTATTGAGCTCCTCGCTGGCAAGATGAATTTCTAATCATGCTAAAGGGTGAATGCTGACGAAGTGCGTCGAAAATCGCTTCCCAGCAGTCATTGACTGTCGGATGTGTTCGTGGAATAGTCCATAAGTTTTGAGATTACTGACAAATAAATGAAAAAACGATTTATTTTCATTTCCGAGAGATTTTAGTCAAATTAACTCCTCATCCCGTTGAATGCCAGCGTTATTCAATAGAAGGAATCCATTCATCCTATGGATTTTCCAGGGGATAAATCCAATGCATTTGCACACCTACTCTCCTTCGCCCTTGGATATTGAACTCTAAGAGACTCACGTCAGCCTATTTTTCTTTTATTTTTAAAAGCTGGACGGGAGATATGCCCCCCCCCCCCACCCGATAAAAGGTGCATTGCTGCATTATATTTTCAAAATTCGACCACATTCTGCGTCGGGAAGTGACCGGTGTGATCAAGGACCTTCGTCTCAAAACTTATGGCATATCCCTTCCACATTCGATTGAAAACGGATTAGCTCACTCAAGATTCCAAACCGCGAGTCTAAATCGTCATCTTCGGAAATTCACGGATTTCTACCCTGATTAGATAAGCACAGATTAAACGATTGCATTTATGGGAAAGTGATTTTCCTTCATTTTCTTACGATAAAATTCTCGAATCTTCATTCGGATTCTTCATATTTTTCGGGTTCTTATTTATGAGTACAGTAGTTTTTTAAATTAATTTAGCTAAAAATACATCAGAATTTAAATTCCTAATTGCTTCGTTTCATTCTTGAACTTTCAGAAAACCATATAAAAGGCAAGACACTGAACACCGAAAATGTTGACTGGCGATAAGCTTTTTAAAAATGCCGCTAAGATGCAATTTATCGCTGCAAGCTCGGATGATAATCGATCTATTTGAGTGGTTATTTGAATAATCTTGTAATTCAGGGGTGCCTCGGAAATTAACTTATTCCATTACAGTGGGAAGTTCAGTATCCAAAAATTATAATGACCAAATGTTTAGTTAGCTAGATAGATCAGTTCATTTATTCCAGTGTACCTGCATGGAATGGCTGATCATTTCAGCTCCCTTAAACTCTCTTAGTATGAAGTCTTCAATTAATTTAAAAATGAACATATCTTTAGCGCTAAGTATAAAAAACCCAGCAATTCACCGACAAAACGAGGAAAAGAACAATACTGCATCAGAAATCTCAAAGAGCTGTCATTCACTTGCAAATTATGTTGATGGC
Organism: Notodromas monacha; assembly: GCA_905338405.1. Lineage (NCBI taxonomy): Eukaryota > Metazoa > Arthropoda > Ostracoda > Podocopida > Cyprididae > Notodromas > Notodromas monacha. The sequence goes on along the minus strand of CAJPEX010000019.1, from coordinate 20,597 downwards.
CACATTTTCCACGGTGACTGATTTTTGAAAAGGGCAATGGATTTTCATTCAGTTTATTATCGAAATAATGGTCCAATATCCAAATAAAAAGAAGTAACAGTGCGAGTCCATTTTGCGTAAAATCCATTAAGCGAAGCGTTCATTATCCGCGGTATACCTGTGTATGAAATTTTTCTACACGAAGCGAATTTTTCATCTGAACAATCGTTTGCAACGGTTCAACCCATGATATTTTCTTGGTGCGAGAAACGGCTACTTCAGCAGGGGTGCTGCATTTTGTAGCGCTGTGAAGCATAACGTTTTCCGAGAAAGAACGAAAGGATTGAACCGAGACGAGAAAAATCACACAAGCTTGGGCAGAAAATTGCGGACGACGGAGGAATCGGAATGTCTCGTTCCTGGGAATTCCGCTTCACATTGTGAAGGGATGACGAATTGATGATCACTCGGTATCAGTCACCCTCTCTCTCTCCCTCTCTCCCCCTGGGAGGAAGGATAGTTGGGTAGGTTATGGTCACAGTCCGTGCTGTCCGTCAAGAAATTTGATTTCAAATGCACTCCGGAAACGTGCCGCGGTCTTGCAGCGCTATCCAGTTCCCACCGGCGTCTTTCTTATGCTGGGTGATGATGTTGAGTTGAGGCACGGAATGTCCGGACCCCGGAAATCCCGCCTTCCCCGACCGATGGACCCCGTGTTGGCTCTGGTGACACCTGCTGACATGCGTCCGCGGGCTGTGGAAACAGACGTCCGACTCGCGCCTGGCAGGCCTGCTGCTGCAGATGTTGTCCTGCGACGCGCACAGGGACTTTGGCGGATCCTCCATCTTGTCCGAGTCCGTGCTCCAAGCCCTATGATTCACGAGGCGCTGCTGGTACCGTGCCATGGCGCCGTGGATTTGCCTGCTGGGCAGCGGTGGCAACGGCTTCGTCGCCTCGCTGTCGGGTCCCTGGACCAGCAGCGCGTCGCGACTCAAGTGCTGCCCGCCGCAGTTGTGCCTGACAGGCTTATGTCGGCGATTAAGCGTCGCCGGGAGGTGACAGTAACGCTGGTCGTAGCACCGCTGCTGCGTTCGGTCGCAAATCGTGGCCACGTCGACCAGCGGCATGCGCTGTCGCGGCAGCGAGCCCCGCATTTTCCCGACCGACCCGGGCTTGCCCACGTTGTAGTGATATGTAGTTTGACGCAGAGTCCCGTGTAAGTCAGGCGTGGTTCCGCGAATATTGGTCACGTGGTACTCGCTCACCACGCAGCCGACGTTCCGCGTCAAGTCCGGCGCCGTTTGCGTCATCGGGATCTCGCAGTACGGATTCAGGTCCTCGTACAACGGGACTATGGAACGTTCCAGGATCTCGGATGGGCAGACATGCTTTCCGCCCGGGTTATCACAGTCCGGGGAAGTCGTGGCGGAGCTGTCGAAGCCTCGTTGGGTGCCTTCCGTGCGACGCCATAGTTTCAGGGTCCAGCCAGCCGATGACACCACGTTCTTCTTCTCGTCCGGAGTCGCCGTCGACTCTATTCTCGAAGTCTTTTCGTCGAAGCAAGGCTCGAAGCAGCAACAACAGGCCCGTCTCCAACGACGTCCCGTGGAATCTAATGAAGAAAAACGGCGAAAAAAAAGAGCCACCAGGGTGAGGATATTAGCTCCAACCGAGACCTTCGTTTTTCTTTCTCCTACTCCGAACTTTCGCCGACTGAAACTTGGGGAGAAGAAAAGCGGAGATGCGCGTGGAACCAGGGCGGGAAATTGAAGTGATTTCAGAGGAGCCTAATGAGGCGAGCTCATCTCACCGTAGACATGTCGTCCGTGGTTAACACAGCTCAAACGAAAATAATTCCCGGGCTTCTTGGGAAATTAAGTCACGCAAATGTGAATTAAGATCTTCGCGAGAAAAACGCTTTATCCCCTTTTTCCACGCAACGATTTAATTTCGACCAGTTAACTTTTTTTCATGCCTTCCCCAGAGATGGTGTTGACATTTTCTTATCTTGCTGAAGTACAGTACGAAAAATGCATTGCCCTCGTTCACCCTCCGCTCTGCTGAGAGAAATCAGCACCGGGTTAATTTACGAGGGCTTGGAAAAAGCTATCGTAGTCCTCAATCGAGTTAATGAATCCGGAACAGACGAACGCGTTTTCGAGGAGCGAAAAAAATTAATTTCATCTCGCCGACGACGAACTTCGTCCAATTACAGTACTTCTGAAGCATGATCCGGCCAATTTTTAATGAAATTACGGATTGTTACGAAATACCCAATTAACAATTAATCTAATGGTTAGAAATGGTTTCGACTAAAAATGAAAATTTAATCCGAGTTTCCGTACTCTTCCGGATTTCCACAGCTTCCTGCTGGTAACCGTGCTGCACGGAATATGTACAAAATCCATTTATAAATGCTTATCTTTATTCACGCTGCGAGGGGAAAAAATCCAAAGCACTGGTACTGAAAGCTATAGCGAGATTGTTATCGGTAATGTTCGCAGAAGAATTCCACCAAAGGCATTCAGAACCTGATTCTCTTGTGGCACCTTCAAATAGATCGATAACGGACCAGAAAGCGGCGGTTTGATCGAATGCGTGTTGAGAAGGCTGGACGAATTAAAATTAATAAAAATCTGAATCGCATGTACGTCAGCGTGCAGAAGAAACAGGTATGCTTTCATGCTTCTGAATAAAAATTGGCTTCCAAACCTGGGACTGAGAAAAACCAGATACTCCCCATTGTGGGCTCTTTCATGATACTGTAATAGACCGCAGCTTGTTTTTATTATTTTTTTACAGCCATTTGAGAGGGAAACCCGTATGCCGCAGAAAACTGACATTTTTAGCCGACGATGCTGCTGATAGACGCACAAATCAGTACAGCACTGTAATTACTGTACGTCTGTGCAGTGCAAGACCTCGAAGTAGCATGCAGATTAAACGAGTCGGTTGAAAACAATTTTATAAGTAAATACCACTACCAGGGCCTGTCAAGCCAACATAATTCAATGAAGCCATCCGATGCCTAGTAGAGTGTATACATAATACAAGTTTTAAGCATATATAGGGTGCTAATGTTAAGGTCTTCTTCCTCAAATCACGTTAAATATGATATTTGACCGAAAATTTAGTGCAACATCAATGTCTTTGTAATAGGAAAGGGCAAAGCTAAATTGAGGGCATTATTGTAAATAAGATTTCAACATAATACTGTACAGTGCATGGAGAGTGGTTCCCGAAAAATTTGTGGCACAAAGTGGGGATGGTAGTATTAAATTGGGATTGGGGATTCAATTGAAGGTCGATTTTATTTTACAAGTACTGAACGTGAGGGCATTTTTTTGTCCGCCGCAGATCCCAAGGCATGAATTGAAAATGTTGCGTGAATGGAAGTGCCAGGGATTCTCGCGTTCGTTCATTCAGTACGTATATGTTCGAACGAGCTTCGCCGTGACTGAGGATCTTTCGAAAAGGGTACCTGGCAGAAATCCAGGAAAGCAAAAAAGCCTACACGTTCCTCGCATTGTCTTCTTGAACGAGGATTTTCTCCCCTTCAAATCGACTGCAGCGATTACGGCGTTTACGGCGGTTCTTTTTCCGGCGACCCTGGTCTCTTTCCCCGAACAAAGGTGGGATTGTGCATTCGCCAGAGCCAGAGATCCTGCGACGCAACAGACGTCGTCCATCAATAATCCTTTATCTCGACATACACTGTTCGGCGTGCTCGCCTTCTCGACCGACACTCATTGATCCATCTTCCTCAAAACCCATGTTGACGTTTCAACCCCCGCGTCGGAATACCGCGCTGTTTCAGTCGCTCGCTTTTCCCACCGCCGCCGCCACCACCCTCGCGTTCATTAGCCCGCCGACTTCTGACTGGTCCTCATTTCTCTTCGAAGCAGAGGTTTTGGCCTTTGCTTCATTTCTCCACACGTCTCTTTTACCCCCGCGAAGTTGTGCTAATCAAAAGGGCACCACCTGCGAGAAGAGAACATGGCGCATTTGGGCTAATAACAGACATCCCGTTGATGGGTCGGATGAAACCCCGTCCGAATGTGCTTTGTCGTCCTGCTTCACGACGGCTTACATGGCGGGTAACCATTTCGTTAATCAGCGAGTATAGCCTGCTTTTCTGGGAAAAAGGAAAAATCCGGGTGCCTTCCGCCGAGACAACCGGAGAAGATTTTATTTTATTTTTTCACGGAGAAGATTGCGATCCTGGGAATGTTTTCGCAAAACATTCACTTCGCTGCATATACAGTACTCACCTCGTCGACCGAAAATCGGTGTTATTACAGAAAATTTGTGAGCGAAATTAGTTCAGTCATTGAAAACTCGTTTCGTTTTCGCGGAATTCCGAGGAGTTTGACATGTACTGTACTCTGAATCAACACTTTCCCGATTCTACCTCAGTTTTGATTTTTTTGAATTCCAAAATTACCGATTCATTGAACTGGACTGGTTTCCCTTAATGCTGAATCATTCAATAACCTGTGACGACGTTGGGCGGATTAAAAAAACTAGTGCACAGATTTTTATGCGCAAATGTGCCATGAACAGTTGAAGCCACCGTATTACTGTTGACACTACGTTTTTTTTAATGACGTCAAAATAATTATGATTCTAATTGCGTTGGTATGAGTAGTTCGAGGATTCGGGTGAAAAAGTTACCCTGAGGTTTTCGGAGACGGTTGGCTGGGGAACCTGCGTGCGTGAGGGACTCAAAATTTATCTGGTGATTCCAAATTTTTTAATGACGCGCCCAAAAGCAAGCCGGGTAAACACTCTTCCGTTAATTGTTTAGAAAGGTATTTCCGGGTCATCTGAGATTCACTTGAAATTCTATGTTAAATTTTCTCGCCAGAATGTTGAAGATAAAAATTAACACTCCATTCGCGACCGAATCCCATCCCAGTTCCACGCGCTCCCAATATAAATAATAACACTGGGAATTTTACGGGTCGTAATGAAGGCCTATTTTAAAATTGAGGTTCGAAAGCGTGTGTCCAGCCTGTAGATATATATGTTCCCCAGAAGAGAATTTTTTCCAAGAAAAACAAGGAGTTCAACCAAGAGGGCCTCATTTGTCTCCAGAAATCCAACTTTATTGCTAGGTTGTACTAGCAATATCTTGGCTCCGAAGAAAATGGTTTACATGAACCACTAATGGAGAAAAATTGCTCCAGTGAAAAATGATGAATAGAAGCAGGAATTATCTCGGTGAAATTAGCGAAGCAACCTCGAATCAGTAGAGTTTACTTTTCAGCGCATGTAGGTTCATGGGATGCAAGTTGCGTTTGCAAAGTTGAGCTTCAAGAAAAATTTATCCTGGAGACCGAGTAATAACCTGTACAGGCGGCAAGTACATAAACCTCAATCCGAAACGGAAGTTCCTCGTAGTCAAACTTACCGTGACATTGTCCTCGGCTTTGTCGAAATCTGTGAACAGAAAGAGAAGAAGACGATGCAAAATTTTAGTACTCAGTCGTGCGCATTGATGTACAACGCCGCTTGTTTTTTTTCGCAGCTTTTCAAATGAATGCAAGTGATGCTGCACAATTGCATGAACCGCGAATCGATTCGAAAAGTTTGGACGACGAACGAGTGCTGAGAGAAGTTGGCAATGGTTGAGTTCTCCACCATTATATCCGGCATAATTGGATTCGTGGGATTTTTTTTTTTACATGATTCAGCGCGGGATGATTGAATACAATTACTACTGAGCGAGTTTATCAGAATATTTTAAGTCACATTGTTTCTACTTGCTGCTCAAGAAATCCGAAGTATACCGTAACTTCCAATGTTGTTATGATTTTGATGCACGGATACAGCAGGAAATAACAAGTGTAAGAAAAATAGTCTTGAAAAGACAGAGATGAGAAAATTCACAGAAGGACAATTGAAAACAAGTGAGTGCATACAATAACCTGATCTGATCTAAAAAAAAAAAATGGTTGGTTCAGAACCCATCTCAGAACTTTCCTGGCATTGATCACGCTGATTAAAGTAAAATGGACACACGCACCGGTAATTAACAAATAATGCATTTTTTAGCCATTTGGAAAAGTTCTGACTACTGTCCCAATTTTTGATCATCAAATTTAAAATGGGAATGCAGACTATTACAGCTTAAAATTTCACCCATCACAATGAGAAAATTGAGGCTACATACTACTGTACACTTTTAATGTTTTAAATTGTATATGCAGCGTAAGTGTTGAAAGTACAGTATTTAAAACCCTGTACAGTAATTCTTAATAAGAGTGCTTTCTCAAATCTCGTCTTTAAACTTTCCTTTCAAAAGTTTCGCAAACAATACTTAGAATGCCCATTATATAACAAAAAGATCCCACGATATGACACTACTGTATAATCACGGATAATCCTTATTATCCTCAAACTTTCTGAAAGTCTCAAAATTTTCCCTAAAATTATTATGAGGACTCTGTCTCGGAAACTTGAGTATCCGAAGAACTTCATTTGAAGGCACTGACATTCAGACCATCTCTCACATATCAACCAAAGACTCGAACACCATATCAATCCTACTTTAAAATTACAGAAATGGAACTACCCAAACCTAAAAGTTAGAGACTAGCTCTTCTGTGTGTTGCACTGTCGGAAATTTCACTCATCATGTCCAACGTCGCAGGTTATTATACAGTACGTTTAAGTTGAGTACAGTACCTTAATTTTTTAGAGATTTTTCCAAAGCGAGCAATTGTATAGGTATGTATTCTTTGTATGTATTCTTTATACCCATCACATCTTCCTCATGCTGAATTCGTAGAAATTAAAATGGAATCACATCTTGAAAAACCCCATTGGAAAGATACAATACATGTTGCGCCCCACATTAAAAAAAATTTCCCTCGGATTCATTTGACGGCAAAAAATATTTCCGGGCGCAATGCAATGGATTAACCTGCATCTCGCACCTTCAAGAATAACCGGATGACTCAAGCATAACAAAAAGCAGGGATCTTTGCTACAATCGCGTTTCGCACACCGAACCGACAGAGGAGAAAAAAAGGAGTCATAAAGAGTCAACAAGAGAAAGAGTCAAAAAGAGTCATTTTTGCATCCGAACTCGCACCCATGAGCTCAATTCCATCCATCCCGACTTCGCACCCCCATTGGGAAAACTTAGTTTGCGCTGCATGCGCGAGAACGTTCTCATTTTCTGATCCAGCTCCCAGCGCTATCCCCCATCTTGATACGAATTCTTCCTTTGCCCGCATTAAACCTTTTATTTTGAATTTCAACGCGGAGATCATCCGCCGAGCCACGAAGTTGCGAGCGTGTTTCGTTAATACCCTTATTGTAATACCAGCCAAAGTAAACTTGGCTGTGTCGCCATCTTCCGAGGGTGCTATCCGGCGGGGAATGCTCAACTTTGAATCGTGGAACTTTCGATGCGAAAAAAGTTGGAGGAAAAAAGAACGGGGTGCGGTGGACGATGGAACGTTAATTTAAAATTGCATTTTGTCCTAAAGACCAACCGGAGATAAAACTGTTTGAACAGGCGCGCGTGCTTGCAGCTCGTCGCGGTCGAATACTGACAGCGTTTGGAGTATGTCTCAGGGGTGCAGATGGGCGCTGAAAGGGAACCCGGTGGGTGTTGATAGAAGGAATTATAGCGCACGAGATTTGCGTCCGCAAAATGCTCACCGTTTCCTTTGGAAGACACAGAGGAGAACACACACTCCAACCAGGGTCGACGTAACGGAGACACCCACGATAAGCAGAAGAAAATTTGGTTCCAGCAACCCCTCTGCAAGATACACACACAACGATTAGATGCGGAACGACTCCTCATCGCCTCCGGAAAAAGATTCGCTCGTCAGCTTTCTTGGTTGGCAGTACTGCGTCGTCGTAGGAAATCTGCTAGCTGTTGGTGGTTCTCTTCCACTAACAGGAACTCAAAACATTACGTCGTCTCGGAGAAGGTTAGAGACGTTCGTGACCTCTCAACTGATCGCAAACTAACACATGGAAAGAAAAACTATGCGTCACCCAACTGCACATATCTGCAGATTCGTATGCTATGGAATGGTTTCCTCTTTACAGGAACAATGCTTCCTTTGAGCAGCGTAAACACCAATATTTCACTCAGTTTCCATACATTTCCTGAGCTTTTCGTGTTGCAACAACAGCAATCACTCCCATGTATAGGATGCTTTCAGTCACAAAAAGGGTTTCAGAAATTATGCCTGATTCCAGTTCATGGAACAGGCAGCGGTAAATTGCACATAAGAAAGTGGTTTCGTGTTTGCCATGTTTTTCCTTTCTATAGGAATGATGGGAAATCCGTTTCACAATCAGTTGACATTGTTAGATTATTGAACTAATACTCCAAAGAACGAAGGCTTGAATAATGTCCTGACGCCGCACAAAACTCTTACGTGGGTCTTCAGCATCATTTCGAAAAGCTAACCTCGATGTCATAGATGCACTTTCTAATTTACAATATATTTAATGCACCTACCAGATACAATTTGGAAAGTAACTCATAGAATTTCCTCCTCGGGGAACTTCTTCCTATGAACAACAGCCCTCGAGCGATCCTTGCCTTTTGAAACCTCGGCGTTAGATCTTATACATAAGATATCATCCGTGCGTTTTTTCTCATTTCGAATTTCGTGAGCGAAATTTTCCGCAGGTTTTGCGGGTATCAGAGTAGATGCATTCTATATGCTGACAAAGGCATTGCTATTTATTCACAATCGGTACAATGGATTCATGCGTGCAGGTTTTTTTTCTTCAGTTGGATAAAATCTATCCGAAATATTTCGCGGAAGGAAATGAAATCAAATTATTCGTTGGTGCTCCAGTAAGAATTTTTCATAGATGGGATGAAGATATCCGCCATGTGAGTGTACGGGCATGTTCTTGAAATTAATCCAGGGGTTCAGGGTATCTCATCTGTCGAAAGAAGGAGGTGCTCGAAATGGCAGGATGGTTTTTAGACGCGCGTTATATTGTCATGGATTACGTAGCATCGAGTTGCGGCGATTGCATACAATTTCTAAAAATACAATATCGCGATTGTGTGCACGAAAATACCGACGCAGAATCAGTTCGGCCATGCGATTATGCACTGCAGTACTGTATATTGTAAAAAAAGCGATATTCTGTTTTATTTCCAAAAAAGTACTCATATTTTACTGATGGATCCACAGCTCAAGAGATTTACAATTGATGCAGCCCGCTGGTGCTGAGCGAAGTCATTTTTCTCAGAGGAAAATACCAGTGAATCTGAAACACAATGCATCTAAGATTCAAGTCAGTCAATAAATGGTCTTGGTTCAGGCTGATATTCGAAGCCTATTTTATTAGTTGTTCAAAATGATTAACCGTTCCTGACTCTAAATTAGAAATGACGACTCAGCAGAAATGCATGCTCTTGAACGAGGAAGTCCCATGGAACTCCTCGATGAAGTACTACATGATCTTTCTCAAAGCCTCTAGTTGAAATTTATCAACCGTCAGACAATAAAGTTACTTCCTAAGGAGATTTTCCAGATGGAAAATCAGAGATGAAGGCTTTTTATTCGCACAAAGCCCTGAAGCACTGATGCAGATTTTGCAAAACCGATATTAGTATTACACAGGGTGAATCAGAAAGAAGTAGATAGATTTTCAAGTTGTGCTATCTCGTGGACGGTTTTAGATACCGTGCTGTCACAAAAAATTCTACATGAAATTCACTCCATCCTTTTTCATCCTATCATTTCGAATACTTGAGCAGTATAACTTGGCGACTGCTTACAAATAATTCAGAAGTGCGTATGATATGCCATCAAGATTTTTGAAAAAAAAAAACCGGCAGATTTATACCTGGGTTATCACTGCTTAAAAAGTTGTACCATTTTATTTCTGGCTCATCAAGTAAACTCATTATATACGCTATAGAAATACTGAACAGATTCCGCTGGCACATTTTTTTTCGTGATGATTTTTGGGAGAATGTTTTAGATCAATGTTTCACTTGGCAAAAGACACGTTGCACTTGCTTGAATCCAAAGAGAACTCGGAGATCTGGTAGGTATGGATAGCTCATCACCTAATCTTTTATGTTTTGTATGATTGCACGTGACTGCTGGTGCATTCACGAATGCAGGCCCGTTTTTATGATGAGGTAGCTAATTACTTACCCGTCGCTCCAGGGAGATGTAAGGGCGCGTTGTGGTTGGTTATTCAGGGGTTTATTTTGCGGTCGTGGCGATGGGCGCCATTGAGGTTGGGAGTAAAATTACGTATGTGCGGCGCCAATTCGGCGAGAATTCTCTCGACATTTGTATTCAATTCATTAGGAAGTTCTGTGGCATGGTTAATCGAGAATCGTGAGCTAGGATGTGTTCTCGAAGGGAAAAATTCTGCACCAGGAATCATTCAGACGGGAGGCCCACCCAGAACCCGCTTTTTCCGTATCTTTTTGCCAGTACCCCGGAAGAAAAAGCTTGCGGAGGTACTCGAAATGAAAGAGGCGAGCGCGGTTTTCGCAACAGAATGTCTCGGAGGTTTTCATGCCTTTGAACACCCAGTCCGCGAGACGTCGATAATTTTCCCTTTTTGGACCACCGACCTCGGCACTGCAGGGGCACAGCAGCTGCACAAAACAGATGAAGTTTCAGGAGAAGAGAGAAAGCCAATTCTCTCCAGAGAGCCAAAAAATGATAAAATAAAAATAGCGCTGGCGTAGCTCATGTGCCAGGAGTCCTCAATGCCTGGTAATTTGCTGGATGAACTCAGTCTGGATTGGATGTACTGTAATTTCTTTCCCCGAAAAGAATACCTGGTCATTCAAAAAGCCTTAGCAGTATTTTCAGTTAATCTCTTGAATGCGTAAGCCCTGTCTGACAATGTACGTATGTCTGCCAACCCCATCCAATATTTCACCTGATTAATTTTCCCGGAGTATTAAAATTTCGCATTCTTTCATAACCCCCCCCCCCCCTTTTGACTGACCATGCAATATTTGAATTGATCTAAAATCATTACCTGCGCTTTGAAAATTTCGCCGAAAGATCTTCACGCAGGTTCTATTCATAACTTTTAAAACTGGCTTCCCTTCTGTTCTTAAAATCAAAAAACACACAATTCTTCTAATGTGATGAGTGTTTTTTGATGAGGGGAAGAAATTTCGTCTCCTTTGCAGCAAAACATCTTTTAAACCTTCAAGGGGAATTACATCTCGGCTCCTATTAGGCAGACTGCTTCTTTGAAGTCATGTTCTAATAAAACGGCTGGATGTATCAGGCAGTATTGGCCAGGTGGTCTTGGGTCAATTCATTGTTCATATTAATGTTAGCTGCGAGATTATGCCGTTAACTTCTGCAATACCTATGCTGGTGTTAACTCATTTATGCTTCTAAGCAGCAAATATGAAGAAGATTAAGCAATCTAAGAGGATATCAAGCTGTTTTCCCGACAAATGACGGAAAAGCACGGGCACCTATGAAATCTCAGCAATTTATCACGATTTAAGTACAAGTAGTTATTGAAGCTATAAATGTTGAAGACCATAAAATCAATATATAACCGAAATATATATATCTTGACTCGCTTAAAAAATGGTCAGAAGATATGCGAAGTAATCACAAGTAAAAATTGTACGCTCGCCGATCGGTTTTCCACTATTTCACTATACTCGACTCGTCAGTGCTTACTTTTCTTTTTAATCTCGGTTGGTCTCTATTTTATTCTTCGTGCGTTTTTCCTGCCCCAAAAGTGATGGAATTCGAGAAAATCGTGCTCAAGACCAAAATACGAACCTTCTGTGAAGAGGATCCCAGTCGTGTCGTTCTTCCGTGCCCACGAACAAAAATCACATCTTAAATCCACGTTGCTTTCCGTGAAGTCTCCAAAAAGCGTTTCCTTGTCAAACTCGATGTTTTCCGGGATCGGCGGGGCAGGTGGAAACATTTGCAACGCGAAGAAATCCTCGCACGCCGTTTCCATCCCGCAGAACTTCGCGTCTGGAACGAAATAAAATAAATCGATGATTTTCAACCGGAAGCAGTCTGGAAACCCGGCAGGCAACTTCCCAACGATGCAAAATTCAGACCCTGACAGCCGCTGCATCAATAACAGACTTGGCGAAGAAATGTTAGGAGCACGCGGTACTTCGAACCCCGCGGAAAGCAATTCGCATTCTCGTCGGGAAAACGAAAGAGACTGCACATTGCACTGTCTCCCGTAATTTAAACGAATTTTATCCCTGCGCTGCAGGGGTAACCGAATTAATCGGTGAAACTTCATGCATTAATCTGCAGTTGCAGGTTCAGCGTGTCTGCTTCCCTTTTAATGCGAATTCGCAGGGAAACGTGATGTTCTTTATCCGTGGGAATGTTTTATCTGACTGAACTTCCCGCGTCCGAACTGAACCCTTCGCGCGTCGGAGCGTCACCTCGTGCAATTTTAACCAGGGCGCGTACTGGCTTAAATATTAGGTAGGCCATTTAATGGTGTTTTCCCTCAAGCAGAACCCATTCCACTTCTTCCCGCGCTAAGGAATGAAACGGTTGAATGTTCCGAAAATCGTCTCGCGGTTTCCCCGGTCCCCGACGCTTCGCCGAGGAAGCGGAAGCCAGTACAAACGCTCCCATAAATAACCACTTGATGGGTGTCTTCCATAGATAAGGAATACGCTGATGGGGTATTATAATGTTCCTAGGAGCCGATCGAGTCGTTATGAAAGACGCATGCTCGTCCAGAATACCAGATACATCTCTGGTACTCCTGGAAACCCGGCAAAATGCTAGTCACTGCACCCTGCTCGGCATCAGTGCCTGTCCCAGCGTGGTCGATTATTGCCTGGATGGGATACTAGCAAGGCGACACTGATTCGGGGTAAACACGTGGGATGAATTTTTACTACGCGGTACTGGGACGGTTGTGCGAGCCTTTGGAGGTATCCTTCCATTAAAAAAGAAAATAAAATAGAACATGAAACAGAAAATCTTTGCGAAAATGTAATGAAAATTCGAGAGAAAAATCTGACGAGCAGTGAGTAGAGGCGGCTTCGTTCCGACAGTGAGTGTACTGCATATTCTCCCATCGCGATTCATCTGAACTTTTCGAATTCACAAGCATCTTTTTGATGCATGCCTGGGGGTTTCCTTTTGTAAAATCGGGGCTTCGCCGGTCTTTGAACGTGAACCATTCCGGAAATACTAGCAGTAGCCTTCCAAGTGATGCAGTCCCGATTTGCAAAAGGAATACTCCACTGACGTCTTTTCTTCGATACGGGATGGCGATGGTTCTTAGATATAGCATATTTTTTCTCTGGATGAACAACCATCAGGTGGAATTGAAAGTGGAAGCTGAGTCTCCTTCCCATCGGAAAATATGCAAAACATATCTTTTAAATTTCGAGCAATAATTAAAAAAAAAAAACGTTTGAGGAGGACTGCCATTTTTATTGAAATCTTCGAATTTAATCTATTTAAGAATAATAATAAAAAACATTCTATATTCGAAAGGAATATTTTTTCACTCTCAACCGCCTGATTCCTCATTTTGACGTTGAAATTATTTGTTGACCAATATAAAGTAAAATTTCAAGGATAATTGAGAATTTTGAAAAGCCGACATTGGACGATGACTACGTGGTATTTCCAACATTCCTAAAAATCTTGAGCAACATATTTCCCAGATGTCCTCATGAACTTATCTTGAACTTGCTTCCTATGAAATCATAGCTTTTGACTCTTTATTTATTTTTTTTACTTTCAGGCTACCATTTCATCGACCTTCAGTCAAAATTTATTTCCCAGAAGCATACAAATCAAGTCGATTTGAGAGACATAAGCCGTCTCAAATTATAATACACGTATGCAATACAGTACTTTGTTCCTTCGATTTTTATGAAAGGATCAGTTGATCAAATTAAGTGCAATCGTGTGGATCGTGCATCAGCTGGTCTAGTTTTCGGGGAAGCTCGATGCACTATATACCATCCATTCCTGAAAATATTTATCTCGATGCTTACATCGAACATATATACATAAATCAAGGAAGCAATGGTAATACTGTATTCACCTCAGCGAGATTCTGCGAGACAGTCAGTGAAGTTAATGCATCCATTTGATTGTGAAATACCTCCGGAAAGCCCATATTTGATTTACGAAATTAGGTTTTGCGTGAACTGACCCTTCGCTCACGAATGGAAACCATTTTAGTAGGAATTATATTTCCGGTAGTTTCTCTCGCGATCCCGACGTCGTGGCAGCACCTCGGACTCTGGGCAGCACGTCGTCGGAATGCTGAGAGGGGTCTGCAGCGGTTTGAAAACCCGGGCAGACCGAGGCGCCGACGGGCAATGCCCGGAGGTTCTTGTGCCACTGAACGATTTCACGTGCCAACAGAAGCATGAATGCTATTCGCATGGTTGGACTGCGGTTGCAGAGAGGCTCGGAATGCTTACGTAGACGGTGTCCCCGACGGAAGGTAAACGTGGCATCAAGCATCAGGGAGAACCCTCTTCTCAATTAGGTCGTGATTTTGCATGGGAACGCTCGCGTGTGTGTGCTGGTAGAGAAAACGAATCTCGTTAGCAGCCCGGGAATTCCGAGCAATGTTCTTAAAGACTCAGCGGGAAGCGGATGACATGGAATGAGCAAAGAAAAGGGAACAAACGAGCCGGAAATTCGCAGGATTTTGAACTTTTCGAGCTCTTCTGGAAAGGAAGAATCGCTCCATCAGACTCGCGCGAATCAGCTTCCTCTCCGGAGTCGTCGTCCCAGGCTTTCTTCTTCCGCGCAGCGAAGTCCTAACAAACTTCATCCCGATTCTTTGCAACAAACTTATGTACCCTAGAAACTTGCGAGAGGGATGTATCGACGGACATGACTTCGCTCTGTAAACGAGACAGACGCTTGTTGAGAAAAGACGCATGAGGGGGCCAGCCCGCGCATTGCATACAGGCCGATGTCAAAACGACCCTGGTGTCATTTCCATTTCCCCATAGGACGGAATGTATCTTATTTTGTGTTCCTCCGCCACGAGCCAATGCTGAAATTCATGATATGCGGACCCTACCCCATACATCAACTGCGTGCTACCACATCATATTCTTGTCTCGGCATTCCGCGTCTTTGTCGCAATTCGGGAAACACCTCTATTTTCTGCCAGTCGCTGTGTTCGCGGAACCCCCTGAACTGATTTCCCACTTTGGCTCATTGCATGTTATTTCTCCTGTGACACACGCTATCGATTCACACATGGCGACGCATCCCGAAATGTCCCACGATCGCAAATACTTTATTCCGCTAATCCACGCCTACGTCTGTTGTTTCAAGTACGTTTATCTTAAAATTATATTTTTGTGAGACATTGCATACTTTTGGTCAGAGCTGCCCTAGTTACTACGGATCACGCAGAACTTTCTGCTCTGGATTCGAGAAAGAAAATCATATCGTAAAGAAAATTATCATCGCCAGTTCGCGTTATCCTGCGAATAAAAGTTTTTTCTGCAACTAAGTTGGTATTTTTTCTAAGATGAGCTAAGTTTTGGTTCTCTAAACCTGAGATGCGGTTTGATAATGCCCTTGGGAAAACTATACGTGGCATTTTATGCCATAAAATGCCACGATTTCCCAGAAAAAATATGCAGAAAAACTTGGGTGCGACATTTATACGGTACTCGATAAAATGAAGTACAGTACTTCATAGTCGGTTATTTTTACGGAAACACATATATTCGTGATAATGTTGGTATAAAAAAAGAGGTCGAGGCACAGAAAAAAATGCATGGAAAAAACACTGCCAACGTAAGGAAAGTACCCATAATTTCTTACAAAACATGTCGAGGTGTTTGTTGGGTTATTTCAGCATTGAATGAATTTTGATCAATTCTATGTGATCTTTATAGCAGTGTATTTAATTTGTTCGGCAAGTGAGAGAGAAAAATAATCATTATTTCTGCGTAATTTTGCAAGCATTATTCTCTTCAAGTTAAAAACAAATTTCTGCGTCTAGTACTGACTTCCCTGTCTTAAAATCAGTATTTGGTCTTTGATCGCACGCGGCCTATCATCGTGTAAATATGATCTTTTCAAGACAGCGGATCAGCGGATTATTCTAACTTCCCGCAAGGATCTTAGAATTTAGGAAAATTTTCGGAATGAGCTCAGCAGCTTCGGCTCTCGATTGTTTCGATATGCATTCGGCGCTGAAAGTTATGCTTATTAGACGAAAATATTGTGATCAGCTGCTGAAAAAAGAGGGGGGAGGAAAAAAAAGCGATTCAGCCCGCGTGGAATACAAGCGAGCAGTCCTTTCGACCAAACGTCGCGCGGGATTCCCGATGGAGGGAATGCGAAGGCGTGGATCTTTCATAGCGTCTGTATAGCCACCACAAGGACCGAAATAAGAATCACAAATCGAATGTGTGACGAAGGTCTGCGAAAAAGTTCCGAACGCCCGGGCTTCCATTACTAGATCGCGTGTCACCGAGAACAAGGGAAAAAGAAGGACCAAGAGGCGCATGAGGCAGCCCGCCGCTGGAATCCCGGGGGTGATTTTCCCTTCATTTCTTGTAATGACTATCCACCGGGGAAATGCGGGGGGGGGGGGGAACAATATTCGTCAAACCTCCCCAGATAAGGGCCGAAATAATCTTATATGCCGACCGCCTTGCTCCGGCGAGGCCCAGGCGCGGGGGGATGCGTCTTGTTCCTCATATCGAACGGACGTAAGTCACGGCGAGTTAGCCGGGTTAAGATGTGCTCGAAGTATAAAGGAAGACGGGACAGCGAGCTGGTCTTCATGGGGCAGCAGCTGTAATTATTCGCGACAGGAATCAGAACAAGAGTGGAGGACGTCGTTGCATCGTTTAGGCCCTCAGCCCTGTCGAGCATGCTTTCTTACATTGCTCAAATAAACAACGATCCGCTGCCAGAAATGATGCGAATTCTATCATCATATCCCCTCCCAGCTGCGTACGCCCACGCGAAGAAATACAAGTCCTTTCGCACGATGTCCTCCAGGATTTCTGCCATAAATTGTCATAACTAATTATCTAATAGTTTTTACTAACGTCGTTGTAGCATGAAAAGTCTCAATTGATATTGCATCCTCCCGACTATTAGCCGAAAAGTAATCTTTTGCATGCATTTGGCAGGAGCGAATTTGTATCGGCCGCGAGAAAATTCGAGACTTGGAAGAAAAATTCGCGAATAATAAGCCAAGAAAGCATTTGACTTCTGTCTGTGATATATGTCGAGCTTCAAATTGTAAAAGGATGAATATGGTAACATTTTAGGAGTGAAAAACTCCTGCAGTTAAATGATAACAATAAAAACAGGACGTCATCTAAAAAAATATTGGGGGTTATTTTCAAAATTCCTACTTGTTTCTTGGATATCGCAGCTGTAGGCCGCACCCGGTATCTTGAGTTTCTATTTTAAACTCGCTTGCGATCGTGTGAATACTATACAATGTTGTCACAAGAACGAATTCAAAAGTAAGATCATACATGAACTTTATCCGAATCTCCCCCAGTCAAATAAGCTTTTGGAGATTACTTGTTTAAATTACGGTTGGATTCACCTCATTCTAGCTATGCAAATTGTTCGTGCTTTCCTTGATATGCGAGCGAAGTTAAAATGCAAAATACAAAGTTCGTTGTCATTGAAATACGGAAAACGCGAGGAAAAAATCATGAAAAAGAAACACAGGAGGGAGTCCTAAAAGTTTAAGCAACTCAACTTCGCAACAGGGTTAGCAATACGGACTTCGGCACATCACGTAACCTGGAAGTAACCGTTCAGAACTTTTGAAATACTACTTCCAACGCGGCTCAAACTGTTTGCCCGACTCCTTTCTACAAGGAAAAATTCACCTGCTTCTCCTGTCGTGAAGTTCATGATTCCCTCGTGCTGCGAAGCTCAGTCGTCAGAAATAAAATGCATCCTTCATCCTTGGTAGATTATTGCATTCCTTTTGCTGCCATGGACCCTGCAAGAAAAAAAGAACCGCATAGAGCACGAGTAAATCGATGGAAACTAACCCGAAGAACATTAGCGACATGTTTTTATGAGAGTAAAGGGGGAAAGATACTCGTATTGCATAATTCACCAGTAAGCTTTCATAAAGAAAAATGGACCCTTCATGTCATTTCGTTGCTTATTTTCCCACCCGCGTTGAATAAATCCTCAATTTTCCGGCTAACATTCGTTGACTTGCGGTAAATTTCCAAAAGCATTTCATTTTCAGCGCCACTGTCGTATATATTGGAATCCGTTTGAAAAGTAGGGTATACCGGTTTTTCCGACGCTCAAACTTTTCTGATACAGTACTGTATACCCTTAATTATTCGGTCTGTTTCCTCCTTGGGAAGTACTGCATCACTTTTCAAGAGTGCTGATGGAAAGTGCTACTCATCAAATGAGTCGCATTCTTAAAAACTCAGCCATTTTCTAGTTTGATTTTGCATGGGAATCGAACGAATATTTTTGGGATTATGTCTCTGATGCATTTGAACGTTTTGTGTTGATTCTTCGCTGAATCGAAAACGTCGCTCGACGAAGAAAAGTGGGAGGGAAGTTCATCAGTACTCCGAGAATTCATCCATCATAGTAAGACGAAGAACGACTTGTTCCCGGGTCCGATTGTGCTCGACGTCATCAAATTCCACGAAAGACAAATAAAGCCCTTTTGTGCAATTCTAGCTGTCTGCAGCGTCTCTTAATACCGAGCCCCCCATTTTCTCGCTCCGTGCACAAGAAAAGGAAGTCGCATCGAAAATAAGCTCGTTATCCGTCGCTTGAAGATGAGTTCATTGTCCCTTGGGCTGAAGCTTTGGCCATTGTGCTATGTCCAACAAATGTCTTATATTATCAGGACCTGATTTCAGAAGAACGCAGAAAATTGCCAAAATTTGATGCAATTAGGGAATTTTATGAAGGATGGTGCCTATAAGTTCCTATGCTACCTTAAAAGTATCGACAGCGTAGCTTCTAGCAATAAAGTATGTAAAAATACAAATTACTTCAATTTATAATCAGAGTCGATACAAATGCTGTTCGCCATGCTCTCTGCTGAATTTATATTTATTTTCGGCCTCAAAAAATTAATCAATGGAAACGGGTGCGCATACAAAGATTTTGAAAGCATCAATACAAAATTTACCCCCCAGTTTATGCGCCATGATCCGCGAAATGGGCGTGAGGCCCATACCAAAACTGCTGAGCCAAATTTTTGGAAATCCAGCCTTCGTCTGCGCGACTTCTCGATGGCCCGTTCCAATTTTAAAACGCTCTTCGATTTTTATATTGGATCAAAATAAAAAAAAACTCACAAATTTCCCTCACTTGCATGGACACGCATAACATTTATCTGCGCTGAGAGGTGAGTTCATGTTTTCACAGCTAGTGGAGTTGGTTTAATTTCGAAATGGCGACCTGAAGCGTTGCGCAGCACGAACTTTAAATTCCTCATAATCTTAACGATTGCTCTAAATCACCCCAAGCCATTTCCCTTCCGGAAACTTCACCTCTGATTGAAAATTCGAGGTAAAGATGATTCATGATGATTGCCCAATAAAATTTGAGTGCCAAAAGAGAATCATAAAATGAAACGACTCATTCCAGAAGCTTTTCTCTGTACCCCATAAATTTCAAAAACATTTTCGCTTATTACTCTCCGCGGAGTAAAGCATTGGTTAATAAACTTAAGATTTCCGGCAGTTCCCATGGAAATTTGCATATCAGTCAGCGGAGAAAAATTTCTAAATGCAAACGTTGATCACCCTCATATCAAATTTTGTCCATGCTCAGACTTTTGACGTGCGTTGACATTGGAAATTTAACTGTACATTTTAGAGAACAGAGATGAATACCCAGGCTAAGGAAATTGATGTTCATTCGGCGTCAATAATTTTCTTTCTCAATTATAACGTTTTTAGATCTTCTTGTTCAACTGGTGGAAGCTTGAGCCGGACAACTCTTCCCTGGCACACGTCTCAGCACGGAAGGCGAAATGCAGTACAACATTTTAGTAGAAACCCAATTACGACTCAACGGATAAATCTGAAGCAAAAGAAAAATAGAATCCTAATCGGATGTCGCAGAAATGTCAGAAATTGGTTTGATTAAATCTGCTAGCCTAACAATTTCACGGGACTTGAGCATGAGAGGTGCGAGCGGCTGATGAGTGGAAAAAATGTCCTCTCCGCCATCCTTAGGGCTGATGGGATTGTATTGCACTTCTTGCAGCTCGAGGGCTTTTGTACGTATCGCTGAGATAAAGGTTCTCTTCCGCACACCCACTTCCGACTCGGCGTTCTTTCCAAATTAGCATGGCACTTCCTAGAGTCTCTGCAGTTCGGCATTTCCTTGCGTCTGTCACATCTGAGACGGGGTCTCACCAGCTGCGCTGCGAAGCACAGGGCATTAAAGATTCACAACCGTTCCGATGAGGTACCTTGCTCCCCACAGCACCGAACCTCGTGTGGGAGATTTTTGATTAGATAAATGTGTTCAAATATGTATATGAGTCTGAATATAAGTGTTTCTACAGAAGTCGAGTCAATTTGATGATGAGGAATTAAATAAGTATAAACAGCAATTGGCCGGTGCGCGACCGGCCGAAAAGATAAGCGCTAGCTT
>CAJPEX010000018.1:0-333951 GCA_905338405.1 Notodromas monacha | reverse complement strand
AGAAAATCTAGACACAAGAAAGGTATACATTTTTGCCAGAACCTGAATCTAAAAAAAAGAAAAATAAGTAAAAACAAAAAACAAAAAAAGAACTGTGTGAGTTGTTCCACTATGTGAGTTGTCGCTGTGTGAGTTGTTGCACTGTGTGAGTTGTCGCTATGTGAGTTGTCGCTGTGTGAGTTGTTGCTGTGCGAGTTGTCGTGTAATCGGAAAAACCTGTCGACAAATCTTCGTGGTGCTTTTCCTGTGACGCGCTTTTTGTATAATTACTTACCGACTCGGTCTCTGTCAACAACCCGATCTGGAATGAAAGCCTCGACTTCTCGTCATTTTAGGCTAACGCTCAAGTTTTTCAGCGCTTACTTTATTTTATTTTTTCGAAGGGCGAATTTCACTAGCGTAAATACGGGATACGCATCCTACCGACGAATAGCCGCGAAGGAGGAAAAGTTATGACACGAACCGAGTTCTTAAAACTTTCCTTCAACGAAAGTCGTCAGATCCGATGAAGCTTCACCGAATCCTTCCAGGCAGGTTGGGAAACGGCTGGGGCCCGGGGCCAGGAAACAGCTTATCGACGAAAGTCCCCCGAGATGAGAGCACATTGACGGGGTCCCCCAGCCTATTAAACCAGATACAAAGCACTGGCACTAGCCAGCACTCGGCTCTTGGTCGTAAATTATCGCAGAATTCGGGTGAAACAGAAGACGGAGGCTCTTCAGTCGTCGCATAACTACTGGGACAAATATTCAATGCCAGTGCTGTGCTCTGGAGACCAGTGTTCCCCAACTTTTTTGGGCTACGGATATACTGGAGAATTTCCATGAAATGTTTTGCAAACTGGCAAATCTCCGAAACATTTTCTGCAAACTGGCAAGTTTCACTGAATTTTTGCAGACTGAAACAGTTTTGCTTGAAAAACTTTATGGCAGGCATTTGAAAAGTTTCTGCTTTTTCAAATATTAGAAACCAAGGAAGCAGCTATATAGTGGAATGTCTTCAAAACAGGTTTCTCAGAATTAAAAAATTAAAATAATTTCTTTCAGCAGGTGACGATATGTGTTATTTGGAGGGAATAAGCCAACTTTTATTTTTCATAATTTCAATTGACATGTCTCTGAAATTTCGGATAAAGATAACAGGCTTCATTGCTAATTTTGATACATTTGTTATGCTGGAGAAAATTTCTTCTGCGGACCACGTGTGATGGTGAACACTGCTCTATATACTCTGATGCATTCCTATAGGTGCCACATGGCTCAATATACCTAGAGCCCAACTACTCCGGGCGACGAAGATTCAAATTAAGATTTCTCCGCCTGGCCCGCGGAATTCAATGCGCCATTCCTGGGAAATTCGAGTAATGACCTCGAAAAAAAAGAAATCGTTTCGTGCACGGTCAAATCGACTTCCGGCAGATGTTCGTTGGACGCTCACACCCGTCACGTCACGTTGCATGCCTTGGTAGACGATGTAAAAGCCTCATCCAACCCTGCCAATGGTCCCTTCACTGGAAACCTTGAGAAGCATATGGAATTCATGTCCCCACTTCTCGGTAGGCAAACTCACTTCCTCAACTTTCTAGAGTCACGTCAGCCCTTCTCCTCAAGTTCGATGCTTCCGATTCATTCAAGAACCCACAAGTCAGTACTGCATCAACGCAGTAAGTTCCCGGTGTACCGATCGCTCTGTGAGATCACTCCGCTCGATTTTTTTCTTCATATTCACGACACCGATTTTCGACGCTATAGCGGGATTTGAAACAAAATTGTTGACTTAAAATTAACGGAAGCATAATCTGCTTTTCTTTTAACTCGGAGTTGATTTTATCCGTCCTTTACAATCCCTTCTATCATGGGCAGTTGCTTCCATTTCAACTCTGGCAATGAAAATGCTACTTCGTTTCGCTGAAGCTGTGTGGAGTGAGAATAAGATGCCTCAAATTGATTAATACTGCATTCACGCGAAAGGTGCCAAAGTTTTCCACAAATAAAAACAGCGTCGGAAAGCTCGAGATAGCCCGTCATGTGTTATTGCAATGACGACGTGAGACTTGAACTCCACATCAGGCGGGTGCAAAAATATGAAGTGAGAGGAGAATCTGTTAAACGAAACTCAATGCAAACGAAAATTAAATCACGCTACCCCCCCCCCCCCCCCCCCCCCCCCCCCCCCCCCCCCCCCCCCCNCAAAAAAAACAAAAGTTAAACCCCCCCCCCCCCCCCCCCCCCCCAAGTTTTGTTCGTGTGACTTTTCAGTGAAGCATGAATTCTAGGCCCATTGCCCGAGTTGTCTTGAAGTCATTCGAATTATCATTATTATCATTATTAGTATTTGAGATACAGTACTTCCCAAATCTAGTCACCCGGATTCCTTTTTCCAAAATCTCAAATCTTTAACCTAGAGGGTGGACCAAAAAAAAGATTTTTGACTTAAAATTGCTCGTCGATTAGCAAGTAAGGCTGCAGCAAAAAATGGAAGTTTGTTCAATTTCCTTTCAGGTGGCATGTACAGTATTTTTATGGTCCCAAAACCCCACGGCATGGTCACAAGATCCATTTGATAGACAAATTTCCGCAAAAAAAAAATTGTCAGGCAACTCCTTCCACTAAGCAGCTGTTCTTTGGAGCTGTTTCCATGGATAGAAGGGGTTCAGGGCCAGTAATTTAACCAGCAAACTTCATGCTGCTTTCAAGAGAGGGCACACATTCCCAAAATTTGGGAGATCTGGAGACCAGCTACCTATTGGAAGGAGTTGCCTGAAAACCTTTTTTGGTGGAAATCTTTCATTTAAATGGTTCTTGTGACCATGCTGTTGCACTATAGGGACCATAAAACCACATCCCATTTGAAAGGGAATTGAACAATCTTTAATTATTATTTTTTCTCATTCCTGCAGCTTTGATTAGCTATTGAGCTATTTCAAGTCACAAATTTGCTCAATTCTTTTGGCCCACCTTGCATAAAAACTTGGCCGCACTTGCTGATATAGCGCAAAAATCAGGGTGTAGCCATTCATCGCATGGAAGTAAATCTGATTGAAAAAATGCGATTATAACCCTTACATGTGGAAATGTAGACATTGTTTGAAAGAATGCTTTGGTTCCCTTTTTCTGGCGCACCCTGTACAAAAACATGGCTGTAATTGCTGATAGCGCAAAAATCAGGGCGTGGCCATTCATCACATAAATGCATGTTTTTTTTTTTAAAGCGCGAGTAGCACTCACATTTGGAAAAGGGGACATCGTTTGAAAGAATGCTTCAAGATGAAGTAGCCATGATCACCTGCTCTTTGAGAATGTTGAACGATATATCGGGGCTGGTTTACAAGCGGGCTCTGTCCCAACTGCGACCGTGCTTCATGCAGCCGGAAAGTGACGCAAAATGCGGTGCTTGGTCGATTCCCTCCGTTTTGTTTCACCTGAGACGGCATTGACTACTGTCAAGAGCCCGACTACATTTGTTTCACTGCCCGAATTGTTTTTTCCTCCATTCTTTCCTGCTTCCGCGACACGAATCTCTTCCAATGAATCTGCCTGTGTCGAAGGACGAGATCGGCATCGGATATTCTGTCGAAGGGTGTTGTCGGAGCTGCGCGGGGATAAAAAAAAAAAACCCTTAGCCCATTCCAGTGGTCACCAGTTATGCTTCAATCAAGAGAAAAGCCATTTCAGTGTTGAAAACTTGACCTGAAGCGCATGAAAGATATTCATATGCCTCCTGCTGGTAATGTCATCAGTCCAAACGCGCAAAATGTTCAGCCAACCATTTACATAATAACAGATTGTCAATAGGTGCGTGCATGACAAAGGGCGTTCCTGGCCAGTTTAGCGTGTCGCAGAAACGGTGAGTCTAAAAACGGTGGGAGCGATAAACAGCGTATGCAGAAAAAGGCGTGTGCTCAGAATAATAATAAGTAGTGACCCAAATTTACAGAACGTACAATAGTTCAAAGCAGAAACTTGAAAACACTTTTGAGATCCCTGATGATCTTCAGGGAATCATTTTGCAACATTCATGAGTACAGAAAAATCCGCTTTGAGAATGAGTCTCCGTCATCTTGATCGGAATGAAATGATTTGCATGAGGCATTTTGACAAAGTGGGCATTGAATTTCAAATGCCTCATGCCCTCGATTCCCAAGAATTGCATTTTTGCATAATCAATGCTTGGAATATCCCTTCCGGAGAAGGCTGCTTCAACCAGCTGGTAGACCGATTCTCAAAATGTATTTCTCCCTATTTATAATCGTACCCGATGATGTGCTGAACAATTTTCTTAAAATCTGGTTATCTTTAAAAATGTGGAATTTTATTATTTGTCATATTAGACGTACTTCCTTCTACCTGTTGATATTTCTCGAATAAATGAGGCCAGTTTTTGGAGTGCAAAAAAACCTGGATGGATCGTACCTCGGATTCCATAAATATTTATGATTCTTCGGGGAACAATCTAAGTGACGATAAAAAATAACACATTCTTGAAAAGGTGGAAGTACTGTACTATGAAAGTTTTAAAGAATGGCTTCACGATGGTTGGACGAATAAGTCAATCGTGGAAGCATTTTATTTTCTCTACCTGGTATCGGATGGGCATGAGCAGGAAAAGCTTTTGGGAAAGGTCACGAAACGTCCTTGAGGTTTATACTGGTAAATAGCTATCTGCCCTCGATTCGCAACACTTTTTGAATCCACAATAAGTCTCAATCATTTTCCGAGGGCATTCTAGGGTCGTTTGTCATTTAAATCGCTGTTTCGTATCTGGTAGAGGATGTTTCTTCTTGCTGTCAGTACCAGAGAGAATCTGGATTGCGTGTCCCGATGTAACTTGTTCCTTCCTGGTTTGCACCCCAAGCTTTGATTTATGAAAGGTTGTGCTTAAACCTTAAACCTTAAACCCCTTTTCCACATGACGTTGGAGTACGAGTTCATACACACGAAGACACGATAGTTCACGGGTTTCTGGCGAGAAAATATTTCACAACGGAGTCAGGAGTAGTCAGAATGGTTTTTGTGCACTTCAGCACACAACTTTTGTTCAACCATCTCAAAATCCTGGCACAGCTTTTTCTACAATTTCTCGAGTACAGCGACGAGTTGTTCGGCATAGATTTGCCATTTATTCTGCTTAGTTCATGAATTTTGTTGATTTCTAGTGCTTTGTTGCAGCATCACAATGATCACAATAGGCAGGGCACAATGATTGTCTGACGGTTTTTTTTTGTACTAAGATATACAGTTAAAAGTTCCTACTGAAGCTTGTCAACAATTACAACAAGCACAACGTCGTCGGAGCCTTCATCGACTTCTATGGAAACAAATAAAGGCGCAAAAACAAAGGCTCCAGAGCTCAATAATTTCGTGTCAGTTGAGGCTTTTGCACAAGCAATCAACGGAGTGCAATTGAAGGGTGAAACATATTTTGCATAGAATTTCCGTTGTTCAACGGTGGACTCGGAAAGCATATTGGCTTTCGAGCCATCACATCAAACATAAACAAAATGTAAGGAAGTACATTCGATTCTTTTTTCATATTACTTCCAATTAAATTTTCACTTCCATCAGTGAGATCAGTGATGTGCGCATTCGAAAAAGATCTCGAAAGAAAAGTGATGCGTGATTTTATTTGACGAATGTTGCGGGATTTGGACGAAGGTTACGCGCACCTTCAGGTGAATCGATTTAATATACAGTATATATATTTTTTGTTGCTTCGGATAATATTTCAAGCGTTTCTGATCGTGTTTCTCAAAAATATTCGGCAGCATTTTCAACAGGAGGGCGGAGAGGAGGAAAATAATTCCGGCGGCGATAGAAATCAGGTTTTATGCTCCGAATCCGCTCGCTCTTGATGAAAAACGCCAAATTTTTTCGGCATTCTCTGATTTCCTTGATCACTCCGAGCTAAATCAAAATCTCTAAATCTGGATTCGATTCAGTTTGTAGACGAAAGGATAATCATGTGTCTAAGAATAAGACGAAATGCTCTTAAAAATACCAGCAACTACTGCTGGATTCGATTGAGTAAGAAACAAGCGCGCTCATTAAAATGCTGCGAAAGGTTCCGAGACAGAGAATTTGTGACAGGAATAATTTATAATCCTATATACAGTCAAACCTATTTAAGACAAATGTCAAGGGACCAGTGAAATAAATTTGAATTAGGGAGGTTTTGACTTAGGGAGGTTTCAAGTTGGGGAGGATTTGAATTAATGAAACAAATATTTTTGTAGTGGGAAACATAGAATTGCAGAAAATTGTGAATGGTGGTATTCTGGGCCTTAAATTACTGCTTGAATGAGTTGACAGAATGCTGAGCTTGGAAGCAGGGTTCATTTGCCCAATTATTCTTTCATTTTGCTTCAAAACCCATCAAGTTAATTTTCTATCGCTTTTCTCTTTCCTGTGTCAAGAAAATGAGAACCAAAAGGCCTCAGAAAATTTGAGTTACAGAGGTTTTAAAGGAAAATCCCTTGAGTTAGGGAGATTTTTAATGCATTTTTTGTTAGGGAATTCAGACGGGGACTTGAAGCAAATTCCGCTTTATGGAGGTATTCCACTCTGAGAGGTTCGAGTTATCCGACCTGGATAGGATTTTCCAGCTCTTTCGAATTGGTCAGCGGGACTAAAGGTACACATTCCCGGAAGCAGACCCGTGTTGACGAAGAACTCGGCCGTCGCTTGATAGATAATTGCTTTTGCTGAAATATTAACGCACCTGTCCTCGCACGGCATCCGGGACCCAGAAAATAATACCATTCTCGGGGAAATAGGAGAAGTTCGTCGCGTTGAGTAATGCAAGGGGTCCGTCGTCAATTATTGAGCGCCGAGTGGGGGACGACACAAAGCAGGAAAAATGCTTCCGACTGTATCCAAAGCACGCGAACAATGAACAGCCAGCATGAAAAATGAATCGTGTTATTCGCATTCGAGGAACCATGGGGAAGAAAGCCCCGACCGACCTGACCTGTTCTCGATTCATCTCCCCGGGCCTAACGGGGGGAAATCGGTCTGCATCTGCTCTGCCGCGATGATGAGCTCATCATCAATATTTTAAAACCCCCCGCGAGGGGTGGGCATTGTGACAGTCGGGCCATGGCTGCGGCGATGCGGACTGGTTTGCACGACGTGCTCAACACACTGCGGTGATCATCCAACGATCCCTGTTCACCGCGGCATATTCTGAGATCGCAAAAGATAAATAAATAAAACCCGCCAAATACGTTCTTTCTGTGGCATTTTTACTGCCTTTGTCCGTATATCTTCTCAGCAGACGTCAATTATGTGGAGTAAACCACAAAGAGTAAATAATAACTCTAAGAAATAAATGAAGATCACAATTAGCTGGGGAACTTGGCAGGAGAGAATTTGGTAGTTCTCCCAGAGTGAAAAGAGTTAACTTGGTACAATATTTGCAAATAGAATGCACTGCAGACACAATTCGACCGTTCGCTGCAAAAACGAGATGAAGACTGCATAGAAAATCGAGGCGGAAGCGTTGAGGTTCAAGGAATTGCGCAATTATGGGGAAAACTCCTTTTGTAGGTTTTTCACCTTGAGTTTAAATATTAATATTGTTACAATTAGGGTAGTACATTCTTAGGAATGGGACGACTTTACCTGTTGTAGCGTACAATTGACGAGGGCGGGACGACTGTACCTTACAGATTACTTCAGCAAAGACAAGCATTCTTGTGAAGAAAGTAATTTCTGTAGAGTTTAATCCTTCTACAGTGGGGAGCCCAGATAGACAGTTATCCTACTGTAGTACCAAGCACCGTCATGTAAGGCTTATAACCAAGTTTTTTCAGTCAAAATTTGTTGCAAAATTGTATCCTCAATTAAGACGCGCACCCCATTTTTAGTTACTCTAAAATTACAATGCTTTTAAAAGTTACATCACCCGACTTTGGACATGGATTGATTCTGATTTCAATTACTTCCATTATACAATAAGTTTTCCCATTGAAATTGGTCCAAAATTTGCCAATAAGGTCAAATGTAATGCCAACATAAACTTGTCAGCCTGTTTTGATAAAAAAAAGGTGCGCGTGGTACACAAGTAAATACGGATTTGCAGAATGTGTTGCCCGAGAGCACAGAAAATTAGTACAGCAAAATGTATTCGTTCTCTTTGTATAGAATATTCTTGCTGGAAAACAAAAAATATGTAGTGATTGGTGACATTCGAACAAAAAAATTCAGTTCTATCAAAGAATTAATTTCGGAGGCTTTAAAAAAATAAGGGTTCAGTCCCCCAAGAAAATTTTGGACGTTGGCTACTCTGTCCAGGCTGCATTTTTGCGAACTCGGGGCAAATCAAACATACCTATTATACTTTCAAAAAAATCCAGGTTATTTTAATATACTACATACTGTACTTTCTCCTGTACATCACGGATTTTCCGTTCATCACTGACGTTTTGCGACGGCAAGAATATGTTTCTTCTCCGTCAGTTTCTAAAACCGACCTTCTTTGTTTTATACATTACTGTACAGTATATGATTATACATATAGTAGTTATTCAATGGACTCGAGCAGGATATGACCGGAGGATCCAGTGACGACAAAGTTCTGAAAACAATACATTTCGACGGGGATAAAAGCGCGAAACTTTCAAAATAAAAATTTACCGCCGGGAACCGCTAAAGCTTCCTGGCCGCTGATTAGCCACAGGTAATTATAAGGAACGGTTCATACTTTTAAATATACCTGCATGAAACTTCGGTATGTTGTTGGATACATGTCATCGAATTCATTATATAATTTCAATTCCAAATTTTCAGGGTTTAGATTAAGCGATGTGAACAATAAGGTAAGCCTTCTATGCGCATCTTTTGTCTAAGCTGCATCTTTATGAGAATATTCTTGCACTGACTTCGAAAATATGTCATGCATTTCAAGACTCACTCAGCGAACCCCTGGGAAATGGTTAGCTGACTTTTTTTTTAGAAGTTGGCAGAATGTTCAACCCTTATTGTGCTTCTGTTGACAGAAGAAACGCATATTTGCCGTTCATGGGTTTCAAAGCAAGCAAAAAACATGAAGAACACGCACAGGAAAAGGCACCACTCTCGGATCAATATGGATTGCATGGGTAGCACTTCCACAAATGCAGAATAGCACCATTTGTGTTGAAAGTACTGCAACAGAAGAACTCACCCCCAAAGGACCTTCAATTTCTTTTGTTCAGTGCTACATCGTTGCAAATGAGATGGGAGGGGAAATGTCAAGTGATCTCTTCAGTACAAGCAATATCTAAATATTCAAGATCTTTCTCTTTCAGCTCGAATTCAAGAATGCCGAATTACTCTGTGTTAAAGGTCAGCACACATGAGTGAGTGTAAGTTAACTTTTATTCGTGGGAAGTTTTCAAAGCTGAGATGGTGTAGATAAAACGGATATTTTACAAGACAAAACAATTTTTTCCTTTAACTGCTCGCAAATCCACTTATGATCACTATAATCAAGAATGGGGGCCGCGAACGCAATTGATGGAACTTTTTGACATTTTGGTTCCTCCACGAAAACACTTCAGTCTTTTCTTTTTCGCCTGGAGTTCAAACAGAGTAAGTCAACGACGCATCCTTCGTTTATTTTCCTAGAAAGTCCCTCGGAATCCGAAGATGTGAATGTGGTGATTGATACAGTGACAGTTCCTACCAGATAGCGGTGAAACGTAGTCGTAGAATTATTTTTACAGAAGTACGCAGTGGCCTCTAACAATTAAATCCAATGCCGCAAACTTCAGGAATTTGCCAGACATGACTTCGCAGTCCGCCAAGTGATTTTATGAATCTAAAACTCTCCACCGAACTTCGAAGTCGAACCCGCTTGGAATTCCGTAAACTATATAAGCGTAAGAAAGAAGCAACTTCACTGCACGAATAAATTTTTTTTCATTACGCTCAGACCTTTAATTCTCATTCTGCAACTAGTAATTCAGTATACAGTATTGATTAAAGGTGAGTGAAGATCCGTGTTGATTATCAGTTCGAGGGCGCTGCTGTTTTGACCTACAACAACCCGTTCGAGATCGTTTAGCTACGGTACTGAGATCGCAAATTTTCCTGAACAGATAATTTTCAGAACTTCATGAACTTACTGCAACGACGTTGAAGACTTCCTGAGAGAACTCAAGTTAGACTAGTTCCTTTTCTTTCAGTAGATCTTTTTCTTCATAAAGACATGCTTTCTAAACTTTACCGCTGTTATACTTTTTTATTCTCGACTTGTCATTGTAAGGGTACAAAAAGTGAACAAGATTTACTGGTGATATTATACAGAACAAGAGTTTACCTGGCACAACTTCTGGAATGGAGGGGAAAAAGAGCGTCAATTGTTTAGATATGAAGACTTTACACGTTCATCGAGTGTGATCACCAGCCTTACCACAGAAAAGTTCGGTACACGCTTTCATGAAAGTTTATTCGATGATGTACCTGGATTTTTATTCGGATATTTCTACTACAGTATTGTATTTCGCTAGATAACATCATCCCCGAAACATGAATCATCAATACAGTATATATTACCGTTGTAAATGGCATATTGCATGGAGGAAACACACTTTTGATCAGTACAGTACAATACAAAATTTAAAATGTTCAACATTTCTCACATGAGCATAAATATGAATACTGTTGGATCTTGCCAATTCCAACTTCCCGCAAGAAGTCAAAAATCTCGAAAATTTGAAATTCAACAGAATCCCGGCCAATACACACACGTTCAAATCAATTGAACCCTACTCATTAACTCGAAAATTGTTTCATCAAACATACCTTTGTCAAACTGTAAAGCAATTACTGTTAAACTCTCCTTCATTTTCGAGCACTCATTCCAGAAAACCAAGCCGACGGATACCATTTTTTTTGTCATGCTCCCTGAAGGGACTATAGGCATCTTCTTACAGGGAGAACATGCATGAATAAGATTCAATCTAATTATTTGGCTAGAAAATTTTCACTAGTTAAACCTTCCAAACCAGGCAAAATTCCCTAACTGGAATACTCTGAATCAAGTTTTTAAAAATGGATGTGTAACCCAGAAAACGATTTGCTCTTGTTTCTGTATTTATCCTTCCTTACATGGAAAGAAATTTCTTAACTACAAGGTTATTCTCTTCATTGTTGCTGTTTCCTTGTTTTTTGTTCCCCTCTCCTTGTGTCAACCTGTATTAAAGTGTGATGCCTATTCAGGTTCATTTATGTTCACAATTTCCTATTTGACAGCAGTGACAAACAGCCCTCACTGCCTCTTCATTCTAAATTGATAATTTAGAATGGTTCTTTGGAACTACCAATATGTACCTAGATATTCATTTACAAGTGTTCATGGAACCCACAGTTCTTGATTCAGGAGGAGATTCAGGTCTCAGTTTATGTTCCCATGAAGGTATAATACATCCTTCATTCCAAACATTTGCCCAGAATTAATCTAGAGTTAATTGCGGTTATTTCTCAGAGAGACTTGCAAAACAATTTAGCAAGACTCTTTTCAAATCTCTTTATTTTATTGCTTTATTGTGTGATTGTGGAAATACCTATGTTGTGATTGAATATATATTTGAGAAATATTTTATTGAAGTATATTTATTCCTTGGTCTATGGACAACAGGGTTCATTAAACTTATATTGCCATTTTCCTCTGGTTGTTGTTGCTCTCCACTAATTCTTGCAAGACTAAAACAGGAGTAAAAGCCAAGTATGAGAGGTACAACTTTATTGTGTATATAGTGTTGACTAAGTGATGGGTGTGAGTAATAATTGAAGGATTCTTCTGAGCTGAAATCCTTCTATACGCGCTTCAGAATCAGCGAAGCGTTCATAAATCAGGCGAGAAGCCCCTTCTATTGACGCTCAATGGGCGAGAAACGTGACACATAAGAGCCGAAGATATGGATATTTGGTAGGTTGACGATGAATTCTTCATTATCGCAATAACTCGACGCCAATTCGCATTCGCCTGAGAATATATCCATATTCACCGAGTCAAAAACCCGTAATTAGATCATAAGGGATTTGGAAGGTTTTAAAGGTACGCGTGAATTCTCGATACCGTGCATTTTCTGGCGGACTTCTTTTATGACTGTGTTGAGGAATGGTACATAACTTCGAACGGTTCGACAACGATCTGATGACGCTGTTAGTCATTCGGTCTCATTCAGGAGAGTAAAGCGTAGTCGAACAGCACTGAGAAAACGGACTGTCTTCATCGTGAAGAAAAGGGAACGGAGACGAGGTTATTTGTCGTGCAAAAAATTAGCAACGTTTATGAACGCTGATCACAAACTGAAGGAATTTTCGAAGGGGTTGAATAAAAGATTCAATGCATATAACCACACGAAGGAGACGACATTAAGGGGTCCGAATGTAGTGTTCGAAGTTTCAGATTCCCGGGATTTTACGACGATAATGCATCCAATCCAACTTGCTGTAAATGTCAAATGTTATGCATGGTTTTTCCGTTAGCATCAATAAAGGATTATGAACCCCAGACGTTAACGTTAGAGAACCAAACTGTTTTATGGACCAGGTTTCCTCTTCAGCTGTTCTGTCTAGGTTTTTGACCTCTCATTCATTGCTCATAAAATCCCAAAATATATTCTTGCATTGTTTTCGGGTTACAGGAACTTCGGATGCACACGTTTCAAATGTTGATGCTTGAATTAAGTTTAAATTTCTTCTTCTCGCATTTTCTCGACGTTTACAACTTGATTCCAGCGATAACATTTAGAAAGGCATTATTAATGACCCGTACTCTCTGAAAAATTACAAGGAACGAAGTGAAGGAATCGTCAAGCTTGACGGTATTGTGAGAAATCAGTCGATAATATTTCCATGACGAAATATTTTATTTTGTTAGTCAATGAATGAATGAACAGAAAGCTTCATTTTCCGAATTTCCGGTCTGAAAGACAAGAAGGAATAAGTAATAGGACAGAGGTACATGTAGTAAAACAGCGTGCACTGCTCTTCCAGTGGCAAGTAAAATAAACATAAAGGTCGAATAAATGCGTGATTCATGATACTGTTTCCT
The DNA here is from genome assembly GCA_905338405.1 of Notodromas monacha. Taxonomy (NCBI): domain Eukaryota; kingdom Metazoa; phylum Arthropoda; class Ostracoda; order Podocopida; family Cyprididae; genus Notodromas; species Notodromas monacha. The sequence continues at coordinate 320,910 of CAJPEX010000018.1, read as the reverse complement.
TTTTTTTTAATCAGTAAGGAAAAACAGACGCTCTCGACGCACCAGCCAAACAAGGGCCATCGTTCAACGCATAATTCATGAGCTCGTTCCTGCATCGGTCACATCTATTTATTTGACTGGGTTATTCCGGATATCATCCTTTCTATGTGCAGCACCAGAAGAAAATGGTTATAAAATTCCCATACAATTGAGCACCATTGTGGTGACTCGATCAGTAAAGCAGAAAATAGTAGCTTTTTAGAACCGATAGAACCCATGCATCATAATAAAAGTTTACCGAATTAATTTCGAAAGCTTTTTTATTTAACGGGGATATACTCTAATTTTAGTTTCGAAATATTTTTACTGGGATATAAGACGTGTTGTTGTCATGATCTGAGTAGGAAATTGCTGCATGTTGAAATAGAGTTAAGGAAAATGACATCCGAAGCACTGAGGAATTGCAATTGTACCAAATACGATTATTGTGTCATTTCCGTACTTGAAGCAGAGGGATAGATCAAATGAATACGACTTCATTATTTGGTAATTTCAAATTCAATGGAAACTGACTGGGTTCAAGATGATAGTATAATAACTGATGCGACCTCGTAAAAGTCCCATTAACATGAAAATATAAATCCTTTTTTAAATGAGCGCCGTCTGAACTGGTGGGTATTGCAAATTAATTCAGGAAAACACGCTCGCCAATTTACTGATACGCTTGATAATGATTCATAAAATCAAGGAAATTAGCTACTCATTGATCAATGACATTAACCACCACGAACGCATGTGGTTTCGCGTGTTGGCATTAATTCGGGAAATGACGACCAAGATTTTTGATTGAAATTTGGAAAGAAACAGCTGATTCCGCTTCTGAAGACGCAACAGGGAGTCCTGGTTTCTACTAAGCAGAGAAGTTGGATGCATTTCAGGTTACATTTGTCAGTGGAAACACAAAGCAATAGAGGACAAAGTACAAGTCACAACATCGATATCATTTGGAATGGAATGCATTTGTCTAAATAACAATCACGAAAACGAAGAAAATATATTTGAATAGTGGGCATCATGATTCTGTTTCACAACCCTTCCATAGCAGAATAATGGTCCGCAAAATACTGTATTTATACATATTCAACAAAGAAATTACATGTACCAATGCGGAAAGATTTTTAAGCGTCCATTGCAACCACGAAGTGTGGAGGAGAGTGCTAAATTAATTTTAAATTATGAATTAGAGGTATTTTTAGAAAGAGAACAAATTACAAGCCATAACTTTTGTCTCCTGGAATTTCTCAGAAATTTCCAGGCAAACCTCTGAGTTGAATCAGTGGTTGATGAGTTGATTTTTCATTTTGATCGAATTGCCAAATTTTGTGTAGCTTACCCAACACCTTTCGTGAGGGCGAAAGGAATGTGCAACATGCCGAAATGGCATCTTGCTTTGGGACATCTTTCTCCCACCTTCAACTTTACAAGCTTGGCAAAGATAACAAATAAGCTTCAAATAAACAATCCACAGAACCGACCACAGAAGGAGTTATTGTGGGTGTGACATTGAGAATGTATATTCTTGATTTACGAATTACATATTGAAGGATCTGTAATACGATATTGACAATGTTTAATCACCGCTTTGCGTCGAGATTGTTTTCATTTTGTTTCATTTTTTACGAAGTTTTTCGTCCAAGCAGGGCGTTTTTTCGTTTCTTTTCTTTTTGGAGATATTCCTCTTCCGAAATCACTCCTCTTTGTTCCACCGAATTTCACTCTGTTGTGTTCCACTTGTGATCAGTTGGTGATCCCTGGAAGTTGAGTAAAAAAACAAAAAATTACCAGCAGTGTCGAATCGCGTTCATAAAGTCCACATAGACATTGCGCTGGGTTCATTATACAACTGGTTCCTCAAGGCTCATCGTCTGAACTCCCATCCCACTACAGTACATTGAAGGGTGGATATTCCATCGCAATTTCATCTTGATCTCTTGCTTGACGGACTGTGTTTTTCGGTGACCGAGTCATTAATACTGCAGTTTTATTTCAACAAGAGCTGAATTCATAAACTGGGTTCGTGGACACTATTTCTGATACTTGCAGAATGCGAATGCAACTGATGCCCAATATCATGCCTACTACTTCCTTCATTTAGATTTGAACACATTTTTCAGTCTTTGCGTAAACGAAAGAAACAGAAATGATTGCTGATTAATCTCCCGCCGTTCCCTTTTTATTTCGCAGTTGACACGATCCAGAAGCATTTGAGAAGATTTACTTATATCTTCAAGAACATTTTTCAAATGCAAGCATGAGCTCTTTTGCTGATAATATCTGCTTAACCGTTTTTTAAATGAATTGCACTTTGTACGTTGACCTGATGTGATATATAGCGAAATAATAACTCGTGGGGATCGTGAGCAACATACGAAAGGATCAGCTGACGTTTGTGGATTTCATCCCCCTTCGATACAGAACACCAGAAGAGATCGCTGTTCGCCTGTTTTATGAACACTTCTCCACGTCTGCGTTCAATTCAGCCTACGTTCAAAATTGCGTAGGGTTTCCCTATAGAAGTACTATGTTAAATGATGTGATACAGTCCAATGAAAATTGACAGCCGTTTGTTGTTTACGAGATTGATCCATTAATTTACAAACGACGCCTTTAGCAACTCGAAAAATCCTCGGTTTCATCTGCTTTTCCGTGTTTCACAAAATGAAAACTCCGAATTTTTTTTTTTCGAAGCTAAATGGAGAAGTTGCTCCGCAGTGCCGATTCGTGCGTGAGAAAGAGCATAATTTGGGCTGCTTTGGAGAAAAAACTTTTCGAAATTAATAAAATTTGGTTTAAGGCTTGTTATAGGTCCCATCCATGGGTCGCTTTATGATTCTGATTTGTACAATTGGACACCGAAAGAGCTCAACTTAGTGAGAAAACTATTGTATCATCGCTTTTGTGCTCATAAAAATAATACATTCAAAGCCGCTTTAGAACAGTGTTCCCCAACCCGTGGTCCGCGGACCGGCGCCGGTCCGCAGAAGTTTTTTTACCGGTCCGCAGGAAATTTTTTTCAGCCTAATAAATTTATCAAAAGTAGCAATGAGGGACGTTACAGTATCTTTATCTGAAAATTTGGCAAGAAAATGGGTGTAAAAATTCTCTCATAGCAAGCATGAGTGCGGGTTTTTCTCCTGATAACATTTCAAACAAACTTCTCCTGATGAAATAAATTACGTTAATTCCCCATTCTGAGGAACCCTTCTTCAAGCCCACTTCCCTATTTTTTGAAGACATATTCCGCTATAGCTGCTTCATTGGTTCTTAATTTAATTGTTTAAGCAGAAACTGTGGAAATACATTACCTTCCACATAGTCCTTCAAGCAAAACGGTTTTGAGTCTGCAAAAATGTTATGAAACTTTGCCAGTCCACAGAAAATGTTTGGGAATTTGCTGGTCCGCAAAAATTTTTATGGAAATTCGCTGGTCCATGAGCCCAAAAAAGGTTGGCAGGAACACTGCTTTAGAACATTGTTGAGAGACGCTTCGAAGGAGCAGGATGGATTCGCCGATGGAAAAAATCGATTATCTTTATTTAACGACATTTTTAGATTCCGAGACCTTTTCCAGTAGTATCTTCGGTGATCATTTTCAGGAGAAGGCCGGAGGGAAGTGTGCGTTGCGCGCCTGAGAGCGTTAATCGATTGTCCGGATTAATTGCAGCCCGGGAAACATCGAGGATTGCGATCCCCCGGAACACTCGCACCCACATTTACGTGTGTTCTTTCCGCATTTGTCAACGTCTCCCGCACTGTTTTTATTCCGACGCAACTCTTTCATTTAGTTTTTTTTTTCCTCGCCACCCCGTCGGGCTTTCATTTGTCTCCGCTGTCGATCGATAAACTCGGCGGCGACACCGACACCCATAGCGAGTCGAGGCAGTCGCAAAACGCGGGCGAGAGATAAATGCCGCGCGAGGTGTTCTTCGGAATGAAGGACGATTCGTCGGCGCGGTGGTGAAAAATCGACGTCGGTAGTGAAAAATCGACAGGGAGTTTCCAGCAAAACTGGAAACTCCCCAGCTCCAGCCGAGTCATTAGTTCAGGATCCATTGACAGCTGGTCGATCGCGGAGATAAAACTCAAACGAACGACCTAGCTGCGTTAAGGTCAAGTTGGAATTCGGTCCGTTGCTTTATTTTATTTTATTTTTGGCGGGGCTCGGGACAGAAGTGACGAAGAAGTTCCGCGCGACTATCTCAGGGTGGATGCGACTCGCTTGTCTGAGTACCCTCCTCCGATCCCATTCCAAAGGCGATGTTCGCATTCCCAACATTTCTCTCCTATTCCCCCGTTTTTCTTTGAATCCGAAGTCTTTTATCTGGGCGCTGCCCGGACTTAATGTGACAGACAGCCAGTAACCCTTTTCTGCTGCTTTCGGTCGCCAATTGAGAATGCAATTTACCATTTTCATTCAGCCGAATTGCTGCTCCGGGAAACGCTGTCGCTGGTCATCTGCATTCCATATACACTGTAAATGTACAGGGTACGCCATCAGGACAAATTCTTGTTTTCTTTTCTTACCCGAAGGCAAATGCCTTCATTTTTATCTTTTCGTACTATACTGGGGAATTTTGGTGCAATGCACATCTTTTCTGTGACTCGAACGAGCAAGAATTGGTCCGCACGTGTTCAGGATGCATTATTCTAATGATGTGTTCCCGCACACGTTTACGCAAATCATTGCAGGATATGATTTATGTCCTTGGGCCACGAACCCATTCCGGAAGGGACCTTTACAATTGGATTTTACTCTGATGATTCCTCAGAATTTTTCCAGATTTGAATCAGTTTCTTGAGTTTTCGGGGAAAATCGATTCTTGATAAAGCTTTCAACCCGCTCAGAAATATTATCTATTGTTGACTGACACATACATAATTATGATTGTGTTTTTAAAGAGTACTGCAAATCACATTGTTTAATTGTGGAAGAAGTTTGTTCATTGAAACAATGCTGTTTGTTTTTGATCCGCAGTATAATGAATTTTCAACTTATTTGTGTCCTGGAGTTACTGTAATGCAGTACCAAATAGTTACATTTCAAGTTACCATTCTGATTACGTTGCAGCAGTTTTTTTCCATGACTATAATTGAGGTAATTTGAGGATAGATAATCATGAAATAAATTTCGTTCCCGTGTCAAAGTTGCAGTTCCTGGCATATCAGTGTATAGCAGTGTTCCCCAACCGTTTTTTTCCCGCAGACCGGTAAATTTCCATTAAAAAATTTTTGCAAATCCAGGGAATTTCCGCATTTTTTCTTGTGTCCTGCAAGGTTTTTTAAAAATTTTTCAGACTCACAAAAGTTTTGCTTGGAAGATTTTATGGAAGATTTTCAGAGGTTTCTGCTTTTTTGAAAAAATTCAGTCAAGTACCAATGAAGAAGCTATAGCTGAAAATCACCATAAAAATTTTTAAAGGTGGGCTTGGATAAGAAAGATTTCTCAAAATGGAAAATTGAAATAATTTATTTCTGCAGGTGAAAATTTGTCTGAAGTGCTGTTGAGAGGAAAGGCAACTTTTATTTCCATTAAATAATTTCAACTGTCATTTTCTTCTGAAATCATAGGTAGAAATAGCAGACTTATCCCCTACTTTTGATATATTTATTATGCAAAAATTTTCCGCGGACCAGCAAAAAACTTCCGAGGACCATGGGTTGAGGAACGGGTTGAGGTTTTGTTTGCTTCTGGTTCGCCCCATACAATAGTCGAATTGCTGTGTTCTGTGCAAAAATGGAGAATATTCAAGCTTGGATGACACATAACCGTTACAGAAATGAATACGGTTGACTGATATTGGAAATACATGTATATACTGTAAATATATTCATGGCCCCTATGAATTTTTTTCACTTGCGAAAGTTACGTGACTAAATGCATATATTAACATTATTCTAAATTATATTTATGTAGACAAGTTTCGATCGAGTGAAGACAATCAAATGAGCTTTGTCTTGATAGCGTCAAATCTATTTTTATCTTGATTATTCACCGAATCGTAAAATACGCGGGTATGGCATACGAGTTCTTTTTCGCAATGTTCGCCGATCACCGAACAAGTTTGAGCACTTTATTGCTTGCCTCCTTAATTTTTTAGTTTTCCATTGAATTATGAACTTGAATCACATTATAGATTTTTTACACGTTAAGGAATCATATATTTGCAACCGCACAAAAACAAACGTACGGTACTTGAAATATCTTGTACAGTGCGGCTATCGATTCCGTTACAGGAATCGAATATTATAATTTGTGAATTTTTTCGATCCACGCGGAGTTTTAGACGATTTGAAGTGATCTTGTAGATGATATTTATTTCTGTGAAGCTTTTCTTTTTCAGATTCGAATGATTTTCATTGAATTCCCATCACGCGAAAGAGGGGTGGCATCTTGGGCGTTGAAATTGGGCATCTTGTTCGTATGCATTGGCTGAAAATTCGGCGATGAACCAATTCTTCAGGGCCGGGTATTGCATGAATACCACCGTGATTCTCGTTAATGGCCATTCATTCCGGTCTTCCGGCGCACCGAAGCTCTCCACAATGGCTCGAGCATTAACCCGTTGGCACGAGTTCATTCCGCCGAATGCGCCCGAGTAATGACAATGCCAAAGCTAGTTGTCGCATCTTCATAAATTTGCATTTTTGATCATTCAACTCCGAGCACCGTCTTGCCGAGCGGAAAAGGCGGGTGATAACGGAGTCCGCAGTCAACTCGATCCAGCGGGCGAGCGACGTGACGCAAATCAACAGTGACGCCGTTCCCCGGCATATAAACATCGTATGAATATGCAAATGAGCTCGTATCGCTTCTGCTGGGAAAAGTGCGACGAAGACGAGTGCAACACTTTCTTGAGCCCCGGGGTCCTCGTCGGGACTAGGTTCTTTTTTTATTTTTTTTATTTTTTTTGTTCCGAGAACCCGTTCGCGACCCGGTTGCAGTACGGAATTTCCTTTAAACACTTCGTGCCCCAGTGCGTCTGTGTTACCCGGGCCTTTTCCTGCATCACAATCACATTCCCTTCGTATTGTCGACCAGCCATTCTCGTGCCGAGGACCCATCTACCCCTTTGTCGACCTTCTTCCTCGCTGCACGTCTCGCGTGTGATCTTCACAAATTTCTCCTGAGAGGCTCCGGAATCAGCATTTTCCCCCAGTGCAGTGGAAATTCCTCCGGGCTATGATTTCACATCTTATGGAATTTCGGATGTAATTTTTCCGTCCCATTTATTTCCTGAAAAGGTGTGCGTTGATCAGTCGGCAATTGAAGGAGAATTCAAAATACGTTCATCAACGACAGACGGCACTCGGAAATACTGCGATTATTTTCCTTTCCTGTCCCCAGAATATAGTAGAGGACAATATTTCTCTGGTTTTTTGCCTTATTGCCGTTCTGTAAGAAGCAATCGTTGGCATTTTTCGACAAACGATGATCAGCGAACATGATCAGGAAATCATCAGAAATTGCCTTATTTGGCTGACGAATCATTTACAGGCGTGCGGAACTAGGACAACCTTTGAATTGCAAAAACATCTTCAGACCTCGGAAGAAAGCAATTGGGAACTTTTCCAGGCATCTTCTGAACGTGTACTGTATCCCAATAAAAGAAAAATAATAATTCTGATCTTTATAACTATGCAATTTGAAACCGGGAGGGTCTGAGAAGCTATTGCTGTTTCAAAGTCAACCTAGTTTATATTTTCGAGTCCGCACTACATTCCGGAAAACAAAATGTATTCTGAAAGAGATGTATTCTCTACATCTCTAGAGAATATTAATAAAATGTATTCGTCTTGAAGGAGTCGCATCGAAATCTTTCAAAATGCATCATAAAACATATTGATGGCTTTGCGTTGATTCAGAATGAAAATAAAATAGACCGACAGACGCAAAAAAAGGTATGCTTTCTGAAAGTTACGAAGACTGTGCGAAGAAGTTGTGAGTCCAATTTTAAAGACGAAGCTAACCACGAATTTCAAACATGAACTATCACAAACGAGGATAAATGAAAAATAGGTCGATCTTTTTTTTTTTCTCCCGCCAGCGTGTCTTGGCATTTTCCACGAGAAATGTTTTTCTCTGGAAACGCGCCAATGGTCATTTCTTCTCGATCGTAGCTGGCGAACGGAAAGTTTGAGTCCGAAAATCGAGTTGGAAGGTACGTTTCGCTTCCTGTCCGTCGTCGCGGTTCCGGGGTTCCTGTAGTGGTCTCACCTGTCAACCCCTTTCGCCCACGAAGCTTCACTTCGCCTGACGGAATTAAGTCGGTCTCCGACAAGTGGGTCATTGACGGATAAGGCACTGGTACACCGCGGCTCTCAAATTCTACTAGTTACAGTATTTGCACGATAACCCCTGCCGATTCCTTGGGTAGGGTTATTCCGCGAATGCATTTGTCTGTGCGTGTCCTTCGTATCACGGAAGCTTTGCAATCGTGGTAAATAATTCACGGCAGACAAGGTTGCGGCATGTCCAAGGCGCAGCGAGACTTTGCTCGTTTTGCTTGTTAGGTCAATATTTACTTCGCAGCAGAGAGCTCTGGCCTGGCACTTTCCGACTCTGGGAGAAGAAAAACACTTCTGCAACAAAGGCTTCTAAACACTGCAATCTTTTTTTTTCATTCCTTGTTCTCGGTGAGGGTGAAAATTTGCGTGAGAGATAAACCATGTCAACCTTTACAGCTGCGCTTCGGAAATATGAAGGCAGTCTTGGCAACGCTCTTCTTACCGCGATCACCTTTTTTGCTTCGTTTTCAGGAAGTTCCAAGAAGTTTTAAATACAGATGGGATCTCTCTCTTCAGCGAAATTCAAAGGACGATACACATTTCGTTGTAGGGTGCATTTCGTTGTAGAGAACGCCTATATAACATAGGGAGAGAACCCCATGGGACTATATACAATTCTTTGTACAGATGAAATTTTTGTATAGGCAAGATTGTCGTTGTCTGGAGAGATTTCACCTGTAATATACACACAATGTTCAATCGCACGTACTCAAACGTCCGATTTACACTCAATTGCAATTCTATTATGAACCGGAGATCCTTGATGAATATTAGGATACATACATACATACGTGCAGGAATAGGATCCCATTGTTAAATGAGATTTGTTGAAACTCCGCAGAAAATGCATGATGAAATGTGGCACGTTAAGATTTTCTGAACAATACGCAAGATATGCTTGAAATTACACGTGTCCGGTAGCACGCACTCTTGAATGGAATCAATGGTTCTACGTCGAAACTACAGGTGAAATATTGCGATAATTTCTGTTGTTTTTTTTTTCAATTGCACACAGGTACACTGATGTCTTTGCATCATCTTATGTGATTTTATTTTCATCTATCTACTTTGCCAAACATTTTGGTTCCCTTTGATGAAAACTGTCGGATTATTTTTATTATTCGTGGTCTACATCTACCGGAGAAAAATGAGGGTGATACAATCATGGAAAATCAGTACAAAAATGTGATTGTCACACATATGAACGTTCCTTATAGAAATCCTTCGACTCAGAACCTTATTGTGAGTAATTTCCGGAATTTTTTGAATACGTGAAGAAACCCCGATTCCACATCAGGTTGATGAAGAAATATTATACCTAGATGATTCTTGAGAAATATTTTTTTAAACTCTTATGGAGCACCAGGAAGACGATACATTGCATAATTTGCTTTATATGCGCAACATGAAACACACATCATATACCAGGTATTCCACTTTCATCTTTTGCATGGTACATTGGTACATTATGAGAAAATAAAGAATGTGCCCTTGAATTCGTAACCCTGCTTCTTAAAAAAAAAAGACATTCCAGTTGTTTCGGGAACTCGTTTTGGATCGACATGCTTTCGTTGCCGTTAGAAGTCGGGGTATCCGAACGCCAAACCTGTACAGTGTTCATGGGATGGACTTTCACAGTAAATATAAACTCATCAATCGGCAGTTCAGCGGGCTAAGAGAAGGTAAGTAAGGGACTGACTGGGAACCCCCCCCCCCCCAAGAAGAAGTCGACCAACGGAGGGCGAAGATGCGATGCGGCCTTTGATTACTCGCAAATGAGCTAACCGGAGCAGTTACCCTCGGGCCCCACCCTCGAGCGATTTGCCTCCGGAAATATTACCGCGTATCAGGACCCCAGGACGTACGCAGGAGATAATCCCCCTCTCGTGGCCCGCAAATTGAAACTGACGGGCTTTCTGGCGGATCAGCAAAATAAAAAGAGGAAGAAAAAAATACAAATTCAATTCCCCCCGACGTGTCGTCCGCGTTTTCCGCCCCATCGCGTCGGCAATCCAAATAAACATCCGAGCACTCGAGTTCCGCTAACGACCTTCTCGGATTCACGCGACGCACTTCATTACTGCAATGTCGATGTTGCTAACGGCGTTCGCAGAGGGATTTATGAAGGCCCATGGAACCCCGTGCGGGAGTTCCTGAGGGGCGGATGAAAACGGGAAACGATCGGCAATTTTTTACGCGATGCGGGGGGGAAGCGCCGCGGTTCCGGAAGTACTTCCGCCTCCTTAGCCGGCTCTCCCTGTGCCGTTCTTCCTCGCTTCTCGGGCTTACGATCCCGCTTCGTCTGGTTTAATCGTCTCGGGATCATCCATTCAAGGTACCTTTCGAGGATCATCGTCCGCTTCCCGCGCCTGCTGCTCCTTGCCTGGCATGATGCTGACGAGATTCATGAATTGATTTCACTTCCTTGAAAATGCGAAATCTTGATACCTCGAATTCTTCCATCGTTTGTGCACAGAAATATGGCCTATCAATGAATTCGACATGCAGAGTACAGTATCCTAATTTTCTTAAATTCGTGTTTTTCGTGTACAGTATCAGGCGGAGGCGACAGAGCACCCAAAATGATAGTCCCGCTTTCATCTATCATACGAGTTCAGCGATTCTCAAAAAGAAAAACAATGATTTACACTCATAGCGAGTATGTAAATTTCCCTTTGAGATATATGAGATTTTTTCAAGGTTTGCATGCAAAGCTTTTCAAAAGGATAGTGGCTAATTTACTCAATTTCCCTGCTCCTCCTTTAAAGAAAAAGAAAAACGGAAAAGTTGTGTGCTCGTGATAAATGAGTATAGATTATTGTAAACAGTGCGGGATAATAAAATCTTTGGAAATAAAGATCACGAAATGTCTTCAAGCCATAAAAGAGTCACTGTAAGGTGGCAAAATGAGAAAGATACGAGAAAGAAAACGAGAAGAAGAAAGATACGAGTAAAGGAGGAAGAAAAATACGAGAAATTTTGGTTCCAACTCTCTTGAAGAGTCCACGAGTAATAATCATCCAAACAAAAATAAGCATTTGAAAGGAATAAGTACACTTCATGACTAGAGAAAACTTGTAGGCAGTGACATGGTTTTTGGCAAACGTGGTGAAATAAAAATAATTTTGATACCCACGCTTAAAAATAACTTTGATATTTATAGATTAAGACCGAATTCTTCGCAAGATTATCATTGAGAGAAATGATCATACATTCAATTTTGCATGTTCCAAAATTTTTAAAATACTGTATTTCACAGTAGATACTCGAGTAGCAGGGGACAACAATTTGCTCCATCCACGACGAACAATTTGCGCAGAAGAAAGTGTTTTCATGCATCATCTCATAGGAACGTCCCGATGCATCATTCGATGACGGCATGTAAACCGATTCTACTAAGAAAGATGAGTTGAATTTTCTAGGAGACGTTCTCCAGCAAGGTTCAGCTTCGCAGTTTCCAGAAGCCTCTGACAAAGCGTTCTTTAAACCTAGCAAGTCCGCCCATCATTCTTCAGCTGCGGATCGCACTGGGCTGCTCCCATTCCGTACGAAAATACAATATCTCCCCGGATAACGTGGTGTAAATCAGAGCTTAGCTTCCCATTCCGGATTCACGTTATGTTTGGAAGCATTATACTCTACAGACAGCTTGGAGTAAATCTCCAATTTCGTATCGCCTCTGGTCGTCTGTCACAGCTTCGGCGCTCATCGTTGACACATTTCTCGGGTTGCACAGCGTTGCTCCGAAAGCCGGAAGTGCCCAGAAGGAACGGAAGCTAGTATCGGACACCATGGTCATATGCAACACATGTCACCAAAATGCAGTACTGTACTGGTGAAGCGTAGTCATTCGCGATCAGGGAAAAATGTACGATTTTTTCCGGGAGCGCATCAACACGTCGATCATGCAGCATGGAAGAGCACAAAGGAAAGTCCGAAATCGGAGAAAACATATTGAATTAATCACTGCTCCGTGGTAAAAAAAAAAAAAAAGAAAAAAAAAGTGATGAATAGGAAATCCATGCAGAATTGACGAAACATGATCTCGAACATTTTTAGTTCGCAGCGTGCTGTACTTCTTCCAAAATCCATTAGAGTTCCTTTTTAATTTAAGGAACTCCCTTTTGAATTGCGGTGTACAGTATAAAAAAGCCAGGAAACATGCACTTGGATTTCCATGTCCTGGAATCACGGCGTTTCAAGTTATTTGTCAAAGGTATTTTTCTGTGCATATATGCTGTTATCTTAACTCGCTTGTGCAAATATATTCTTTGGTTGCATCAATAAATCAAACACTTGATAATTACAAAATATGAATATATGATATATTTCTTTGGTGTTCTAAATCACACTTGCATCCCAAACACACACATACAGAGTCAAGACAATATAAGTAGATTATATAAGTCTTGCTAAATTATTGCAAGTCTCCTTGAAAACAATCTCAAGAGTCTCAGGTCCAATTCTCAGGTAAGATTCTTCTGATAAGTTTCAGGAAGAGCAGAAATATATATAGGCTTTCAGGCATTGGGATCATGACATGATTCTAGATTCAGAGATGAGTATCCAGGTCTTGGGACCAGGATGTGTGTCTCAGGAACTAGTGCAGAATATAATCAAAGAAGGAGAAACCAAATTTGGGGAACAGCAATTACTGTTCATAACTGTCAACAGGAAAAGGAACAGTAATTGTGCAGTTGCAAGTGAAATGAGTCCTGCACATTAATGTTGGGCAGCACAAAAGTTGTCAAACCAAAACAGGGAGAAAATACATGCATGGGAAAGTCTTGTTCCCAGGATCTTCTATTTTCAAGAGAGAGATAAATGTAAAAGAAACTTGAAACAAAGTGTCTAGTATTTTGTCAGATAACAATACTGTATGTCCAAGTTTTTTCAGGACTTCTTGCTTCTTCCTCTTCTCAATACCTCTTGAGTCACCCTTTAATTTTCTTAGGTACTGTATCTTTACCTCCCGAAAAAATGGCGTTTACTGTGGTATCAACTTTTGAAGATGCTGGAAAAAAATAACCGATTCATGGATGGCATTAAGGTGTAATAATTTGCTTATTCGAAATTTGACGAAAATTCTGATATTTGAACTGAATATCTGTGCATACCTTTGAAGTACAAATTAATTCAACGGTCTCAAACACAGAAACATTCCTGAAAAAGCGGTGCACGATATAGTGTTACTTTGCGGATTCGGTTACAATTAAAAAAAAATCCATTTCAAGACACGACAGTCTTTGTTTACCTTATCATGGATACTGAATAACGCCGATGACTTCACGTCAGATTCAAGACATAATGGTGCATATATGTATCTAGTTCATTATTTCCACTCAACACTGGTGGGCAATTCATGCTCTAATCCCAATTTCTCATTATTTCATTTCTTGGCTTTTCATTCGGAAAGATTGGGGAAAACGTTTTTTATCCCTCGTGTATTCAATGGATCCCCTTTCGTCCAATGCAGTGCAGTATTTCAGATTTATTTTTTGCCTAGAAACGTGCAATGTACAGTACTGTACCGCAATTGCAGGTGCCTGCGGGAATCACTGGTTGAAAAGTCCTGGACTGTTTCATTGATACCGAAGGTCTGAGGTTGAATCAAAGACATTCCGGAGAAGAAGGCAACTGGTTTCAATTATGTGGTGGACGCGGAGATCCGGCGGAACACGCCAAGATCGCGGAACGACCTTCAGGCGCAGACCCCGTCGCGGATCGGAAGGAAGCATCGATGCCAATGGGGGAAAATCGTTCGTCGTTCGGGAGAGGAAAACAGAGGATCCCTCGGAATGCAGCTGGCGTCGCACCAAAACTTTACATCCGCATCCCGGCGACAGGAATCCGATGTTATTTGTCTGCAAACAAGGATGCGGGTGGAATAGGGGATCTCGGCTTTGGCTCACTGGTCATCCGTCTTCACGGGCGCTTCGACGAAGCCCAGACTCATCATCCGACTCGCTTCCTGGTTGTGCCCAGAGCCGGGTATTGTATATTTTCAGGGAGCCAAGCACTTTTCTGACAGCTCTTCAAGCCTGGAACTCCTCGAGAGCTTCCTCGGCTACTTTTTTTTTTCTTCGCCTCGACAGATTTATGCGCCGGAATCTGAAAAAAGTCCCTCAGTCGACGCAAGATTCGTTAGACATGAAGTCTTCCAGTTTCTAAAAATAAAAAAGGACGTATTCAAAAACGCAGAAAAACCCTTTGATATGCGATATGAAATAAATAATCCCTGGGGTTTGACCATTTTGCATGATGGCAGGAATCTAGGCTTCCGAACTTTTTCTAGAATTTAAATTTCCAAGACTTGGCGCAATACACTTGTGACAGTTTGCATTTAATCTAATCACAGCTGGTATACGAATTACCAGGTGAATAGAAGCTTGCCCAGATTTCAAAGTGTACTAGTAAAATTACCATGTTCAAATTTATGTAGTCACACTAAACTGACTAACGTTTCCATATCCTTCAAATGCACGAGTCAATTTTCCCAACTTCACGCCTTTCATTATTTTTCTTTCCGGGTTACATTCTCATTTATTTCTGTCAACGTTATCTACTGTACTACTGTATATTTCCTAAGTTTGATTTACTCACGACCCCCTGAAATTCTTATCTTTACACTGTAAAAAATAAAAGTATCAACTGCTGCCATACGTAGTGCCCACGTCGTGGCCTCATGGGTAAAGAAGATAGTTTTATTTCGAAATTTCTGATGAACTTCCTCCAGAGTCTAGATCATGTCAAAGAGTGTCGTGAGTTACAGCATGAAATCGACGGGTTAACCAAGCTTTATTTTCTCCTGTATTTCAATCGTTGGGCATATGCCTGCGAAACTTCGTTTTCGCAGAGGAAATGAATCTTGTTCTTTTCTTCGTTTTGGCTATAAAATATTTAGGTAGGTTTTCGGGAGATTTCCATTTTTTGTGCAAAGGGGAGTCTTATGTAAAACCTCGGAAGTCGCAGGAGTTTTATTCTTCCGAACCTGATTCATTAAAGAAAAGGATTTTAAAACTCAATTCTTGTAGCTTTCGAACATTTTATTTATTTATTTATCCAGTGATTCAAATATTAAATGTACCAACATTTCAAAATTTGTTGAAAATGAGCACTCAAGTAATAAAACACTTGAGTGTTATAAAACACTTAATAAACATCTCCATATTTGGTACATATTTCTTGAAAAATGTGCGCATGCTAATCAAGGAAAATATTCTGATCATTTCGAACAATACTGTATTTTGAAAAATGGACAACCGAAATTAACTAAATAATCTCAAAAAACGGATTCCCTCCACTTTTGAAAAGTTGAGTTATCTGTCCCACGAGCAATTTCCAGAAAGATCTCTCCTTGCCATGAGAATATTTTCCTTTGCTATGGTGCATTTCTCACGGAATCGTGTGCCTTGTCGTACCCACTTGCGTCACTTCAACAAGTGCCTTTGTGTCGAGTTACTCGCAAACGACGAGTTGACTGTTGAAAGCAGCCCATCTACCCTAATATTCGTCTCGACTTCCCAGTCTCTTCCGTTCTCAGGGATAATCAAATGAGACGCTGGCTCCGCTGCTCTTGGCCCCAAACCAGTCGATTATGGGACCATCTCGGGTGGGTGATATTAGCTGCCCAATGGTTGTCATTCCTCAGTTGGGGACATCATCCGACCTCCGGAAATGCGTGCATCGACCGATTGCTTTCCCCTGGAATTGCTCTTTTTTTTCTTCGGGTTCCCGACGTGCGATCGACGTCATTCCGTTTTCACGCTCAATTGCGCGGCAAATGCGTGGATCCAGCGTTTGAAGATCGAGATCTATCAAAAAGCACGGGCTATTGTTCCCTCTTCCTCTCGCGAAATCGACTTTTACTGACGCTTTCTTTCCGCAAAATAAAAATCACGATATGTTCGGCAACTCCCGTACTTTGAGATATTTCTTGAAACTCTCAAATCTGAAATTACGAATATTAGAGAAAGCTTGTCGAAATCTTTCGGAATAATTTGCCTCAGTTAATCACGTATGTTACGCTCAAATCCTCAAGCTATGCTCCTCGGAGCTCCTGAAAAACCACGTGATCGTTCCAAGAACAAAAAAAAAAAAACCCCGATCGAATGAATTTTGATTTTCAGAAGCACTACACACAAAAATGGAGAAAAAGTATGCTCAAAGTAAGAAAAATTTCTTCCTCTGAATGGATGCCATCAGCATCATAAGGAGTAAGGTAAGTTCAGAAGCTCCGCCAGCAAGTGAATTCATTGGAAAGACGAGGGTTCCTCGATTGAAATTGTTTCGTGAAGGAGCTCCGAGACATTTGAGCACTGTGAAATCTGTTCCAATTCCAAGTTATCATTCTCAACACTCAGCGATCACCGGAAGACTTCGTTCTATCTATTATAGCCGGAACTTGGTTTTGGAATTGTGCAACAATGGAAGAGTAATTTAAAGAATCCTGTTCTCGCGGCCCGTATCGATGGCGCTAAGTTTAAATACGCGGGTTGATTCATAAGGTACAGGACTTCTTCAAATAAATCTAACGGACTCACAACAATTCAAAAAAAAAGAGATTCACTCGAATGGCCCCATCATGCGGCAACACTTCAGTGATGTTCAACCCATTGTAATGTCCACCGATTTCTATGCATTTGTTCATGCAATAAATCCAACAATTCAGAGTGCTGAAAATGAGTTCCTTTGGTTGATTGAGCTGCTCTTCGACGGCGGAAATGAGGCTGTCTCTGTCATCAAAGTCAATTCCTTTCAAGTTGTTCTTCACCATTGGGAATAGAAATAAGTCACAGGGTGCCTAATAAGCTAACAGAACTCCCTTCTTGGCACCGTCTTGATAGTTTGATTCATTGCATGAAAAATTAATATAAATTGGTGGAGAGTACAGTATGTTGAACAGCACTGAAGTATTACCAAATGATGGGCCATGCGAGCAAAAGGTATGTTTTATTATTCCTATGACGTACGGATTCATTCTTTTTTAATTGTTTGCGGGGAATGGGATCATGGTGCCAAAAGATCACGCAAAAATCACTCAACGTTCTCCTGCGTCGAAATGATCATTCTGTAAGTAAACTTTACAACAAGTCATATTTGCGATGCCCGTATAAATATTATGCATGAAAAACAGGAGACATGAGTCTGCTTGACAACCCCGTAGCCTACAAGGGATGATAAATTCCTTCTACAGCAGCTGCGTCAAACGAAACCAGCAGGGTACGACTAATCCGAAACCCAGACGACTCGTAAAAAAAAATTCCCGGGGATCAGCGGTCCTCCGTGCGAGAAACAGCGCAGTTCTCGACGGGAATCATTTATGAAATGCATACTGCATGAGTCATATCCACGGCGGATTAAAATGCAGAAAACGTGGAGGATATCATGCGAACGTTTTCGCTGATAACCTTCACGAATGGGGACAACTTTTTCTTCGTCGTTTTTCCACTGCCCGCCGAAACAAACGGGTGTCTCTCCGGAAAATCATGATGTGCAGTTGATGACTGTGTCTGCAGCCGTTCAGTGTTTTCGTCTGAATTCCCGGGGCGGGAGAAAGGTCGATTATCGCCGCAGGCATTATCACAAAGTACCACCGTAGGTCAGAAGTTATGAAGATGAGTTCAAGCCATATAAAGTAATGAAGTAATGCAAGCACTCCAGCGAGGTTAATCAGAACTTCTCGAACGGAGCCTAATTCCCCCGGCTTACACGGTTTTGTACTTGCCTTGAAGTCGCTCTCAGAACCCGAGTCCCAGCGGATAAGCAAATTTTCGTCGCACTTCCGCGAGAAACTGAGATGTTCTTTCCACTTCCGTCGCTAACTAGGGGGAAAAGGAGGAGGGGCGAGGTGGCAATAATTCCGAGACGATTATTCCCTGCTCGTGAGACCCAGGAAATACTCCACACTCGACGAAACGTAATTATCTCGCGGGGCTCGTCTGCATGCGACTCGCAGCGCAGCAAATGCCCCGTTTTTCGAATTCCACCAGGAATAGGGACGGACTTGGCAGGGGAAAAAATCTAGCCAGGCAGGCTGGAAATGTATCTGGATTAACTTTTACCGCGAGAGGAACAGGACGGGTCCCCGGAAAAGCGCCATTAAATGCCGGCCGCGTAGCCGCTCTCTGCGTCCCGAGTCCTGACAGGCCAATTAGGGCAGTAATTCGTACCGAGTCCTTGCTCAAATTGCCGACACGACGCGAGCGGGGCTTCCGCTTTCCTTCCGGTTCCGGCATCGGTCCCTCGAGCGATTTCAAGCGGAGCCCCATGTGGCCGAAAACTCGCCACGCTTTTCCGAAAACACGTTTCCCTCGCATTCTTCGGGGGGCAACATCTGCATCAGCGTCGTTGGCAGGAGTAATAAAATTCTCGTCGGAAACAGCGAGAAGGGAAAAACTTTTTTCCCCCGTTTACGATCACCAGGAGTCATGGAGACCGAACCCCTCGCCCGAACTTGACTCACTTCAAACTTCATTCAGCTGGTTGTCTCATCTGCTGTGATTCGACCCAACCATGTTCGTGGAGGATTTCGTTTCTTCCGTGGAACAACTGCAACCCTGACACCGAAGAATTACCCGACGTATAATCACTACACAAAGATCATTTGTAAATACACAGTCCTTCAGTGTTCCCAACCTTTTCGGGTCCGCGGACCCAATTTTACGGAATGCCCACTCAATTTTTTGCAGACCACCAAATTTCCACAAAAAAAACAATTCTGTAGAATGGCAAAGTTTCATGACATCTCTATAAACTAGAAAAAAATTACCGGAACAGGCTTTAAGGCAAGTATTTGAAAAGTTTCTGCTTTTTTGTTGTTGCAAAAATTAAGTTAAAAACCAGATGAGAAACAACTATAGCGGAATGCCTCCAAAAAATAAGGAAAGGGACTTGAAAAAAGGTCAATCTTCTCTCAATGAAAAATAGAAATAATTTATTTTATCAGGGGAATATTTGTCTGAAGTGTTATTGGAAGAAAAGCCAACTTTTTTTCATGAGATAATTTCAACTGCCCTTGTCTTTCCGGAATTCCAGATGAAGATACTGTAATGTCCTTCATTGCTACTTTTGATTAATCTTTTATGCTGAAAAAAATTTTCCACGGACCAGCAATTAAACATCTGCGGACCGGCGCCGGTCCGCGGACCACGGGTTGGAGAAAGCTGCTTTAAATCGTTCGAAATTTTCGACAAAATTCTTTTCGGAAGGCTTGCAAAAACTGCCGAAATCCGCATTTGAATAGCATTACGTCGACTTTTGCAATCAGATACTGTAAAGAAATCGTGAAAGATTTCATCAGGCTCACTCATGGTTTTTAATCAGCGTTGAATATGTACGAAGGATGAATTAATTTCGAAGGCAAATTCAACAACTGCTGATTAATTTTTTTTTTTTCAGGGAAGTCAGTTGCATTCTAGCATTTTTCTCTTTTCGGTGTTCGTTGTCGAGTCTCGAAAAATTCGTCGTCAATTCACGTACATTTTCAAAGAAATGTTCCCGGGAAGCCGGGACTCTGGGCGAGTGCGGTTGAAGCCTGGGCCCGGCGAGGGAAGTAATCTCGTCACGTCCGATTCAAAAACTTCTTGGCGATAGTCAGCCACGCTTCCGCCTGCTCACAATTGATTTAGATCGCTGACGAAAGGGCATATTTGCATGAGTCGGTTAAAAGGATTTCAATGCAATATACTCCACTATAGATAGAATTACGTTTGTCCTGTCAAAGTTTTTTTCCAATTCCATCACTAACTCTTGCTTGACTTCGAGACGCTGCCAAATAAATTATGATAGTGGACTAGATCGCCTGATCTTCACCAAGCGTGAACTTCAATTCAATGACGTCTTCGAAGGAGTTCAGTCCTACTGGGGTTTCAGTTGAGATCTCGATGATCTATCTGAAAGTGTATACGATCTGAACTTCCGGTATTTGAACATATTCGCAAGGGAACTTTCAAAGATTTTATAATAAAAATTGGAGTGTATGAAAAGAGGCTTTGGAAAAAGGAGTATTTTATTTCCTGGAATTTTTCCGGTATATTTATAGAATGCACTAAAAAGATGCCGGATATCCTCGCAATTTAAATTCATCTTTTAAAATTTGAGTTAAAATTTATGGAATCGACATGAAAATTTTCAATTTGCAACATACAGTAAATAATTACGTTTTAAACAAAATTACAGAAAGATGTCGTTCTACTACAGTATACGTATCCCAGAGAGGATAATGAATCTCTTCTCGTACTTTTATCACTTTTACTAAACATGTGATACCCCTTTTTAGGAGCGTAGGTTTTATTTTCAGGCGAACATGCCGAGAAAATTTTGGGTGCATTGTGTGGAAAGCATCGGATTCTCATTCCCAAAACTTAGCTTAAATATGAAGCTTAGCTGCGTGAAGATAGGAGAAAAAACATGACATATTATCATTAAATTGTAAATGTATTATGGAGCAATATGTACCAAGTTCAGGCCACAAAAGTCGGTCTTCTTACTTATGTATTTGAAAAACAGGTATAAATTCTCAAGATGATACCGCCGCAACACGAAATACTGGAATATGAAAACGAGGATAATTCAGAGGTGAGGATTCATATCAGCCATATTCTAGGGCTACTCTGATTCTGAAGAACTTTAAATAACGTGTATAATACTGTACTCGGTGATTTGGAGAGAATTTATTCCTTTTTATGCTATAGACACGAAAAAAATTAAAGCGCATTTCTTGATTTATGGTGCCTCACAACCAAGTAAACCCGATAAAACCAAGTGAGCGCGATAGGTCCTGTTGCAAATCCTCGAGAAACTTGCAGAAACATATGCGGGTGCTCACACTCCAGCTCATCCGGAAGCTTCAAGAAATCCGCGTTTAAACCAACTTGATCCTGTCGCGATTAAAAACCCTCCAAACCGCAGAAAGGAGGAATAAACGTCAGCCAAGAAATACCGTCATCAGTATTATCGACGCGTCGCGTGGCGTGAACTCGCTATCGCTCCGCGTGAATTGGCAACGCGGTCGATTCAGCGGACTTCCGTCACAAGTCCGCGCCGTATCATGCAACGTTCGCGTTGATCAAGGAACTTGACGTGCACAAACCGCCGACAGTTCCGGTTTCCCTCTCCCCCCATAGCCACCCGTCCTCATTGCAGAATCACGGTCGTCACCGACGTCTGCTTCCACGCCATCGACGGTTAATTGGACGCTTATTGCGAACGTCGGAGCGTCCGGACGTATGCGCATTTGTCGCGTTTAATCCGGACTCCATGCTAATGACGAGGCCCTGAACGCGCTCATGAGTGCTCGTGCTTGATTCGATTAACCCACGAGAGATGATTTATGCAACCGTCGTTGAAATCCGCGAAGTGAAGGAATCATTACTTCGCCTGCCTGCTCTCCGGAGACTCGTGACTAATGAATATTAACGAAGCGAGCAGGAAATCAGGAATGCTTCGGGAATGCATCGCGGCATGCACGTTCGGGTTATTGTTTTCAGGGCGAGCCTGGTTCGGCTAACCGGGTTCACCCGTTGCTCTTTCATTCCAGAAATTGTTGTTGGCGAACTTCCGACGGACGCATTCTGCTCAGAGAGAGAGAGACTAGGGCAATTTTCTGTTGCTCCGACTCGAGAGGGGTCTGTGTATCACGGGAAACAGTTGTGAACTTCCTTGCGGAGGCATTTTCTGGGGGCACGCCAAATCGAGATGGTTCCCCGAAAGTTTTGACGGCTCGGAGATACGCTTTTAATTCCCTTTTGTTGATCCGACTTTTCGACGCAATACCCAGCGACGTCATCCGTTTTCCTTTCCCGTATATCGAACTATTCTTGTATTGAGGGAATGCGGAAGTCGCGACGGGGGACTTCAGCGGAAGCTGTAAGGGGAGCATTGTCGTGTGTCCGAGGAACAATTTCTGGGGCCAGCTTTAAAACGCCTCGGAGCAAAAATGACGGGTCGGGTAAAAGGATTTCCATGCAATAAATTCCCCTGGATAAAATTAAGTAAGTCCTGTCAAAGTTGTTCCAATGCGATTACCAAAATCTTGGTTGACTTTGAGACACTGTCAATACTTATGATTATGGACTTGATCGCCTGATTTTCATCAGGCGGGAATCATGATTCCGTCTAACTTAGGGTCCAGTTAAGACGATCCCGACGATCTATCTGAAAATTACATTCCACCTGAATTTTATATAATTAAACATTTTCTCCTCGGGTTTTTTAAGATGCACAATAAACATGAACATTGAAGATGCTATAATATTTTACCTAAATCATGAGATTCATTATCCAGAACTACTCTTAAGAAAAAAGAGCATCTCTAACAAAAGACAGGGACTCGAATTTTTTTTATCGCTGTACAGTTGAGCCTCTTTAACTCGATCTTCAAGGGACCAGGAAAAATTCGATTTTGGGAGGTTTCCAGTTAGGAAAACCACTATTTTTTGCATGAGATGAAAGGAAAGAATTATTAAGTCAAAATGGTTGATCCTGGTGCATCTTAATTTACCGAATACATGAGTTTACGGAATGCTGAAGTTGGAGGCAATAGGTTCATTTACCTCACTGCCTTTTAAAAAGTATCGTCAAATTTTTATGGTTTTTTCGTCTTTCCTGCGTACCCAGAATAATACCCCAAAGACCTCAAGAAATTCAAGTTGTAGAGGTTTGACGAGGAGAGTCATCGAGTTGTCGAGATTTATTATGCAATTTTCTTGAGGTAATTTTCAGGACCTGGAAAACAATCTTCGACGGTTTTCGATTTGGGGAGCTTCGAGTTATTGAGGTCCAACGGTATTTTATTGTTTTCTTTTGATGAACCTCCTCGAAATTTGCGAACATATGATTCGAAAAACTTTGTTTTCAGTTTATGGACATTCTTCTCCTTGGATGAAGTCGGAATGTCGAGGACGTGACCAAAATTTCACGTTGGATGAACAAAATCATAACAATTTCGGACTGACCGCCGTTCCTCGGAATCCCTATTGAATTTCGGAGGGGAAGTTTCATTCTTCGTCAAACGTGTTCGCAATTATTTATCTCTGGCCAGGATTCTTTATGCGATCGAGGCCAGAGATTGAGTACTAAAAATAACGCACCTTTGTACGCATTGAAGGATCCTCCCATCTTATATTGAAGCCTCGGATCAGCTTCCTGGTGTCTTTCACCGAGTCGAAAATACTGCCGATTCTGTGATTGATTTCAGAACTTCTCTGAAACACACTGACGTCCTTGACTCCGAACTTCTCTCAAAACGTCGATTTTCTATTCAATGTGCGACCTTTCCTCAACTGCACTCAATTGTCCTCGACGCAGTCTGCAGTCTTAATTTACTGCTAGTCATTCCACGAAAAACCTGCCTCAAAGAATCAAACTGCAGTCCAAATGCGGCAATATTGAAATATATTAAATATATATTGAAATTAAATAGCGCTCCATTTTGGTATTCAAAATCTTCGAGAATTTATATCCAAATTATCTTAGTTGAACTAAGTTTCCTTATTTCGCTTCGGGTGCAGAATTCTCCAACACAATGATTCGTCAGCACGTGCGCCGATTTCGCATCAATGTTCGGAAGGGATATTCGAATGGGAGAGAAAAATCAAAGTCATTGGGCAAGAGCGGAAGATTTCATTTCAGAAAGTTTTCAATCGTCAATGCAATATTTTCAGAATTCGGTTCATTTCCAGGAAGGTGCCCTCCGAGAAAGAAGAAAAAAAAAACCAGACCTTTCCCGAAGTACAGTGCAGTCCTTTCAATTCGTCAGACTTCCAAGAATTTTTTCCGCCCGCGTCCATGTTGGAAGTTTAGAAACTGAATTACGCCATCCTGTTCCGAGAAGCCAGGGATATATTGGATGAAAAATAAAAAATGAATAAATAAGATCCATCAACGTGAGGCTTTTCAGTCTGTGCTCACGCGTAATAATTTCTTTTCCGCGTCCATCCGCGTGCTTTCGGTGGCGGAGCTGGCGAGTTGCCGGCGGTCGATGATTTCCGCAGCGCCCATTTTGACTCGCGAGATTGAAAACCAGAGGGTTGCTTTCGGGTTTGCGGGAAAAAAGTCATCGATCATTTAGCGACAGTCTCGCCGAATGAAGACGTTATTCCCACGGAGGGTTCCCTGGCGGGGGGAGACTATGATCGGGTGTTGCGGGGATCAAGACCTGCGAATCCCGGGAGGTGAATGCATCTTCCGCCGCGGCGCTGACGATTGCGCCTTCTGCGTGATTGCGATACGGGGTCCAGAATGGGTTACAAGTCTAGGAGGGCTAGAATCACCCGCAAGCAGGGTTTTTGCACCAGGCTTACTTATCGCGCATTATTATGCAAAAGCAGGGCGGCTCCTCACTCTTCCGCCGCACCTTGCAAGTGACATTTACGCAGATCTCGCAGCAACGGAAGCCGCAAGAAGTTTCACCCCGACTCCGGCCAGGAAAGAATTGCTAAGAGGATTTTTTTGCAGGGCCCAAAGGAAAGGGGAAATGTGCACTTCTTGGTGCCATTGTGCTCGGAATTTCAACCGAGGGGGGAAGGCTAGTAAAACCTTTCCCCCCGCAACCCGACGCTCGTTTCCCCTCTGGAAAAAATCAAGCAAATCCTGTTTATACGCCAAATAATGCTCTTGTGACTCTGCCTCTTGCTTCCGTAATGACGTCGACTGACTTGCTTCCACGTCAGCTTTGGCCTACTTTGATTCGATTTTGTCGGAATATCAAAGAGAAGGCCGACGTCATCGTGGTCTAAAGAGGAGCACTTGATCTGACATCTCCCAAACAAATGCAGATTCTTGGAATTCCAACAAACTAAGTCGTCTAATTTGCTGATGAATATCAGTCTTATATTATTCGTGGAATCGCCAAGATTAAGAAAAACGCACAGTGCAATGAATTTCACAGCACTCTAAGAAATAACGAACAGCAAGCGTAGAGCAATGAGCCGAATACTGTAGAACCCAGCGAAAAAGAATGCTAGAACATTCATTTTATACGAGCACATTACCCCCCCGTTTTGAACTTTTTTGCTATTCAGGTATCGCATTGTTTTGGGGGAGAATTTAATCAATTTGTTCATTTGTTCCAGTTGATTTGATTTTTCTCACATTTTTTTTCAATTGTAAATTACCGTGCTAATCTTTACTTCGTTTTGTGAACCAGGAACAGGGGCTTGGCTCTGTACTTCTTAGTCACTCAGAAATACAGTTTTTTACAATTGAAGGAAACTTCTGATTTTGCTAATTTTTAAAGAATTTATGGGAAAGTACTGTATATAACTTCTGTACAGAAATTTAAGAAAGAAATCGAAGCAGTTTGAGCATGTGAGGGATCACCAATTATTATAAAATTTTATCAATTGTTTCGCAAGGAACAAATTAATTAAATTATTATTGATGAAAATTTGAATCTTGTCTACGCACTTTCTGGTAACAAATATTTTGGAAGTTGGCAGTATGTGCAACTTTTGAGATGTGCTCTGTGTATCTCGCGATCAGATTCATTGTACAGCAGTACTGTATTGTTATTTATTTTACAGAGCATTCTTAATGCGGAAAGCTTTTTTTTAATTGATTCGTGCTTTGAAATCATGAAATACTTGCGGAAACAAGATCCAATTTCCAGAAGAAGCGAACATTTTATCAGGTAGGATTTATCAGGAGGAATTTTGGAAATTTCTTTTGTATTCTGGTTGATTTTCTCTCGGGCGCTTTTCCAATAAACTTCACGATACATCGTCCAACGCTTTTTTCTTGATGGAAAATTCTTTTTTGCATGCCCCGAAACGAAATCGTGAATAGTCACGCATGCAGTCGAAGTTGAATCCATCACTTGAACATCTTGTTGTATTTTTTGCGGGATGGGGGGAGATTTCGGTCAACTTATCAATGAAAATCGTTATTCAGTAACGTCGTCGATCTTTTGAAAAGTCCGAGGTTGGCGAACTAGATCGATGAGCTCAGTGCACTTCTCGCCATTCGATCTTCTCCTTCAGGAAATGTGTGTTCGGACGCATTCCCTTTTGTCATGCAAAACGAATGCCGCACGGATCCCTACAAATGAAGGCAGCGAAATTCATGGAGTGAATAATTCAAAAAGGAGATTCATTGAACCGGAGAAGATCCAGCAACTTTCGAGTACATAAAACGGGACGAGGGAAATTTAGCCCGTTTCCATCCGAATGAATCGAAGCGGGGTGGATATTTTTCTCGTGAAGCGGCATTCACGCCGGAATTTGCTGCAACTTTTCTTGCAGCTCGGTGGATATTTTTCTCGTGAAGCGGCATTCACGCCGGAATTTGCTGCAACTTTTCTTGCAGCTCAGAGTTCATAATAATCAACCATGGCCTTCCTTTGATTAATTTGGAAAAGAAGAGCCGTAAATTCCGTTTTGTTGTTGTTCAAAATTCCCTCGAAGTTGGAAAAATTAAACCTTTTTTTCCTGCAGTTCGAGAAATCTTCAGAGTATTCAAGTGCAGCACACCGGCCCCAAGGTTTCCTCTTTAATTCGCATTACGTGAAAAAGTGGTCTCGGAGAATTCACTGCACGATCTGTTTTATCAGCTTGTCATAAATACAGTACTGCACTTCAGAAGCAGTACTCAAAAGGCGTCTCCTTAACACTATGTTTGATGTGATTGTTTTTCTTGATGCTTTTCGGATAATTATAAATTTTTCATCCCCACTCTTCTATACCAGTCAACCGCAAAAGCAATTCCTGGGTTCTAGAGACATAAAGTGCTTAATTTCGGAAATATTTTCACCGCATGTGCGCTAAATTTGTCTTACTTCTTTTTTACTTTTGCTGGATGAAAGCGGCGGTGGGATTGAGTGAAGAAAGGAAAACTGCGGCGAAATAGAAGATGTTTTTGCGCAGAGTAAAATGCGATCAAGGAAAACAAAAATCAAGGCCCATAAGAAACCTGTAAACATGATGTAAAATCTCCCAGCAAAATCCGAAACGCAATTCCTGGGCCCTCGGGACAGGAAGTGCCCAATTTGAGCTTTTTGGACTATTTGGGAAGTGATGGATCGTCTCTATTTTGGCGGAGAAGATTCGCTGGAAGGAGCGAAAAAAGGGGGGAGAATGTTGGGGAACACGGCTTCCGAAAGCAAGACGGCTTTCGTTGAGAAGTGCGCCTATTCGAGACGACGTAGGTAGAAAGCGTAACAATGCCTTAATTCCTGAATGAGGGAACGTGAGCCATTCTCAACTGCGCGGATTCGGATGGAGGGAAACACAATCCCGTTTCTCCACTCATTCCAGTGGCTACGGTGTTAACATCGCATGCTTCATTCCTACTGATGCCCCCCTTTGCGAAACAGAGCGAGGATCGCATGCAAAAACCGCCGGGTACAGGAGCTGGGTTCGCGTGTCGGAACAAAGAGTGACTTCATCAATCCGGCAGCTTGACGATAAAGGGGCCGGCACGTGGCTGTCGGGATGATCCCCGCTGTTATCTCGTCTCCAGGAGTCGCGGGTACTGCGAACTTTATGGCGTGAAAGCCTTCACGTAAAACTTCGGCGCCATCAAGTGCTTCCCGACAGGAAATAAAACCCGCCGCGGGGATTTTTTCCCCCCTCTGGGCTGCAACCAGTTGGAGCCCGAACAATCGCCAGCCCGGAAATTCGGGCCCTGGCTCGGGTTCCGGTCTTTAATTTTTTCCCGTCATCTAATGTTTCCATCAACTCGAAGGCATTCCGAGCGGAATTTGAATTTAAATAAACTTCTCGGAGTCGGTTCGGATCCAGAATCAAGCGTAAGAGCAGCGCGCTGGAAGGATTTTTCTAAAATTAAAATAGAAAGGAGCCTCTTTCGACGAAAATCCTCTCTGAACCCCTTCTGCCGAACACTTTCAGTTCAAAAAGTTTAAAAACACAGTGGTATCTACTGCTGTAGTAACTAATTCACCCTGCGCACTTCTTCCCCAAAAATGACTCTAAAATATAGAATCTAGGCGTTCGTCCAACGAGGCCTAGATAAATGGCATTCCGATTAGCATATCTTAAAAATTGACAGTAATTGTTTTTGCACAGTTTTTCGGGCAGTCAAGAGGCATGACAGATTACAAAGATGCAATGTGGGCAGATTCAAATTTTACTTTAAACTCTGTAAATTAATCTAAGCTTCAGTGAAGGAAATGATTCAATTAACCGAAGGCAAATTCATCTCCAGAAAATGCTCAAATCCGTGCGTTGAAATTTCTAAAGTCGCCTTTAGCTTATACAGATGACAATTGGGTTAACATCGCATATTTCTTTCCTATTGATGCCCCTCTTTGCAAAACAGTGCGACGATCGCATCCAAAACCGCCGCGTACATGAAAATAATATCAAGGTTTTTAAAAATTCTTCCAGACAATGGAACACTATATTCCAATTGACAGTTAAACCAAAATACAGCGCAATAAGTATGCTGTTTATACTGTACCTTTGATTTGCATTACATATGAACCGAAGAAAAATTGAACATGCGAAGAGATGTTTTTCTTGAGAATGAAGATCCAAGAACCTATAGGATCATAAAGCTCCAACAAAGTAACAATATTCTCCACAATTATCAAGTGAAAACTGGTTTAGCTTTCAAGGCGTGAAGGCTTTTGATTTTTTAGTTCCAGAGAGGATTCAACAAGATGATTTCAACTTTAGACAAAATGCGAATTCGCAACAATTTTGAACGCTATCAGAAATACTCGACAGTACAATTATCATGTGATTTTCAGATTCTTCAGATTAATTTCGGATGCTGAAACCTAGAGTCAGCTTTATTTCAGCAACTGAGTACTGTATATAGTTGTCAGGGAGCTTGATTTTGAGTCTCATTGTGTAATTTTTATTTAAACAGATATTTAAAACAGCATTCGTAGACCACGCTTTTTAAAAATTAAAGATCCGACCATAGTGTTCTATGTATGCATTGCATTTTTTTTCAATGATCCGCAGTAGAAGTAGTTCGTATAGACTTCGGTTCGCGCCTTGCACCTGGGAAACGGTCCCCCCATTTTTATTTTCCTAGAACTGGGTTGCATGTCATGCGCACCACGTGCACATGCAACCCTGTATACGTTAGATATAGTAAAGGTGCTCTGAACAAGCTTACGCATGAATGCTCACGACGAGATAGTGAAAAAAACATCCTTTTCCTATCTCTGCAATTTAAGCAGGCAATTCACTGCGTTAGCGACGAAGATTCTAAGAGACCTTTTGACACAGGATTGGGTTTCGCTCTTTTCGTCGCTGACTACTTCCGGAGCGCAGTATAGCACGCATCGTCATCCCAAAGGGCCGACGTGGTTGCCTAATTTCATCACGGGCATTCGCCCCGTCGACAGTGTCACGATGATGTCGAAAAGGACAATATTGGGAGTTGGGGAAACAAAAAGCCTTTGTGCGGACCGCACTTCAAGCCTCTGATGTAGTTACTCTCGGAAGCCCCTGGCCAGCTTTGTTTCGCGGAAACAAAAGACCCCGGGCGACATTCGTCCGCACGCATCATCGAGTCGCAGCATGAAAACGGGTAAAGCAGATTAGTGCGCGAGTGTTGCGAAGACGGCGCAGGAATTTGTCACGCCAGATGCGCGGTTCATTACGGGCCCCGGGTTCCCATGCATTCCCCGTCTTCAGGCCGTCTTCGCATCAGGAACACTAGAGAAACCATTGCAGGAATGATCAGATTAAGAAAACCAAGCATTAGGGGATCTCCGACGCATTCGTCTTTCCTGCGTGCGAGGATTGGATTCGTAACGAAATGCCCTCGATGTGGGTTCCATTCCCCGCCGTCACGCTGCACGCATTAAGAAGGGTACACCCGGGGGTTACGATGTGGTGATCAGATATCGTCAACAACCCTTTTAACCGGGACACGAACCCTGAACATGTTCTTTCACTGGGTTTTACGCACCACCCGGTTCTTTTATTATAGAGACTTTTTATAATCCTCGGACATGTGTGCAAGTGCGTAACTGCGCTCGAAATCTTTCGGCCTAACATACTAATTTGTCGAGGAATGATCCGGAGAAAATAACGGAAAAGCATGGAAGTAATTGTTTCTACTGTTCTAATATGAATTTTCTGTCATATAATTTTACAGATTCAGCTATAATACATCGAAATTTGACCCGTATGCTTCCTTGCTCCTCCGTCTTCAGTGGAAACAGATGAAACAGTTGCATACCGTTTCAATTTCATGATAGATCAAGTGAACAAAAGGCTACTACTGTATAAGCGAAATTTTCAATCTTTCCAGCAAGTAATATCGTACGGTACTGTAGATCTAGTCAAACTTCATTAAGCCGCCAGCATTTTCATGAGGTTTGTTGCGGTTTAATGGGGTTGGCGGTTTAAAAGTGGCTTTTGGTTTATAAAAGAAGCCAAAACAATAGAAAATCAAGTATAATGGGAAATCAAATTCTTATTCCTCTATAAGACAGTCAAAATAACCATGGGATGCTTAAATTGTATCTAGCTAATGTTCCCAAGAAGTAAATTATCGCATCTTTTTGTTTGCATCTTTTTGATATTGTAGATCTATCACAGAAACTTGAATTTTGTTGATGGGCTATTGAAAAACCAAATTTAATGGCAGGAGCATATTTGAGTTGTCAACAATTTTGGCAAGAGGCATTTTGATGGAATTTCCAATTCTTTCACCATTACAGGAGATTTTTTTTTTTTTCAAAATGAATTAGTGGTTTCCCAGGGTGGGAACTTATTTGGGTTGTCTTGATGGGATTTGACTGTATATTCCGTTGATAGTACAAACAAACAAACCTTTCTAAGTTCAATTTCAAGGGACCAGCAAAAAATTTTAACTTGGGGAGGTTATGAGGTTAGATTTAAGTCATGGAAGCAAGAATTTTTTATGGAAATCAGAAGAATTTCAGGAAATTGTAAATGGTGATACAGTATTCTTATCCTTGAATTTTTTCTGAAATGAGTTGACAGGTTAAAACATTGGAAGCAGCTAGGGGGTCATTTTCCCAATTTGTCTTTCACATCCTTTCAAAACACATTGTTACTCTTTTTATTGCTTTCCTGTGTCAGGAAAATAATAGCCAAAAGGCCTCAGAAAGTTTGAGTTTCAAAGATCGTAGAGGAAAAGCTGTTGAGTTATAGGGAGATTTTTAATGCATTGTTCCCAAAGGGATTCAGACAGGCACTTGAAACAAATTCAACTTGGGGAGATTTGAGTTATCAAGGTTCAACTGTATTTCTTCAGTAAGTTCTCTATCATAGAAATCGACTACATATAAGGTTTATAGAAGCAGCAATACTAAAATAACTGTGATGCTGTAGAAAATCATATCAACCCGCATCTAGTCAACAATTTCCTGAAATAATCGGGGACTACCGTATTCAACCCCTGAGAAAAGATTGCCTTCCGCGGGAACGCCGGAATCGTTATAGTCCAGAAACGACTGCCACGTTTTCCCTGATCCATCAAAAACAGACAAATTATTCGTCAGCCGAAATGAAAGTCGCTCCTAACGATTCCGACATGAATTAAGCCCGCGGGAGTATCACCTAATGGCATGTTATCATATAATTTCGCAAGCCTCACGCTCTCCGCGATGCAGATTGGAATTCGAAACGGGGGAGGGGGGGGGGCAGAAAATGTTGAAGAGAGACGTCGGAATGCTGGCGGAATTCGAGAAAGGGAAACGATGTCGTGCGAGGTGCGTACCCGAACCCAAGAACTTCCGGGAAAGCTCGACTGTAATGCGATTCGAGCCTCATGCGAAGCGCAGCGGGATCCTCGGAGAATCACGCACTCGAGATCTTCAACCCCATTTGGAGCACGGGGACAATTTGCATTGGGAACGAGTCGCGGGTGAAAAACCCGGACGGGGTGGAAGAGGCTTGATGCGCGATGATCCTCGAGATTACGCGCTCGACTGCGAATGTGACAAAAGCGTGCAGCGCCAGTGGCACGCGAAAAAGGGGTCAGAGGGTGGGTTTCGGGGCCTGATTGCAGCTGCCCGAGGGTCAACGCCTCTGGAATCACTCGCGCTTTCGTGTTTGAATGAAGCCTGAAGACTGATTACTGTGTCCAACGAAATGCTGGATTTCGGTATCGCGATAACTCCAGATTTCCTTGGGATCCCTTTCACCAGCAGTTTGAAACTCGAAGATTCCCCGGGATTCGGCGGCCATCGAATTTAGTTTAACTATGTTGAGGAATATCTTACCTTAACATAAATGTATGAAGAATAAACTGTAGATCTAGTAAAATAAAGACAATTTGTTGAATAAAACGCTGAATCAGCATGGGACAAGGCCAGGAATTTGTATAGGATTTCCTAGTTAAAAAGAGTTTGAAAAATATATTTTGAGAAAAATGTCCCAACAAAATGATTTTTAACAGATAAACACAACAACTCAGCAAAACTCTTCAATCAAAAGATTTCACTGAAAGTTTGCTGTTCAAGGTTTTTGATGTCTTCACACTGAATTCTCGTTTACGAATGCGTTTCGAGGAAGTTTTCTCAGAGATGTGTGAATTTTTTGGGTTCTTTGTTTTAGTATTTCTTGATTTCAATGCTTTGTGTGATTCTGGTTATTTAGAGGAGATTGAAAGTATGGGTTTCCGAACTAAGACTCTTTGAGGTTTCCCGGTTTTTCTTGTTGTTTTATTCTTATACGCTAATTGGGTAATTACGTGGTATTTTCTATCTATGCGGTTCCGTAACAGACTGTACCCCGCACCCTGATTTTCAGGCAGGCATTCGAAAAAAATGGGCCCCTAATTTTCGTGCTCTGGTGGAGAATGCAGCCTACATACAAATAAAAACTGCGCTAATTTACCGAAATAATATACTGCTCCACAAATTCATTGAAAAACAGAACTGGTTAGATGCGACCTCACGGGAGAAAAGGACAGTTGAAGGAGAGACATTCAGAAGATGTAGAGAGTTGGATGAGTGTTCAAAATGTTTTATTCACACATGCTCTGCACTTTTCAGATGTTGATTAATGTTGGCTATCGGCCATGAAACTGAATTTGGGCCACTGCTAAGCATTCTTGATTATAGCCTCATTTATCGGATTTATCGTTGGATCCATTGAAAATCGCTGCATATGATCTCAAACGAAGGGAGCACTGATGTGTAATACATGACAAAGAGCGCACATCACATTTTTATTGTGGATAGCAAGTACATATTCTTCTCATGCGCCTTAAAAGTTTCATTAACGCACTCCTGACAGTTTACAAGAATATGTAGCTTTAACACGGGGTACGCAAGTTATATTTTCAACGCACGCAAAAAAACTGCCAGTAAGTGTGGGGAATCTGCTGATGCGAAACAGTAGAGAAATACTGTAAATTTTTGAGCAAGATTTAGAAAATTTTTTTCATCGAGACTCAATAAAAGCATTATAATGTTTGCCTTCTTTACGGCACTTACGGAGAGGCCGCGAAATTGTATAATCCTGGAATATTCCAGCATTTATTGCGTAGTGCGCAATGGTGATTTCAAGTCCAATATTCAGCATCATAAAAAATCCGGAAAGCATCGACGTGTAAAAAGCAAATTGAAAAAGAACCTCAACCACCGTAATCTGTGTTCCCCTCAGGCTTTAACATCACAAAATTCCTTTTAATTAGCTGGGGATCTGCAAGAGGGCCGAGAAGCAAATAATGATTGCGTGAATTAATTTCCACGAGTCAAAGAAGGAATATCGATCGGATCAGAATAAACGGGATCGAATGCACACTCGCGAAAACAAGAAGAAAAAAATCATGTTGAAAGTAAATATGGTAGAGCCACAGTGTGTGGGGTTTTTGCATCAGAAACGAAGAGAGGCAGGAAACTTCGGAATTGCCCGGCATCCGAGGGGCCTTTCATCTCGCCCCGCGCTGATGACGACTCGCTCAACGATCCGCGGAAATCGCGCCTTGATGCAGCCACTCGCCAACAAACACGAGGGAACTCAGGAAGTCCATTACGCCGGAATTTGCATACTGGCTCGATCGCGAGGGATCTTTCTGTCCATTTGCGACCGATCGCAACCCCCGAAAATTGCGGAGTTCCCCCCGCCGCGCGGGATCGCAGCATGCTGCACGCCAGGACCGTGATGCACGCGGAGACAAATGGATCCTTTCGACCCCGGACGAAAGCGACTCTATTTTCCTTTTTCGGGGACTCCCTGTCGAGCATTTCAGTAATACCCCCGAAATAGGCTCTACGCAGTTTCATTTCAAACATGTCCCCGCGACTATTTTCAAGTGCTGACGTCATGAACAGGACGAGTCATGGAGAAGTGCGTGTCAATCAACCTTTCAATTTAAACCCGCGAATCCAGTTCAAATAGACTCGGATTACTTTGAGGTAACAAGGGAGAGTTCATCAGACACTGAGAATTCTCGTTGAGCTACGAAATGATTATAATAGCCTGGCCTATGCAGTAATAAAAACTAATATGCCTTCAAATGTCACTGCCCAAATTTCGATTTTTAAATTCAAGCAAAGCAGCGTTTATTTCTCCCTGGTCGACTACTCACTCTCGTCAATTATTTTGTATCGAGCAAAATTAGGCTTCAAAGCATTATTTCTGCAAATCATGGCATCCTGTTTTCCGGAAAAAATGTCGCCATTCGTTACACTGGATTTTCAGTAAATTATTACAGTAGCCGGTAATTGCCTTCAGGACTCGCTAATCTGCATAATTTTTGTTCAAATACTGTATTGTACTTTGTGTCAATGCCGTCTTTTCTGAAAAACTTTTTTACAACTGATGACTAGGAGAAATCTTGAGGTGATCTGGATTCAATGTCCCAATAACGTATTATTCTGACGTCGTGTGACAATTTTACTGACTTTCCAAATGTAAACATAAAAATCTCTTTGTCACCGTTGAAAGCAAAGTAATGATTTTAAAAATTAAGCCATGAAATCAATTGATCCCTGACATCACGCGCCGTAACGCTCACCATATCAATTGGAAGTTGCATCAATGAAAATATCAAGCGTAGAGGTAATAAATTCTACGACGATACCTTATTTTCTTTCTAATCGTGATGAAGAGACATGAACATTTTCAAGTCGAGTAAGTAAAACGATATTCGTGAATAACGCTGAGCGCTTTCGTGCTCAGATTCACGCATTTTTCCAGCGGAACTTCTCAACCATTTCAGTCGTAGCCGCGCGGTTTAAAGAATAGGAGAAAAATGTCTCCCCATCGTAAACAGGAAATGCGCTCGGGTCCCCAAGAACGGTTCGATGAAAGTACTAAAGCTTGTTGACAGCTTAAGAGCAGCGTTTATCTACCCCGGTAATCCCGACGGATTACAAAGCCCGTAGGAAGAGAAAAGCGGGACATTAGAGCAAGTGATCGGCGAGAATAACTCGTCGCGTCCCAGAAAAGGCAACTTAGCCGGAAAGTTGCATTAGAGCGGCCGTTGACGCCGAGGATTCGCGCGTGCCCCCCGTCTCCGTTGATTAATGGATCGCGATCGTTTCAATGATCCGAGAAGAGCCGGAAAGTTGAATTCATATCCGCCGCCGCCGTCGCGTGCGCGCAGCAGCAGCGGTGCCGCATTGTCTCCGCTGGGAATCACTCGAGGCGGCATCAATGATGCAACAATTTCTCAGTCATACGGCCCATGAACCCGGGCCATGCAGCAGCCCATATAGGGGTGAGCCCGTGGAGCAGGAACAACGACTGCTGGGCGGATAGCCATCCACCCTGTTGCCAGTCTCGCAAAATGCTACTGTGACGCACGCTCGCTTGAGCTATCGTCTGACTGCAGACAGCGGGATTTGCTGGTGGAAACAAAGAACTGGGCTTATACTGTACCATGAAAACTGAAGCCATGTTGTTGAGGAATATCTTACCCTAACATAAATTTGTGAAGAATAACTGTAGATCTAGTAAAATAAAGAGAGAGTTTGTTAAATGAAACACTGAATCAGCCTGGGACAAGGCCGGGAATCCTTACACGATTTCCTAGTTTAAAAAGGTTTGAAATTTATTTCGAAAAAATGTCCCAACAAATTAATTTGAACAGACAAATACAAAAACTCAGCAAAACTTTTCAATCAAAAGATTTCACAGTAGGTTTGCAGTAGAAGGTTGTTCGATGTACTGTATTCACTTTGAATTCACATTCACGAATGTGTTTCAAAGAATTTTTGCTCGGAACTTTTTCGATTTTTTGGGTTCTTTCTTTCAGTATTTCTTGATTTCAATTCTTTGTGTGATTCTGGTTTTTAGGGTAGATTTCAAGGATTTCAATGATTTTCTTTATATTTCGTCTGGTTTGGGTTTCCGAGGGAAGACTCCGAGTTTTCCCGGTTTTTTCTGGTTGGTTGTTTTTATACATTAATTGGATAATTACGTGATATTTTCTATGTGGTTCCGTAACACATGTGGCGAGTCCATGGAGTCACAGGTTAAATCGTTCCTTTCCGTCAACCGTTCAACGGCGAATGACTCGGTTTCAAATAAATCAGCGAGTACCCTAATAAGTCAGGGCTTTTCAGCAGGCAACACGAGTACCACTGATGGTGCTCTGGTACCTGGTGCGTGCTTCCCGAGATTTTTCTAGGGCACAACATACGGTACAACCACAACTAAAGGTAATAAGCGTGCGGAAATATAAGGCGAAAACAATTTAAAATTTGACTGAAAAGCATGCAGGATAATACGATTAAAGATCTGAATAAATAAATTGAATTGAGGAATATACGTTCCCCTGATTTTCACATGCGGTCTACAGTGCATTTCAACCCACGGTTTTGTTCTGTTTTATTTTTTGGAGTAATTTTTCATGGCTGAAACCCGTGGAAAATTCATTTTCATGCATAAGCTTTCTTCGAATCGGTTACAGTAAGATTTCATTCGTGCGAAATTGCTATAGATAATACTGATTTTAAAATGTTTAATTTCATTCTGCCTATACATATTTTCCAGTGGTCGGGGGAGCAGCAGCGGAGTTCTTGGGAACTCGCGGAGACTGAAATTCTCCACGAAATTCGGTCCAACGGTTTCTGACTTGGGTGAAGTGAACTGCAAATTAAATTTCCTGGAAAGCTGATGCTTCGTGGAATTTTAAAAAAAGATTTTTTTAAAGATGTATGCTCTGCAATGAGATGTTCAGGAATACTGTGAAAGTCTTCTGGCGGCATGGTACTTTCTTGTTCGGCATTTTGGTTTAAAGATTATGAAAGTGTATTCTGCAAACACAGACCCTTTGTCATCGGGCCTGATTTGAAGGTTCAAAATATCCTGCGCTGAGGGTTATGCAACCTCTTTCAAAACATTTTTTTAAAAATAAAAGTTGCTGCTGACCGATCTCGTAATGCTCTCACAAGTGGGATATATTTTCTACTAATAAATCTGTACGGAACATTCGTAAAGATAGAGTGTCAGATGGAATAATTCGTTTTTCAATAATGTGATTCTTTGATGCTAGACATCGAAGTTTTCGGAATGAAGGCATATTTTAAAGAGAAGCAGATCGTCTCGCTAACTGGAGCCAACACAGAAGGCTGTACTATATGACGTTCAACCGCCAAATGTTGAACTTCCCAAATAAAAAAAAAAAAAATTTACGGAATAGTGTGAAGCATTCCAACAATGTAATGGTCAAAATTTTCCAGGAATATCCTGAATGGTTTGATTTTGAATAATTTTTTGAATGACGACAGTCGTTACATTTTTTTTTCTTTTCTCGTGCGTCAAAATTTTCTTGTTTTTTTTTATCTCGCTATTTATTCGTGCGTATTTCTGGCCATTTATTCCATTTCAGCGTAGCTGAAGACGCAAACAGGTGAAAGAAAGTGGACCACAATTTTTTGTTTAATGCTTAAAATTAATGTCATGCTCTCTGCTGTGCTTACTTCCCCTATTTATACCGAAATGAAGAGATGACATAGTACTCTACTGACCGATCACTTCATATTTCTTTCGAATGAAGGTTCACCCATGACAAAGTACAGCCACTCCAAATTTTCACCAAAAATCACGAAACAAATTTCAATTCTGAAATCCGTTGGCAATGAAATTTATCTTGGAAATTTTCAAGTTAGTGAAGGTATACGACAGTGGAATTTTGTTGAAAGTCGACTGGTGAGGAAAAAGTTTCCCATGCCAGGGATGCATTTTGAAAGAAGACTTTGAAACGTACGAGAAGGCTTGCTGGAAATCCTAATATTGATCCTCAATTAGTCTGGGTGATCTGGATTCGATTGTTTACTAGAACTAATTTTTAGCTCCATTTTGATTGATAGCTTCAGGACTTGATTCGTAGTCACTGGAGAGGAAGTTACGAGCTGATGCAGAAAAAATAGCCATTCCGAATTCGTAAAAAATATTTTTGAATTCATTCATTGTTTGAAAAATAGTATGAATATCCATCCCTCGTGCGTATGTTTTTCAATCCCTGTATACGGTTGTATGTACTGTACCTTATTTACTCAAGTGCCAAGCGCAACCTTTTTTTTAAATAGATTGTGGGAAAAAATTAGGTGCGCGTGACAGTCGGGTACAACATTTAAAGTGAGATTTTTAAAATTTGAAACTTTTTTCCTTATTTTTGATTTTTCAGAATTCTCCATTTTAATGATACTGTACTGCAGTATTACCTATATTAAACGAAAATCTTGACATTGAATTTTATTTTTAAGCGGACGATTTCGACTTAGATTTCTACCTATCGTCGTTTTTCAAATACAGTAGATACAACTGTAAATAAGGGGCATGTCTTATGCGGAGATCAGATTTTCAACAAAGTTTCCGCTAGGCTAAACATACCGTAACTAAATTACTATATTACTATACTATGACTACTATAATATTATAATATACTATTATACTATAACTAATATATTTACTTTAATAGATACGATATAAATGTCACTCCGATGGACAGGTAAGTTTTTGTTGAATTTTCTGCACAAGACAAGAAATTATTCGTTTGCTGTTGGATCTAGTCTGCGTACAACAATGCAATTGGCATTTAACCGGGTTATTATTTCCACCAGTGGCTACAGTCTCCCGGGATCACCGTCTTCCGCGTTCTCGCACTTCGTAATCCGGTGGTTTATGGGCAAATTAAGCCGGATTCCCTGTCGCGATATCCGTGATGGATACGAGACAGTTTCCTTTCCCCATGTTGTGCAGGGATTGCATGAACTGCGGCCAAGATTCGCAAAAGGGAATTGGTCATCTTTTGCTCTGGACTTCTGCCAGAGGAGAGGCGGCGTGCCCGGTGCCCTGGTTCCCGCGGAGCTTACCAGAAGTTCTGGAAGTCACAAAAAGTTGTCAATGTCAGGCAGATGTATTTCTCATAAATTCCTGGGTATTTTCGTACACAGCGGGGCCCGAACATATGGATATGCGGAAAATTTGACCTATGTGGACATTGAACTCAGAAAGTCTTCCCTGATATTTGGGAAACGTCTCAAGATATGGACACGTTGCGGAAATTTCCAGGTCAATGATAAAATTTAATTTTTACATTTCAAATCTCTTGAAGAAATTAGCCTTCAATGTGCGGATAAACTCAAAATGAATCTTGAAATAGGAATGAAAAATTGAACAGGACTTATGCTCCTTTCCGAAAAGCCAAATCCAAATATAATTTATTCCAACGGATTTGGCAGCAGAAACTGCACATACTGGGGCATTTCTTGAATAAACTGTTTCCATTGTTGCTATTATTTTTATTATTTCGGTCATACAGTAGATAATAGCTCAGGAAAAGAGAAAAGAAGCAGAATGATCTTGATAGGTATACAGTAAGTAGTTCATACTCAGGAGCACTTCATTTCTATTGAGTGACGAACTGTACTTGTTCTGCGTGCTGTTTGGATAAAAATCAGGTACATTTTTTAGCCCTTGGACAGGAATGGTTATTTCCCATCTCATGACAGAGCCAGAATATTTTTTTGTTTTTTTAGCATGCATAAGCATTTTGGTTTGACAGAAGGTCACTGAAAAGCAGTCTGGGCAGAGCCGGCAAAGTCTGCGGTTTTCTGGGAGCACAAAACCCTATCTGTTTTCAGAATCCATGAGATTTGATCCTATGGCAAGAATGCAGAAAAAACGCCACCCAAATGGGAATATTCAGCAAAAAATTATCTGCCCCTGTTGAATGAAAACACACTTTCCTGCACAGGTGGTACCTTGCAATTAGTCATCCTGAAATTTGACGATCCTGCGATTCGATGGTCATATTTGCTGGGACATCAACTCGCAATTTGACTTCTTGCATTGCAATTCGACCTAGACTCAAAATGTCAAATTCAACGTAGAAAACATCAAATTGGGCATGGTCACACAATGTGACCGCTTTGAAATTTGACCCTTACCCAGCAACGGATTAGGATTGAATTGTGGGGCACCATCTATACTTTTTGATGTCTAGTTTTTTTCTGAGATTTTTGGAAACAATTTTCGAAACTTGTCCTAATAACCCTCCCGTATAAGCCAATGATAGAAAGTTCATGAGAGGGGGGGGGGGGGGTTCAAGTTCATCAAAAAAATCTACTGTAGTAACTTTGCGTGATTCCTAATGCAGAACTTTTGTGCAACCCTGTGCTATGTGTCAGGGTAGTCCTCACACTATAGCTTCTTCGGAGTTCCTCATGTGAAGGAGGCATCAAGAACGTTCCTCGGGATTACCACGGGGCTTCTCTAAGATCCTTGAACGTTTTCCGGAAAACAAAAGAATTTATTGTCCTAGAAACACAATGCTGTATGTAAACGACATTTTCTTCGATCTCTACCGATCACACAATGTCTTCGGTGAGTGAAATCGCGAGAAAATGCACAAAGAGCTTTCTTCGGAATTCATCTCTCTAAAAATTTTCTGGATTGTCTTTACACTCGGAAATGATGCCTGAAACATTTTTCTTTCACAGCTTAAGTCCTGCTCTGACATTGGGTTCGTCAATCCAAGAACTGAGCAATTGTTTTGTCTTGAGACGCCTTATACGGGACAGAAACTCGTTTCAATTTAACACTCTATTCTCTGTGAAGTTCTCCTCAGTAAAACTTTTCATTGCAACGCAACATTCGGATTGCCTCGAGAGAATATCATTGATTTGGCCTTTTTGAAATGATGCATGGCACCGTGTCAATAGAATATTTAGAGAATTCATTCCTCGATTATTCAAAATTGTAGGGAAGTGAGTTCAGGTTTTCTATCACAAAACAAAATAGTGCAACATAATAGATAATAGTTTGTTCACCGTGAGATTAAGTGAGTACAGTACAGTATTTGGTTTCAGGTATTCAAGCGTGATTTTTTCAAGAAAAATTTACGCAAAACGCTAATAAAATTTTGGTACATTTGCAGATGGGGCGCAATTACCCGTCGATTGGTTTTCGAATAATGAATGACAATTTGGCTCCCATTTATGCAGAATTGAAACGAACTATTTCGACCTTTGTTAAATTATTTGAGGCTTTCAAAAGTGTTGATATTAAATTTCCCTGATTTGAGTGGAAAATGAAAAGAATTGTGTGAATTTGAAAGAAATCAGAGATCGCATGACTGATCAGTTTGGCTGAAAAATACAATCTTTCCCGAGGAGTCCGAATTATTTATCGGTTATTAGAGTTTATATAAAGTTCTGATGCTTCCTTTTGAAAAAAATTGTGATAGTCAGGAATTTCTGCTGAGAAAAAATTCCAACTTGAAATGTTGCCCAGAATTTCACGCTTCCGTGAAATTCCTTTTGAAGAATCGCGTTGCTCGAAAGTTGCCGGGAATCAGATCGAATCAAACACAGCACTGTATCTAATTTCGAAAATGCCTAGTACAACCTCGTATTATTGAATAATTTCGATAATATCATAAATAATTTTTTCATTTCCCTGCACAAATGTGCCGAGCATATCTTTTTCGCCGGCCTCTAGGTTTTCCCGCAAGCCAACCTTCGTATTAAGGGATATTTCAATTTAATGTAATTGTTCCTGGCTGAGGAGGAGTTAATATTTGAGCAGGAAGATAAACGATGAATTCCGATTCTGAAGTTACTGAGAACGCGGCTATTAACTCGCGTGTAACTTCAGCGCAACTGAACATCACGCTTGTGTTGATAGTTTTCTAGCAAAAACTGACACGTGCACGTGCCAAACTCCGATCCGCTAAATAAACGACCCAAGTCTCGACAAGTTTCAGGCATTCCTCTGTAGGAAGTTAGCCAGAGTCCACGAGGGACCCCGAACGACATGAACTCGGAACGTCAGGTTCCCCGGAATTGCCTCCTAGCGACGTAATTTATTCCTCGTTCCCAGGCTTACTCAGTCCGGCAAAATCTGGGAAGAAATATGTACTGAGACTGATACACTTCCTCTTCTCTCCGGGGGCGCTGTAGTATCGGGGTTCCCCGGAAATGGCGTCCCGCGAAGGCCGGAGCGCAACGTCTGACCTCGCTGGAACCCCGGGTTGCGGAAGATAAGCATTTATGCATCAATGTTTCTCGGAATAAATCCTTCATCTCGGATGGACTGCCATGGACGGAAGTAAGCAGAACCGTCAGTTCTGTGGTTCCGAAGAAAAATATTCAAAGCACCACGTCCAAGCACATGCTGATCGCATTACCCACCAAGCGTAGTCGACTAAAAGCCATTCATCTCGTCGATTTTGATCACCAGCTCTACGTTCGCGGCTTTATAAAATTTTTATATTTTGGTTCGAGTAACTTTGAAAAGTCTCGGGACCTTCATTCGCTGGAATCCCTCCTTAAAACAGAGAGCTTTCATGTTCTAAAAAGTTTCACCTTCGCAGAAAAGATGGATGACATGAGACCACGCGTATCACTTCATGGACTCCATTTACCAAGTATTGCTTGAAATACGGAGACGTACACAGAATTCATCACGTAGTAGGAATAGGGACGTCAACATTCTCAGAATATATCAAAAACATTTTAATCGACCAACTTTGCGCTCATCCTTGGATTAAAATTCTCACAGGCACGTAAAATACAACGTCAAGACGATTTTAAATGTAGGAAGTTTTGAATATTTTTAAATAGCTTATATACTGGATGGAATAAAATGGCATTCCCCCAAAATGAGCATAGATTTTACAGTCACTCGTTATCAATTTTCTTCGAACGTCACGTCAGAAAAAAAGCCATATTTTAGACATGAATCTGGCATACAAATCAACGCAGAGATGATATTTAAAAATAGACGACCACTTCTCCAGTATAATGTTTTTCTGCGCCCGAAAAGTTGATGACGGAACTTAGAAACGTTATCAAAAGCCCGCATGCATGTTTCAGATGAGGAGGATTCCCATAAATTTATGCAGCCAATTAGAAACAATGCTGAAAGATTAATGTCGTCATTTTTCGATGCAATGGGAATACGTCAAGCGAAATTTAAATATCTTAAATTTATGGCAACGATATTGTTTTCAGGATGGACTTTAATTTTAAATCCGCGTTGAGTTAGTTCCAGATTTTCTTCGCAAACGTCGAGGGGAAAAACCCCTGATATGTCCTGACAATGCCTGTTTTATTTTATGATCACGGATACGGCATAGTCGGGAAAGCTTCTTGGACTTCAGCTACTATAGTTGGCAACGAGAAAAAGCTGCTGGCTGTTAACGGCTGTTAGCCGTCAGGATTGAGGCAATTTCTGCTATTTGATGGCATGGCATTTCCTCGGCGTACAGCTTCATTGTTTAGGAGATGTCGTTCGGGACAAACGGAGACGAAAATTTATCACATTCCGACCATTATGGCAGCTGTAATGGTACCCGTTGGCCATCCCGGCAGCAGAGTCCAGCATTGTCCGGGGACGAAGACATTCTGGTGACGATGAAACCATCGTCTTCAGTTCCCGGTGTAAATAGAGCATGAAGGATGACGACAATTTCCGGACGAACGGAGATTTCAATGCGTTTGTTTGCGCACCAGCAGAAGTCGGCAGGTTTTCTTGTTTCCTTCTGCTTCTTTTTTGTTTTGTTTCCATGCTCCGGGAATCCGTCCGAAGTGCGAGGTGGGGGGGGGGGGGGGGGGGGGAGAATGGGGGGGGGGGGGGGGGGGGGGGGGGGGAGAAGAAGATGATGACGTTGAAAGCGGGCGATAAGAGACTCGGAGAACAATGCCAAAGGG
The DNA here is from genome assembly GCA_905338405.1 of Notodromas monacha. Taxonomy (NCBI): domain Eukaryota; kingdom Metazoa; phylum Arthropoda; class Ostracoda; order Podocopida; family Cyprididae; genus Notodromas; species Notodromas monacha. Next base: position 276,518 of record CAJPEX010000018.1, on the reverse strand, counting down.
GGGGACTCGAGAGACGCACGTCAGCAACTCGCTACTTGGCCATCTCATCCGGAGGTTGCCCCATTCTGGTCATGACCCCGTGTCTGGCCCGCCTGATGCTGCTTGCTGCATGGTCGCAGGGGTTTCGTCGGCTGCGTCCGGCTCTTGTCGCGTCACGGAGACTTCGCGTCCCATTCTGCTCAAAGAAAATGCTGGAGCACCAAACACTGTCGTCGTTTGTTTCTGTGATGCTTCGAGGACGATCCTCGTCACTTTCGTCACACACTCCGGCGTTCGGCATTGCCAGAAGAGGAGGGCGAGGGATGGTATTGGTATCGGCATTCGCATGCTTCTTCCTAGTTTCAGCAGCGATTCCATGCCGGAAAAATTGAATTTTAGTTATTTATTGCTGGAAGGAGACAGCGGGATATACCGTTTCACTGTGTCACTTCGGTATCGAGGAAACGGACTCGGCAGCTTCCGTATTTCGAAAAAGCATGCATAGTTGACTGAGTTCAGGGAGAAGTGTCGGCGAAATTTAGAGGGTTTAGTCTGAAGAGAATATACAATGAGACCCCCATATGCGGACACCTTGACATGCGGAAAATTTTGGCACAGGGAAACTTATTTTTCCATTAAGAATTAGTAAAAAAGGCCCGACATGAGGACTCTGACTCAAAATAGGGACACTGAATCGGACCAATTTCGCATAGTTAATTCTTCACACATTCTCGAGAAGGCCCATTTGCATGAATAAACATTGTATTCAACTTTTACGAAACATACATTTACGGAATTTCATTCACGGACTCTTCCGTATTTCGTTGAACCAATTCAATCACAATCGGACCTCTCGCATCATTTTCCCTCGGCCTTTCCGTCGAATTATTTTGATGCATGTAGTGTTAGTTGCTGTGGAACGAATGAGAAGAGGAAACCAGTGAAGGTTTTCTCAATTTCTTTCCCTCTGCCAATTAGAGGCCAGGAAATCTGATTGAATGTTCTGGTCAGGTCATGTAACCAGACAGCACCAATAAATAAAGAACAGGTGAACTACATTTTGAATCTATAAGTACAGTATAGTCTTCTCAGGACTCTTGGAGAAGAATCACCTCAGCTTCCTTTGTCTGATTTTTGCCCAAATTTGATGTTCTGTTTTATTTGAAGTGATTCCTTGGTGTGTGTTCATTTTATTGCGCTGAAGGCTTTAAATTCTGAATTTTCTAGAATGGAATAAAACTGACAAAAAACTATTGCAAAACTATGAACATACAGTATATTCAAGGTGTAACGGTTCCAGGCTGCAACCGGCTGATTGCCCTTGTTTTATTTCTTTGAATGAATGAACAGAACACTTTATTTGCCACTTTTCAGCATTCACAAGGTACAATCAAGATTTCCACATCCAAACCCCCTCATCCCCACCCAACCCAAATCCCCTCAAAGACATTTAATCACTTTGAAGCAGGAAACAAGGCACAAATTGATGACAAAAATAAAAGAAAATACAATCCACAAAATACAACTGGACATCTGACGTGTATGCATACACCCACTCATTTCCTGACATTGAAAACAAAATAGCAATGAAAGTTTATTTAAAGCACAAGGTCTTCAGCTTATTTCTTCGAAATCCATCCTTCTATGGGACATCAAACTCACATTAGTTGCCGTGCGGGGCATTTGGATAAATTTGAAGTTATGGGAAAAATGGAGGTGAATCTGCTCGGTTGGGAAAAACTTGATTTTGCATCGTGCATCCGCATATACTTAAAGCTGTTTGAAGCGTGAACATTGCGATCAGATAAAGAATCGACTCGACCGCGATAGAGGTCTTCAGGAAGTGACAGCGACGGAAGAAACTCCAGTGGACCCGTGATTTTTGAAGCGTCGCCGCGGATTGAAGTTGTGGGAATGGAATTTTAAAGGGGTTTCATTGTGTTGCCCGGAATGCCTATCGGCGAGAACCGTCGACGCCTTCGAACGAGTGGAAGAATAAGAGGCGAGTTACTCGACCTGAAACGGTTCGAAACAGCGTCGGAATTGTCGACTCAAGTCCTCTTCATGCCCAGCTGGTCGACGCCGGGGTTCGATCGCCACGGACGCTGTTGTTGTTGTTGCCTTGCCCGCCGGCCATACACACGCGTGGAGCGACAGAGGGTGGAAATCGACGGTCTGGAAATCTGGAATGCCACCCCCCGAGGGTAGATGGACGAGATTCATTGATCGTCCCACATCACCAAGCCACGGAAACTGGCCTTTGTGACAACTCGCGACACGGACGTCGTTCACAGTCGGACGCGAGAATGGGTTTCCAAACAGCTCAATATATCCTGGAATACTGCCAGAATTCAGACCATGTTAATTGATGCATGTCGCATTCCGGAAACACGGTTTCCGTTGTCGTCGGGAATCATTACGCCAGCCTCCCGTCCGAACATATGCCATGTGTCCAGGCTTCGTTTTTCTTCCGCATCGTCGTCTACGCATCTCAAAGGGATCATCGACGTCAGTATGATCATTCTGAATTTCCCGAGCACAACTGGAGATGATATCTGGATATAATGGCAAGCCCCCCCCCCCCCAATGTTTCATTGACAAGCCTCCTGTCAGATAAACTTGACGTCCATCACTAAAAATTCAGAGATCTTGACATGGGCTTTTCTCAAAGCCGCTTCTCCCTCCATCTTCGCTCTACTAACCCACACGCAAGGGTTTTTAAATAAGAAAAAAAACACGCACTCGTAAGAAATAAAATATTGACAAGCGCGGTTTTTTTTTATTGAGAAGAGAAATAAATGAGGAATTGAAATACAAAACATAATATGCATACGATGCAACCTTTCTTCTCTGCACTTTCAGGAATGTTGGAATTGTGTGCACTTTGCTTGAGCCGATGCATTTCTTTTTGGGACTGTTGAATTGTCTCTCATCTGTTGTAATTTCACCAGAAAAATAAATTTTGCTCTGAGGTTTACACGCATATCGTTGAATACATGTTGGATGTGGACTCCAGTGTACCCAAAAAAAATTTAGATTGAGACTCCCATTTGAAATCTTGATGCAGTAATTTTCTTCAGAAATAAGAAGTAGATTTCTTCAAACCGAAGTGTTTCCTGGATAAATTGACGTGCTGAAGCATAACAGAGAAATTTTGCAGTAGAATAACACGTTTCCCACAGCAAATGAACAGGAACAACGTTTATCCAAGGAATTTAAAATTCCAGTACTGTATAAGCATTAATTGAAAAAGAAAACTGCAGAAACCCTGCGTTATAAAAGAAGTAATTTGCCGTGTTGAATTTCAATTTTTTTTATTCTTTTAAGATTGTGTTCGCGAAATTTTGGTTAGAACCTTGAAAATTTTTTATCTGATGGACGATTTGGTAAATAAAATGGAATTTGTCCGGCATTGAAATAAGATAGAAAGCTAAAGGCAAGTTGAGGGAAAACAGCGTCCAACAATTGTGTGACTGTTTCCATGTTCCTCAATGTTTCCTCATCCCTACCTGCCACAACAGGATGTGTCTCACTACAGTATTTACCCGGGCGATAAACGATATACAACCACCGTAACGCTTTGTGTCGCCGAAAGTGGTACTTCTTTGACATCATCCCTTGTCACCATTCAACAGGATTCATGAAGATGACGCCAATGATCCACCGAACTGTACGCTGGAATACAAAGGTTTGATAGTCGAGAGATGACAATAGCTTTTATGTGACATTACCTATTTCTGTAGCTGTGTCGCAGGGTACCAGAAAAGCTTTTTTTGTCTCAGTAACCTCTAAGTCAGGGCTTTTCAACGTGTGGTGCATGTATATTACTGGGGGTACGCAGGTAACCATTGAGAAGAAGATGAAATTCTCGGCCAAAATATATGCCCCAAAAGTTTCCACTTTGTTTCCAAAAGAATTTTCGCTGAATGATTTGAGGCAAAAATTGTTTGGTGTGGATCATGTTGACTTCTACAACTGCAATTGGTTTGAATTTGGTCTTGAGAACTTGAAAATGTGGTGAAAAAAATGTCTGGAAGGCCACATCAGAAAGGTACAGTGAATCCAAGCTGGATTTACACAAGTGCCTCGACTTGAACATTATGTGACGGAAATCAGAGATTAAAGCAATAGCCAAGAAAAGAGATGGAAGTATGGAACTGTATCCCGGTTTACCCGGCAGCTGGATGGTTGAACAGCAGCGCGCATCGTTCTGCTAGCGACACCTATCTTCTTCTTACCACATCGGCGCAAGGAGGTTTTTATTAAAAACTAGATGTCACTTGCTTCAAAAATTTCGCTTATAAATCCTACATTGTATTGTGCTGAGGTGTCATATCTCGCATTGCGAAGCGTATGAATCATCTGACATGATGTCGAACTCATCAAGTATGCTTTGGGTTGAATTGCGAATCGGTCGAATTGCGAGACAATATGAAATTTAAAATTATAACTTAAAAAACGCAAAAATAGTGGCCAAAGCAGGTCAAATTGCGGAGCAAGGGTTGAATTGCAAGTTGACCTCCCTGCAAATTTGACCGTCGAATTTCGGGGGGTCGAATTGCGAGGTACCACCTGTATTACACAAAGAGGAGCATTCAAACTGAAGGAAAACGTGCCCAAAAAATTGAATGTCTCTGTAGTACTTGTGCACATCCAGCAAAAAGGCAATCAAAAAATATTACAGGACAGCTCAAGAAATAAAACAAGACCACTGCAATAGTTTGAGAAATGATGAGCCATCACAGAATACTCAAGTAGATTCAAAGAAGATCTTCCTTCAAACCTCTAAAACGAGAGATGAACGTAAAAATCCGTGGCTCTGTCACGGGGTGGAAAAAAGCCTCCTCTCTCCAACAAGAATGGTAGAACCAAATTTAATTTTCAAGCATTCACATTTTATGAAAAAGGAAAAGTTCAAATGCAATTTTCTCTCTTCTTCTGGAGCTCATTCCACATTTAAATCAGCATAACCATTTAACATTCGTTTACGTTTCGATAACAGCAGATAATCCCCTTGTAATCGTCATAATTTTCCAATATGTGTCCAGGGTTTCGAGGGTGCGCTGGGCTTCTTCCTCCTTTATGTATAAATGAGCTGGATGGCCTTCAGCGTGATTTTACGACACAAGCCAATAACGTTGCTAGGCAATTCCCCAAACATCATCAGTGATTCACAGTTATTCGAGGTAATCGAGGGTGCCCAAGAAATAAACCCCTACGGCCAATTTCATGAGTAAACCGGGATGGAAATCCCCCGAGAAACAGAGATTATTTTACTAATATACAGATTTAATAAAATGCTACGTAAGTTTGATATTTGGGAAAATCAAAATATTTTTTTGAGTTATTGATCGGTTATTGGCGAGGAACGACATTCAAAAATGGTCAGGAATAGTCTGGAGCAACGTCTACGTTTCTTGAAAATTATTCTTGCCGTTTTCTGATGGTTCGAAATGCATGATAAAACTTTAATTTTACGGCGTTTCAAAGTGTTATCACAAGTTCCATGTTTTTCTATACTCCACTGCGTTTCCAATGCCGTACAAATGTTCTGTGTAAAATGTTTATTTGCAATGCAGACAACGTTTTCGGAAATTTATTCCAGCCAACTCAGAACAGAAAAGGATTCACTTATAAGAGATAATTTGGAAAAATGGGGCTCACATAATTGTTCTGTATCACAGTGGGTTCTCATATACAATACTATGAGAACCTGTGTAGGCATACATATCAGTTTTGCAGTTGTATTTTGTGGAATGTATTTTCTCTTAGTTTTTTTATCCATTTGCATCTAATTTCTTTTTTTCCCACTCTGAAGTAATTGAATGTCTTTGAATGGATTTGGGTTGGGTGGGGAGGGGGTTTGGATGTGGAAATGTTGATTGAACCTTGTGAATGCTGAAAAGCGGAAAATGAAGCTTTCTGTTCATTCATTCATTCATATAATAAGATTTGCTTGGGGAATCAGACTTTAGTCAGGCTAGTGGGCTAGTATTAAACATCTATGAATGAAACTTTAACCCACTTACTGCTGAGATAAATATTTCATTTGTTTTTCTTTTCATATTCATAGGAAGAAATGTCAGTGGTATTTTCCACAAATTGAAAATTTGAGGACACCATGTACCTTCCCATCAAAGCCTGTGTTTCATGTATCATTGAAATTGTCAGTGGTTTGATCCGCCGGTCGGCAGACGCCATGTGGGCTGAAGCGCTTTTTTCCATTCCAACTACGGCGAAGGTTCGAGGAACTGTGAAGAACCCGTAGCCTTTTAATTCATCCCTGAACCGATAGGGATATAATTTATAAATTAGAAATTAATTAATTCACTATTCGTGAAAACAGAGCAAAACATTTTTTACGCTTCAAAAGTTTGCTGTTGACAATAACCAAGTAATCCTGTGTTTCCCTTTTTTGGAGCTGAAATACTCCTAATTTTTACTTCCTTCGATTATTCTTTTAAACTTCTTGCTTGCTGGACGCGCAGGAATGGTTTTTCATTCGGAATTCGTACGAAATCTAATAGGAATTTGAAGCACTAAATTTCGCAGTGATGGGCTGGAAAAGTGCGAGATCGGCTGGAATCATGAGTCCGTTTTTCGTGGCTTTGAGTTTTTTGCCAAGATTCTTGAGCGCGGATCTGATTTCGCCTGAGTATTTAACAATGGTGAGCATCCCAGTTCATGTCAACTAACGTGAAATTGTTCGGTCTTGATTCCAAACTTCTTTCAAGGGATATGTGATGAGGAAAAATAGAAAAGATGTGAGATGAATCGGTCAAAACCCTGATCAAAAAAGAAAGACAATTTAATGTGCTTTATCACCCAATTCAGTTCTCAAACTGCTTCCGAATGTGTGTGGAAATGCCTATACAGTATAACAGAACTTTTTTTTACCAATTTAATTTATCTGTAAAACATTTTAAACTTCTTTTTCCATTTGTGTGAAGGTATGGGAAGGTCCCGGACAATTCTGGACGTTTTTTGTTGTAGCGAAAAACTGCAGGGGAAATTTTAGCCATCGAACCAAAAAATCTATGAGAATAGTATATTGCATTTGTATACTCCTAACAACCATAATATATATATATATATTGTGAATGTTTACAAGTACTTGTATATTGCACATGGGGTTTCTCAGAAGTCTATAAAGTTGTCCAAAAATCTGTCATTTGAGGCAGTCAAAAACTTGCGAACAACCTGAAGAAAGTTATTCTTCTGGAAACAGAAGAAAGATAACTATTCTAAGGAAGAGTTCGCTTTTTTTCTGTGTTGGTAGTGTGTTTAAATTTATGTTACGTTTCTTTAACATTCGGAGTTTCTCAAGCACTTTCATCCTCTTTCTCAATGGTTTGCGAACTTTTTATCATTAATCCCTTATTTGAGGTCAATGTCTGAGGACTATTACTGCTGAAATTTGCGAATATGCTGCTTGAAAAAAGTTTCCGTGCATTCAAAAATTGTGGTCATTGTTCGATTAGATTTTGCTGAGAATTTTCAATATTTATAAAAATATCAAAGACGTTCCGAATAATCTGGAGACAGGAAGATACATGCACATTTCTCTTTCCTGATTATTTGGAACGCCTTTGATGATATAAATTTTAAAAATTCTTAGCAATTCTTTCGGAAATAATTCTTCCGAATTATCTGGAGACAGCGAAGAGACGACATATACATGTCTCTTCGCTGTCTCCAGATCATTTGGAACGCCATTGATAATATCATAAGTTTTAAAAAATTCTCAGAAAAATCTGATTGAACAATGACCACATTTTTGATTTCATGGAAACTTTTTCCAAGCAGCATACTATTCACGAATTTCAGTATCAATGGTAAGGAACAGTCTTCGATATGAAGACACGTGTCCTTATACTTACGGTATATCGAAGATTGCTCAGCGGTCTAAAAAGGGAAGAGCAGATCAAACTGAAAAGTCTGCCGGCAAATGAAAGCCTATATCTCGCCATATTATTCTGAGGGGTTTCCTATGACCTAGCTTTTACTTGGGAATTTCCGCATTGGTAATAGAGTATTGCTGTAAAAATATGGGGTACTAGTACCGTGTTCTCATGATGTGCGGATTTCTGATGAACTGTCTAAGAAACTGAACAGCAGTCATATTGTAATAATAACGTATAAATAAAGTCGATGAGTCCATTTGAAGAATATCCCGAGAGGGAAACAAGGCATTTGCAATTTTGTTTCGTTTTGGGGTGCTTCCCACAAACCCAAGTGTGCTACGAAAAAAAAATCTTCTTTCATTTCCTCTTGTCCTCTGTACTGCACATGATCATAAATTTCTTTCCCATTTAAGAATTATCTCCTTCAAGTAAATGCAATTCATGCTCTTAGGGATTCTCTTCTACAGTAACTGGTCTTATCATGGCTGATTACTGATTTTCATTAGCATTATAAACCTTTGCGTAATTCATGCTACAGCGTTTAAAATATTTGTTGTCGTGTTCACTGAAACATCGCACTATACAATTGAATCGTTTGAAAATTTACCCCTGAACCTTCCGTAATCTTTGCCGGGGTAGTAAAAATTGAATCCTTAAAACAGACAAACAAGCATCAAACAACCGACACATTCATCAGCTCACAGTTCAATGGATTACAGTCTATAGAGATACCAGAACCTGTATATTCGTGGAGATACCGATTTTTTAGGATTAATTGAAGCTGGCGTTTAAATGCGGCAAAAATGTAAATGCTTGATCTCGGAAAAACTTTCAGGAGGACCCATGCTCAATATATTCGAACTTACCATAAAACCAAGTTCATCCTCAACATTTTCCTGGGAGACCAAAACCACAAATATTCCTTTCAGAATGTTTTGTCTCACTTCTGGTAAATTCATTTGGCCCCGGGAAATAACTTTCGTCAGGGGTGCACATCTTTCTCAAAATTTTGCTTTTAAATGACATGCGAGTATCTTTAAAACTTTTATTTGAGAAAATTTTCACATAATTTAAAAATTTGTACTTTTATATCATCAGCAGTCTTCTTTTCATGAGTTTAAACTGATTTTTATGAATGCAGTTTTTCTAGCAACACTTTAATGACAAGTCCATTCTGCATAAGTCGGTTACTGAATTGAGGGGAAATCGGGTTTTCGGTGTACGAAGTTCATGGAAAAATTCAATCACTGAATCCTTCTCCAGGTGCAGCAACAATGGCCGATGGTCTTCGCAAAAATTGGCTACCTGAACACCACAAAACCCGACGAACCATCCTCAAGCTCTGAACTAACACCATGCATTAAACTCCCACTGGGGTTCTCAGCATATTCATTTGCAGTCTCCCGTAATAGATTGGTACAAGCAAATAACACCTGCTCATCAGCGACCATATCTATTGGAATCGTTTTTACAACTCGAGCCATGAACCCATCAACACCTTGGCCTTCCACCATGATGCCAACAACGAGTGGCTACAGGACTATGTCTTCAGCAAGCTCAATCAGTACCCGGGGAAATTCGATGTCCACTAACCCCCAAATGACATGGGGAACATCAGTGTTTTCTACGAATACTGTCTCAGTTGGAACCAGTGCAAACCTGGTCACTTCTCCAAAATCAAGCACAGAATGGAGCCCAAAAACCAATGGCATGACGCTGACGAATACGCAGCAGCCATTAACATCTCCGATCAGCACCACAGATATGTTCAGAGGAAGTTCCTCAGCAATGAACACCCAGGGAACCCTCTTTACAACCTCGTATTTGCCATTGACCGCAGTTTTAACCTCATCCACAAGCAGCCAGGCTAGTCTGACTCCTGTCAGACGTCCTGACACCAATGCAGGTGAAACTGGGTCACAAAGAGACATCACAACTACGCAGTCTCCATTTACAACCACAGGCAACCCATCTACTGCACCAGCAAAATCAACCCCCGTCCTGACCTCACAAGAAACTTCATACACCTCATACGCACCATCAACAACTTCATCTTCAGATTCTTTGACTTCGAAGATGTCAATGGTTCCTTCTTCCACGTTAACTTTCGCATTCTCCTCAAGTTCGCCCGCAAGCTTCACAATGGTTCCCACATCACAAACTGCCATGCCTAGCTCAAGATTCTCCACATCATCAAGCTCTGAAGCATCAGTCACATCTAACCCATTGCCTACAATGATGGGTACCTCTGCATCTTCTGGAACTCCACCCGCTGGTCCTTCCACAACTTGGTCAATGAAAACGATTCCGGACTCACTCACCTCAAAAGGGCCGATGTCATCATCCACAGCTTCTGTCAATTCCACGCCTTTCAGTATGACAACCATGACTCCTGCCAAATCTGACAATGTTACCAATGAAGTGAAAGAGACCAGCAGCAAGAGTCAGAGCTCTACAGTCAATGTTCCAACGACTGCGGAAACCAGAATGAGCTTTTTGACTTCCAGTTCACGACATCATCAATCATCAGTGACAGATGCACAAGTGACGCAAAGTTCAACTGTCGACATGACGATTAGAAGTAGCACGCAGTCGTCAGTAATGCTTGGGACCAATTCAACTTTTCCGGGATCCCCAGTTGCAACAAACAAAGAGTCAGTCACTGTTGAAGCATCCAGTACGAAAGCTTCCATTGGCACTCGGCCAATAGAAATCTCAACGGCTACAGGTAAACTGACAGAGGGTGGCCTCTTCAGTAGCACAGACGGAAAAGCATATGGTTCTTCATCTGGGTCATCTTTCACTACCCCTGGTCCCACGATGTCATCATCTCTTCAGCAGCAGTCACAAACCCAACTCGGAACAGGTAAATAACGTATGATGTTGGTGATACGAAGGATAAGCGCAAGAAAAATTTGTAAGGCAAGTAAGACCACAAGCTTTGCTTCTGTCGCTGAATCAGCTCGCTTGTATCAGTTTTTTTTTTAAATCCAGCAAGCAGATGAAACGGCAAAAAATAGTTTGTGAAATAGATTAGCTGACAGGGAAAGACACACTGTGCTGACTGGCTCTTGAAATTGTACCAGCGTCCCTGTCAATTTTCCCCCTCCAAAATATGAGAGATACAATATGAGAAAAATCCAAGGAATGTGTAGTTGCAAATTTAAAAATAAATTCTGCCAGTTATTTTCACGAAGAAACCCAAAAATCGTCCTGCGTTGTTTGCAAATGTTAAGGGAAGTTCTTGTCCATTTGGTATAATGTATTTACTCAAGCAACACTCTCACATTTTCCCCCAAAAATCCAGAAAAAAAGGGTGTTATCCTGAGCCGTTGAGGTTTTACCAAAATAAAATTATAATGCAGCAAACGTCTTTTCTGCAGGAAGATTTCATTCTGCCTCAATATTACCCATTAAGAGAAACTAGATCAAGAAGTAATTATTTCTACAGCCCTGCCCCAGCAGTGACGTGAAATGAAGTTACTTCTCTTGAATGTGCAATAAATGAATATACTGTATTTCATAGACCGAACTTTTTGCAGCAAATACCAGACCCCCTTCTTTTATTTTGTATAAAAATAAAAATTAAATTTGTAATTTTATTAACAAACGTTTTAGAAGTACAGTATCACAAGTTGTGGTGATGAACAACATGTGGGTGCACTTCGTACTAGAAAAAATGTCCACCAAATTTTCTGCTAGGAACTGTATTCCCACTATTCGCTCTCGGGCACTGTTCAGTAAATACCGCATTCCTTCATTTAAAAAAATTAAGGTCAGAACGTGTCTAAAGCTGGCGAAGGAATGATGGCGACGTCAACATCACCAAGCAGCACGTCTCAAAATTCTCGGGGTACAGCTTTCATCCAACCCGCAACTCAAGCCCAACAATCATCGCCTGGAAGCTCTGCTGCTCCATTCTCCACTAAATCTGATCCATCCATGCCTGCGACTGCATCCTCCACTTCATCAGCTGCAACCAAACCAGCCTTGATGAACACCTCAATCCCAATGCAAACGTCGTCAGGAATTTCTTCGGCGTCTCCAGGAGTCCCAATGAGCACGATTCAGCAGCCAAGCTCGGCGGTCATTCAAAATGCCCAAACGCTGCCCCCGACCATCAAGCTGTTCCAAGAAACTGTTGGTGCTCCAAATGCCATCAGCATGGTGGAGATGACGGCACCCGGCCAACAAATAATAGCTCCAATCCCACAAGCCAAACCTGCTTATGCTATTTCTCGGAGCGAAATAGAGGACTTCGGGAATGACCAGAGTCAGTCAGAAGTGGAACGAATTGGCAGAGAGAGTATGGGAATGAGGCTCTTCGGGCATGCTGCACGGGATGCTGTGGAAACTTCAATATCATTGAAAGAATCTCTGCCTGAATATCACATGTCAAGATTGCAAGATCACGAGGGAAACGTCGAATCGGATCCTGCAGCTGGACATTTGCAGCTTGAAGAGCAGTCGATTGACTGGTCTATGCGTGATCCAGTTGCTGTTGAAGAGGTTGACCAAAACAAACAGTACCAGCCACAGCAACAGCCAATGGTCAACGCGTCAAGTGTGAGTGTTTCTCATGAAATTCAATGCGATGGCCTTGCATGTATCATTCACAGACTCAGTGACTTCATGAAATTCCGGTTCAATTGAAAACGCGTCATTTCTACGATGGCAGGTCGTGCTTCGCATGAAAGAGATTGCTGCAAAAATATTGTTTTGGATTATATTAGGCTTACTGAAACTGTAACCAGAAAATATTCCGGGGTTGTTCTGCATAAAATCCACTCGTTGTTCTTGAAATATTAAAAGCATCTCATTGGCTTCCAATTTCAATTTACAGTATTAGCAGTTTTTCAGTTTTGAATAAATGCTATTTTATTAACACGTTTTTATTTAACTCAAAACTTTCATAATTTAAAACCTCTATTATAAGTCAAAACCTCCCAAAGTCAATTTGTTGTATGCTGGTTCCTTGAAATTCAGCTTACAGAGGTTTGACTGTAGTTCTCTATTTCGTGGTTTTTTAGATTAATTTTTTAATCTACTAAATTTTTTTTCAGTTGAATTACTTTCCAGAACCATGTTCTAAAATTGCGTTAATGATTTGAGCCATGGCAACTGGTGGTGAATAAATAGAGAACTACAGTCAAACCTCTGTAAGCTGAATTTCAAGGAACCAGCATACAACAAATTGACTTTGGGAGGTTTTGACTTATAATAGAGGTTTTAAATTATGAAAGTTTTGAGTTAAATAAAAAAGCATTTTTTTGTTGGAAACATAGAAGAATTGCAGGATATTTTAAATGTTGATATTCTGGGCCTTAAATTGCTTCTTCAATGGGTTTACAGGATGCTGAACTAGGAGGCAAGCACTCATTTTCCCATTTAGCTTTTCACTTCCTCTTAAAAGTCAGAACACTTCCTTTCTTCTTCTAGTGCTTTTCTCTTTCCTGTGTCAATAAAATTATGGCCAAAAGGCCTCCAGAAACTTCCAGTTATGGAGGTCTGAGTAGGAAAACCTTCAAATTATAGGGAGGTCATTGATTCTAAGGGGATTCAGGTGGGGACTTGAAAAAAAATTGACTTAGTGATGAGGTATTCAACTTAGAGAGGTTTGAGTTATCAAGGTTCAACTATACTTTGAAAATTCAGGGAATGAAGGGATGGTTTTGAAAATGTAGCAAACAATTGTTGACTAACGTATATTTTGAAGAAAAATCTATTTCCCTATCTTTTTTTTTGACAGCAACAATCACAAAATCAGGTGCAATCAATGAGCCAAAATATTTCCTCCACTACATCAAACCGAGGCGCAGCAACAACTTTGAGCAGCAGTGGGACAACCAGCCAATTGATTCTTACAGCAATCAGTAATCCCGCGCTGATCTCAGTAACTGACATGACATCAAGTGCTATCAAGTTGATAAAGGAACCAGAAATGACAACAGCAGCAACACCTTCTGGAGAAAAAATACCGAGCAAAGCGGGATCGCTGGTTAGTGTCGATCCTTGTAATTTTTCTGAAAAGTTTTTGCATTTTCTTTGCTCACTTCAAAACGGTTTTTTTTCTTAGAGATATAAAATCAATCCTCAGATAATTCACATGATTAAACTGTGATCGGAAGTTTCATTTAGTGTTTAGGAGGAATTCAAAAGTTTGAATCCCACATTCAATCATGGAACATGAATGCCATTGCAAATTTTAGCTTAAATCCCTGTACACATTTCATCAGCCATTTACCAATGAGATATTAACATTGTATTAACTTAGGGAGGTCTGACAGATGCTGGTTGGCAGAAGCTTTTGCTGGTCCACGGGAAATTTTCTTCAATAAAACATTTGACAAAAATTAGAAATGAAGTTAGTTATCTTTACCTGAAATTTCGGAAAGTCAATGGCAGTTTGAATCATCTGATGAAAAAAAGAAAGTTGTATTTTCTCCTAATGACATGTCAGATAAATTGTCAAATTCTGAAAAATATTATTTCAAGTTTTCTTTATGAGAAATCTTTCTTCAAGCCAAACTTTCTAATTTTTTGAAATCTTTGATTTATTGATTTTTAACTCAATTTTTGCCAAAACTTTTTAAATGCCTGCCATAAAAGCTTTTAAGCAAAAATTGGTTTTTCATCTGCAAAAATTTCATCAAACTTTGTCATTCTTTCAAAATATTTATGGAAATTTGCTGATCTATGGGCCCAAAAAGGTTGGGGAACACTAACCTAGAATGCGAAGCACCTAGAAAACATCCGTTTCCCGGATGAAACGGAAAAATAGCATTCAGTAGGAACATTTTTTAATAATATGGGTTTACTTTTGGGTTTCACTTTACAGGTGATCGAAAGCTTTGAAGACAATCCTGCGAACCCGGAAGTCAGCTCCGATAATCAAAGGGACTTGACCAGTGAAAGCTACTTTGGGAGGATTAAATCTTCCCTTTATGATAGTGGTAGAAAAACATTGGAAGGTCTTTCCCGATTCTCTCCGATGAGCCTCCTCGAGACTTTCGATGCGCATGATGAAGAGGAACTAGCCGATGCTAATTCGTACTAAAATTGCAAATGTCGTGCACCGCAGAACATGTATTCGTCTCTCGCGTTTCAACCATTCTGATCTGCAGCTATGGTTCAACGCCCTTTTCCCTTCAGTTGTTCACCAATTTTGAAACCTGCGTTCGCAATATTCTCGAGGAATTTTTAACCGATTCGAAATGAGAATATACGTCAATTGTTTGCACTTGAGCCAATCTAATGCATTCAAACGAAGTTTCATTGGCATGCTATCCGGCGAGATGGAAAAATTCAGATTGTAATTTCATCAATTTGTTATTCCCAACTACGCTCTTTTCATGAGAGTCTGAGCTTCATATACATGTTATAGACGAGAATCATGTTGTTGTAATTGTGTCAATAAAAATGGCAGGGTAAGAAAAAAGGCGGGGATACCAAGACGATGTCTGGCGAGAAAATGTGATGATGAATCCAGAAACTCAGAAGAAAATTGCAGCACACAACACCTCTGAAGAACTTCTAGAGACTAGATGGTTGAAATCACGATGGAAAACATGCCAAAGCAAGTTTCCAATGCTACTGACGGTAAAGATAAAGAAGAACAGATTTTCAAAAGATTTAAAAAAAAGCTGAAGGTCTCTAACGTATAAAGCATTATTTTATTCCACCTACTATGAAAATACACTACAAAATTAAGTTTACGATTTGAATTATACAAGAACCAGGAGATGGAGGTTCAAATACCCGCTAAATTGTACAGAAACCTCCAATCGTGTAAAGAAAAAATAACTTTGCGGAAAAAGCATGCTTTTCGTTGCTTATACCTGGATTTCACGTGGCATGCGCATAAAAAAGTCACTGAACATTCGTGTTGATCAATTTTAAATCTATTTGGTTAGAATCCGGTGATTCATACAAAACAGCTGCATTGAATGGCAGATTTTGTGCCTGATGGCCATCAGGCGATGCCACTATCACTATTTTCATGACACAGGGGCCATTACTTCAGACAGGTAGAGCTATCCTTAAAATGCAACTGAAATGGGCCGTTATTGAAGTGGAAGCTGCTCTGCAGTACTGAAAATAACCGCAGTACCACACCGACCGCGGTGAATCAATTCGAAGCAGCCATTGCATGGTCGCAATGCCTCTACCTTTCTGTCTCTTCAGGCGAAAAGTTTTTTTTAATCATAAATAATTCGAGTTATTATATGAAACCGATCAGTGCATAACCGTTTCACGACGGGATTTCTCTTCGTGTAATCGGTACTTGTTGTATTTAACCAGCCATTATATTTCTAAATATATTTTTGCAATCTGTAGCATATGAAAATCAGCCTTGATCTTTTTTAGATGAAATTCTTAGTTTTCTTGGACCAGTATACCCTCCTTGGCAAATGGTACCTCTTGAAAGGTATGCCAGTGGCTTATAACCACCGAACAGTCGAGGGTTATATTCCATTACAGAGTGGTGCTTGGAGCTTCTTTTTTTTTTAGATGGTTCCCAGGACTTCCAGGGATGGGTGTCTTCGAATGTTTTATTCGCATGCAAGTTTGTAGAGCTGAAACTGTCACTTTTGTTTGCAGCTTCTAAAAAATGAAGATTAGATTGAACTAGCTTTCTATAAATTTGTTTTTTTTGTGCATCGTCCATTCACTGAAGAAATAATTCCACTGCTGCGTCACTCAAAGAACTCCTCTTCTCACATCTTTCCGTCTCCAGCGGGAACTGACAATTACAATCTTTGTAGCGACACCTATGCAGTTTTGTTTTAAACGAAATAGAGAAAGATTTGAACTCATGAAGGAGTCGTTCCTGCATCGTGTTTGCACTAATCTTCGGGTGGCTGTGGTTCCAGCCTCTACAGTAAGAACTATATAATAATTATTTTATGTCCAGTATTAATTTCCTTTCCCGGCCTGGCCACAGTATTTGTAACCAATAAAGGTGGTCAGGCAGATGTGAGCATGTCCTGTAAATTCGGCAACTTTTTTGTGGGAAAATGTTCCTTACTTCGTCAATGATGTATGTTCATATCAATTTGACAACCTTGCAAAATTAAATATTGCAACGAATAAGCCAATTGCATCTGAATTTTCCAAAGCACATACAGTACAGTACATTTGCTTCATATATTCAGTTTTTTAAATGTATTTTTCACGAGACAGAATCGCAAGAATAAAAAATAGGAGACATCGCCGGAATCATCTTCCATGCACGCGATATAATGTATCTGGATTCCGATCTGATCGGTCAAGTGCTTCAATTGAGAATTTAGATACTCGTACATACGTGAGTCGTGATACTCGTGGATGAGTTAGCACGCATACATTCGGTATGTTTTGGATGATGGAGTATGTACCAAAACAAACATGAAACCCCGCCATCATCTTCAATGACCCCGATGCGGCCAAATGATTTATGATGCAGCAGGCAAACAAAAATAGCGTACTGCGCAAAATCAACGCAATTATGTAAAGATAAATTCTTTTTGCAAAAATTTTGTGATACCAAAGGATCAGTCGTTACTTAGCTTTTTGAAAGTTCCCACAGTAGTTTCTACATAGAAGAAAGTTTAGGAACACATTTTGGAACAAAATTATTCCCTCTCTTCAACGAGTCCAACAACTTGCTGATCCTGATTATATGTCCATCGGTCGTATGAATTTTTTGAAAATCTACAGAAAAATTATCAAACATCACTCGCATTTAAATTTAATCATACAAGAAGACATTCAACAACTTCTTCTTACGAAGAAAAGTTAGTCTGGAAAAAAAATTTGCGGGAGAATATGCTTTTTATAGGTTCTCTAACTTCATTTTAAGCTTCAGCAATTGCTCCTTTTTCGAAGGAAGCAACGCTCTGTATATCAAGGAAGATTACTCGATTTTATGGAGCATAAGCAGCAATTAATAAATACGCCGCCTTTCATTTTCATAATTACAGTCTGAATTCTTATTTCAGTTAGAACAGCACATTTTCATTAAATCTGCGGCAGGGTAGTTTTAATCTCAGAGCACGGTATTTTACACTTATTTTTTCATTTCCTTTCGTACGAAACTCAGTATTGGAAATACATGTACTGTAACAAAACTTTATTTTTTTGTGGGAACCTTTAAGAGTGCAGTGCAGTATTGTTTTTGAAAGATATCATACATTATATTATAATTGTCAAAGATGAGCTGAAAACTTTGAGTCGTGAACTTTTGATTTAGCACAACCTTTTTCGTAATATGCCCTTTTTCTCAGGTCCCAAGATTTTCATTGCAATGAGTTACAATACAGTAATACGAATAGAAGAAACTAAACTGATGAAAAGTTCCTCTAATGTGTCTCAGCTATCATGACTTCATGACAGCACAACTATGATAACGTTTTGGGTCAATATACTGTAAATTTATGTGAAATAAAACAGGCCCATTTTGAATCCATTTTTACAGCAGGGGAACTTTAAAAAAATCTGTATACTGCATTTTTTATGCATATTTTTTCTATTACAGTATTTCAAACTTAGCTTCTTTCTTGGAAAAGTATCGCGATTGCTCGTGTTGGGCCAAATGAAGCATAAGGCTGGTCTTTACCGGGGTGGGGTTTTATGGGCTTATTAATTTTCATGTCTGTAATTATCGTGGATTTTGTTTCTGGTGCACTGATGAGGGTTGTCCTAACTTTAAGGTAATTTTTGGGAGATTGTGGAGACAGCAGCTTAGCAAGAAGGGTCAGGTGACATCATTTTTTTTTTAAAGTTTTCATTCAAATGGTTTTTCTGATCATTTGATGACACTAAGAAGTAAGAACTAAAAACCAAAAAACATTTGATAGACAATTTAATACGCTTTAATTTGGTGTTTTTCATTGTTTTAGCTTAACTTTAATGTAGATATCCTAATTTTATTTAAGTTCACTTTTTTAGCCCACACTGTATATTTTAGTCTTTTGTTTTTGGTTCCAGTCCTGATTTCCGCCCGAAATAATTCGATCTTTGTGTAATACCCTCGGTGTTTTCCACTGCTTCATGGCAATCATAGAAACATTTCCATAGTAATGTGGTTGCCCTCATAACAAAAGTTCCTGTTTCGTTTGTGTTCGTGGTTTAAAAGCCCGACTTCACAGATGCCTTTACAGCATTTTATTCCAGTACTTTCATCTCCACCGTACCTTGATTCCCTGTGGTTTCATTTTTTCCTTTCAGGGAAGAACAACATAAATTTGATAGTACAATATAGTGAAAGTTGTGTTGACCTGTAGATAATGTCTCAAATATTGTCAATTAAAACAGGATGCGGCTGCAATAATTCAAATCATGCACCGCTCCTCCGACTGGGTTGACTCAAGTAGATATGATTTATGACTACAGTATTATGAGTATACAGTATAAAGTTCTGAAACTGGAGAACTCTTTCACAATTTCGTACACAACGGCCAGGAACCCATTTCAAAATATTTGTTGAAAAACTGAATTGGCCTTAGATAATGAATGTAATTCTAAACTCTTGCATAGACTTCTTCATAAGATGAAGACGGAAAGAAGGAAATAAGTAAAAGAAAATGGGATAAGATGTGGTATGACGTGGATGAAAAATCAGAATGCGAAGTTGAAATTTATCAAACTACGTGTCATGCGTTCAATTAGTTACCCTGTACAGTATCTGAATGAAAGCATATTGGAATGCTTGTAAACGTGGTTCGCCGGGACTCAGAAACAATTCCTAGTAATAATGGAAAAATCGTTACATCAGCATTAACTATAAAGATATTTGAGTCGATACACCAATTAGCATCAGACACGTCTCGTCTCATCCGGGATTCCACAAACTTTCACAATCAAATGATGAATTTAAAAAATCCAGAGCCGTACATTCGGAGATGAGGTTCATTTTTCCAGAGTAAATCGTGGAATTCCGTAAATTTTACCCCGTTGTTTCGCACTTCGTGCGTTGTCTGATTTGTTGCAATTTGATTCTTCAAGCTTTGCGTCTATACCATTTCCGTCATGATTTCAGAACAATGCGTTATATAGTGAAATCTTACCAGTGAAATGCTTAAACTTTAAAACGACCTCGTCATGCCAACTTAATTTGCATTTTCTGCAGCTTGGATTCAACTACTGCACCTGATATTTTTCATTTAACAGAAAAGATTGAAATTGCGCAACATCCTGAACTGGAAGATGCATGCTGTTTCTAGTTTGCATAATTCAGTGCCAGCGAGGGGCAAGTCGGGCAAAAATGATGTTCAGAAACTATGTGCTTTTTTTTAAAGGGTGCGTACAGAAAGTTGTTATTTGGCAGAAATCCGGTTCTTCCGTTAAACCAATCATTGAGAACTTCATCGAGACAATTCAAGGATTCTCTCGTTGTTTCTGCTGCTGAGTGACTCAAACATGAATAAGACACAATTGCAGAAGAATTCATTTTCCAATAAGTTGGAAGGGCAATTAATGGGATGAAAAAAAAATTTGCTTGTGGCAATACTAAACCATTACTATTTATATCATCTAACATCCCCTTAATACATGATACTGTAGCTATTTTGACAAATTCATGGCACTTCAGTAAAAAATTCATCCAATTTTCAAAATTGTCTAAGTGGTGTAACACCTGCAGCATAAATACAATAGTTTGTGTATCACCGCAGAGCACCTTCTCTTTTTATGTCCAGGATTTCAAACTGATAGAAATAAGCTTAAGATAGATTTTCAAGTACTGGAATTCAATGAAGAGACCCTTTCTGAAATCTTGAAGGATCAAGATAAACTGTTGGCTTTATATGATTTCTCATCAAAGATTCTCTAGAGTGTATTCCACCCCCATTTTGTGATGGGCCACTATTAAAAGACCAACAACTATTCCCGTGAACCCCCTGTAAGAACTGTCATTCATTGGAAAAATGTTCAGGCTTTAGAAAACCCAATTGCGAAATCTGGTCCGTTCAACAATTTACTATAGGAGCTTGTGCGAACCACTTTCAGGGTAGGATGCACTGACAAGTGACGAGGTGCGGGCGCGATTATCATTTTCCCAATGCACCGACACCAAAAGAAGTGGGCTGATAAGCTGCATAAATAATCGAGTTCAGATGCAAATTCTCTCGACAATAGTTATCCCAGAGGAATGCTGGCTGCATTGTTCGCCCGGCGAGCCACATATTGAGGCGTCTGTTCAATCCTCGGAATACGACCGTCGTCGGAGAACGTCTGAAGCCGGAAGAACAAGAGGAAAAGGAAGAGACCCCAAGTACAAGACCGCACGTCTCAGCACTTGCTGGAAGTAATCTGAGCGAGGAAAAATGGTCTTGCGATGAAACGAACTCGCGGATGGAAGTTGTGCCCGAATTCGACGCAGTGCCTGAATTTCCATAGCTGATTGACGGGCAACAGCGACCGAACCATTCCTTCGTAACTAGCCCTCATTATACTTGCCGAATGCGTGATCTTTTTCCTCCGCGATTTCCTTGTGACTCATTAACGTGATTGAGCCCGACTCGAAAGCATCAGCGAGTCTGAAGCTTTCGAGTCCTGGCACAATTTCCCGCTCGCTTTTCTCGTCACACTTCCATGCAGGCCCAAAACGATACAGTACTTACTATTCTGAGGATGAAGAGGAGAGAGTTTAATTGCGGAATAAATTCCGATTGCACTAGTACATATGATCAATACTATGTAGTTCTAGAACCAGCTTCGAGAGATCTGTCGTTAGTGCCCTTTACAACTATCAAGATGCTTTTGTATCACTTGAAGTGTTACCACTGCATTCTGAGGCTCGATCGTCATCTCACTTTTTCAACACATCAAACCGAAACGAATTGTACTGCAAAACATTTATATTTACTGCATTCACTCGTTTCGGACGGTGTAGTTTTCAGAATGGATGAAATCATTCACCAATAACTTCGAAATCAGTGTGTCTCATAGTTCAAAACACATAGGAATGACTAAGTACAGATAAAGTCTTCCTGGACAAACTTTCGTGTGAAATAATATGACTGAAGGAAATTGTACTCGGATAAGGGACTCTTACCTGTGGAATACATATCCAGAGATTTTCTCACATTTTCACTGGAAAAATTTTACATTTTGCTTACAGGTAAATTTCTGAGCAAATGTCAATGAATTTTTTTCACGCAAGCTCCGTTCAAGGTCCCAGCCAAACTCCATGGACGCAATCCCAGATAAATCTAATTACAAAATTTCACAATTCATTATAACACATTATTATTTTCATAATTTTTCTGAATTTTTTCCATATTTTTTTGGGAATCCCAGCCAAATCTCCATGAACGCAACCCTAGATAAATCTCATCATAAGATTTAGCAATTCATCACTACACAACAAATTGAAGTTTTCATGATTTTTCTGCGGTTTTCCGTATTTTCATGGGACTAAATGAAAACACTCATTGCTGGAAGAACTTGGTTTTGCTGCATCTGCTGTTAAGAGTGGTTTATTCTGCAGTAAACTTTAAGATGTCCAAGAATGGTCCTTTCCCCAGAAACAACTCAGGTTCAAAGAAATTAATCTCCCATTTCTGAAAAAAAATTCGTCATAATTTTCTACAAGAATCTCGGTCAAGCGAAGAGTATTTATTTAAAAAAAATGTATCCCTAGAAGTTCGTTGTAATAAGATTTGGAAGGTATTTTTTTTCTGATTGTGCTTTCATTGCATCTACACTGTGTGCTCATATCATAAGGCGGATTCCTTTGCAAAGGTGCTAATTGGACAACGCATCAAACAAAATCCCTGACGGATACCCTGGTTATTTCGAATCCACCTCCGAAAAAAAAAAGGCTCTGTATTAAATCTCGAGTAATTGATGCCGCATAATAACAGCGCGAATCCGAGATTTGTCGAGGACGATTCGTACACCAGTATCGAGTACGGTGGTCTTGAAGGAACGAAGAATATTTCCCAAGCGGGCCTCGGGACGATGAAGACATTGTTCTGACCGAATGACAGCGGCTCAAGGTTTCCCATGGGAGAGGAAATGTCAGGAGCTTCATGCAACGGAGTCCTTGTCTCGGCATCTCTGGGGATTCGATTGCGGCCTATTCATTGAACCCGGCGTCTCAGGGCTCTTCACGGAGATGAAGTAGACAACAAAGGGCGAAGACTGCTTCGAAACTCGGCCGGGAATCGAAGGCGCTGCTGTTGTCTCCGAGGAAACAAAACAATTGCGTGCGATACCGGGAGCTTCCCGACAACGAAGGCCTATAGCAACGGGAGCAGAAGAAATCTTGAACCCGCGGAAGCCGGATAATATCTTGCGAAGCCGGTGTAATTGAATACCCGCGTCAGCAGCTGGGCGTAGGTGATTACACTGATCGAGTTCCCTACGCATAGCATCGGACCGATTCCGTCTTCTCCTTGTTTTGGCTGCATGCTGTTCCCAATCCTTCTGACGACCCCCGGGTGAATGGTTTCACGCCAGCGACTTCCCATTCGAACCCGGCACCTGAGCCCACCCATTCGAATGCCACAGTGCCTGTGTGGAGTGTAGAATAGCGAACGGGAAATGTTGTCAACTTCTTGCCCTTTCAAAATAGCTGGTCGAGGAAACTTCACTGACTTTCGGGAGACGACCACGGATGAGCTCTCTGTAACGAAACCCAAAATAACACATGTGACCTAAACTGCAGTTGCAATGCAGAAAATAGCACAGCTGCTCACAGGTACAGCTGAATATCGATATCTCAAACCTCCCTAAGCCGAATAATAATTCTATTTTTTTCAAGTTCCCCTCTTAATCCCCTTGGAAAAAAATTTACTGCATTAAAAACCTCCCCAACTCATAGGTTTTCTTATTAGACCTCCATAAATGGAATTTTCTGGAGGCCTTTCAGCTATTTATTTTTTTTTAATGACACAAGAAAAAGAACAGCAAAAGAAATGTGTTTTGAAAGTAAGTGAAAGAGTACTAATAAGCAAATAAACCCTTGTCTCCAACTTCAGCATCTGCGCAGTTACAAAGCAATTCCAGGCCTAAAATATCAACAATAACAGGAAATTGTCTTTTCCCCTATACATTAGGAAATTGTTTCCCCAATAATAAGGGGAACAAGAAATGCGTTTTTCCTGGATTCAGAACCTCCCTAAGTCAAATTTGTTTGCTGGTCCCTTGAAGTTTGACTTGAAGAAGTTCAAGGTAGATTATTCTGTATAAACATGGTACATCGGGGTCCAGACATATCGACACCCAACATATGTGGATGACTTAGTTTATGGACGCTTATATACAGTAAGTCAAAAAAGCCACCCTGACATCTAGGCAATTTCGCAAGAAAATGATATTTCGCCAATATTTCCAGAGACAAATACTGTACATGCCCTTTTTAAAGATTTGGATATGTACCATGAAGAAATTGAACTTGCAGCCATGGACATGAAATACAGATGAATCTTACAGTAAGTAAGCGGATTGATTCGCAGGCAAATTTTGTGCTTCTTGTTTCAGGGTTTTGATTCAGGAACTTCGTACAATATGGTTATGTGTGTATTTTATGTGCTTTTGAACTCATTTTATTGCCAAAAGGGTAGATTCTGCGTGGCGTTCCTCTGCTGCACATTACAGTACAGTATTTGCTGTGCTTTAAAGTTATGAAAAACATTTTATTGATTTTTCCGGAGTACTTTTTCCAATTTGTTAACAAACTTGAGAAGAGATTCACTTTTGAGAAGAGACCCATTCAAGTCGATGGGAAGGTTTAATCCAAAATCTAGCCATTCTGGCACATAATGGACACAGCCTATGAGAAGGAATTACGGTATGTCCGCATCTCGAGGACGCACTGTAATGTACGAGTATCTCCTCTGAAAATTCCTGAGCACTTCAAGCTTTTGCATTGAAAATAAGTCCACAAAAATGATAGCCCTGCTTTAGTTGCATTTTCAGCATGGACATTCAGGGGCAGTAACTCTGTAGCGGTAATTGCCGCGTGCTTTCATAAAACAATTGATGGGGTTCTTATCCGAGGATTTATTAGTTTTCCTACTTGTGAACGATTCACACAATACGCATCAGCAACTTTATTCCTTTGAAGCACAAGTTATCATCCGCCAAAAATCATGAAACCCCCCATGAACACTTTTTCATGGTGAAGCCCCTTGGGTCATTTCTGTGGGTTTACGAGGTACAGAAGTGGAACAGCCTTTTCATTAAGTTAAGAACATATTTGTCCCAGCCGTCTATTTTCTATTGGATCTCAAGCAGAGCCCTGAGGAAGACCAGTCCAGTTACAGCAGCGGGGTTCCATTGAAAAAATTGAGGATTTCGTTGAGATTAGTATTGCAAGGTAGTCAAATATTTTTATTTTGCCTTTTTTGGTACTTTCCTGTTATCTCAGTACCTACTTTCCTGTTATCTCTGTACCTTCCCTCTGACCATAACTTTACCTAACCGTAAAGGTAAAGTTAGGTTAGGTCAGGTTATGTCAATTTAAAGATATTTGTAACTAACATAACCTGATCTAACCTAACTTTACCTAACTGCCTCCCAAAATCAGTTTCAGCAGAATGCGGAACAATAAAATTCACAGTTTCTGGTAGGTTGTCATGATTATGAACTTGTCCTGAAGATTTGTCTGGATGGTAGTGAGGTCTAGGAATGAGGTACTGAGATAACAGGAAAGTACCCCTTTTTCCCCTTTTTTCAAGACTGGGAAGGGTATGAGAAAATTTTCAATAATGGCTCACTCTAAAAAAATATATTGAGATCCATCCCAGTATTAGTTTACTTTAGACTGAAAAAGAAGTTTTTACCCTTTATGTCATGACTTTGAAGAGAATGAGAAAATTTCCAATACCGCCTCACTCTAAAAATATATATATTGAGGTCCACCGTAGTATTAGTTAATTTTAAAATCTACCCTAAAGTCTAAGCAATAGAAGTTAAGAACGATAATGAACTGGTTTCATTGGTAGTACAGAAAATTACCACAAAGACGTCTCCAGAGACTATAAAAGGCAGTATGCGTTGCATGAGGAATAATGTACTGATATACAGTACAGTACACGAACTCCCTGTAGAAATTATCCTGCCTTCATAATTTTTTGACAGTCGGGAGAATCTTCCAGGAATGCTCGATTCAAATAAAACCGCGTGGCTTTCTTTGAATTTTAAATGCAGCATTGGCGCAGAAGTGGTTTCGTTTTTGTGAAACTGTATTGAGCTAGTGGGAATTTTAACTAAGCATGTTCATCGGGAACATTGCATGGAAGACGGATAAATTATATGCGAAGTACTGAATCCGAACAAGTGCCCACTCCTGAAAAGAAGTCAAGAATCTTTTCTTTCTCGAATGCCCATCGTTTTAAACTAACTTTCTCTACTTCTGCGGGGAAACTACATTTAATTCTTTCACTCTGAATGTATGTCAGAAAGCTGCTAATTCAGCGTGCTTGCGATGGCGGAGTGCTTCAATTTTCCAGTCTTCATTCGCGTGAAAAACCTCGGCGTCAAGGAAGTCAAGAAAAAATTTTATGATATTTTTTTCTTACGAGCAAAAGAAGCTTCTCGAGCAGTATAAACGTAATGCAGTAGACGGATGAGAAAAGCTAGAAACCTTTATCAGCATGCAGTCCCCGATTTTGGCACGCAGGGCGAGCGATAAGCAATCCACTTATAGCCACTGTCGAAGCAATAACGGATTGTTTGTTGCATTGCAGAAATTTGCCGGATGCAAATTTCAGTTTCGAGCCGTGGCCAAATCATTTCGATCTCCTGGATCCTTCACTTGCATTTTCATTCCCCCATGGCGCAGAAAATGCTTGCACAATCCTGTTATACGGCCTCGTTGCTGGGGCTTGGATGACCTCGGAACGTGGCTCCAATTACGGAGTGATAAGCAACCCCACAAATACTGATGAATGACGGACCCGTTCGTTCCTTATGCAAGGCGTCCTACGCATACAGAAAGGAATGTGATTCCGGAGAGAATGGGGTAGAAGGCATAAAACAGTTATCATTTCCTCTGAATAAGAAGATCGACTGCTGTTGTTTTCCCTCATTTGACTGACTTTTCCTCATATTTCTTTATTTGGCTGTGTGAAACCAGTGATGGCATTTACTGTTACATGACCCAACGAAATGGGTGGTCGGAAAAACGTATTGCAATCCGCTTCGAGGTGCTTTTCATGAAATAAAATTCCCAAAAGTCTGCGCCTTTTTCAGGGGAGTTTCTAGCAATCGCGATAGATTTTTGATATTAAGTTTTAAAAATTGGATCGAGATTGTAATTGGATGATGACTATCAAAGAATGCGTATTTGGAAGAAATAACTGATGATTCCCCCAAATTTCAATCCAAAACAAGTGCAATAGTAGAGCAGCAACAATCCGTTTCGAGGTGCTTTTCATGAAATTAAATTCCCAAAAGTCTGCGCCTTTTTCAGGGGAGTTTCTAGCAATGGTGATGGATTTATGACATGAAGTTTTAAAAATTGGATTGAGATTATAATTGGATGATGACTTTCAAAGAATGCGTATTTGGAAGAAATAACTGATGACTCCCCCGAATTGCAATTCGAAACAAGTGCAATAGTAACGCAGCAGCATTCAGATACTGTACATAACAATTCCACGCGCAATGAAAGACCCACAAAATAATAAAATCATTTCGCACAATTTCTTGGGTGTGGAAAAAATGACTCGCATAAAAATGCCTTGTATTATAAAATTGCGTTTTAAATGGGGGACGCTTTGAATTTTGATTTAAGGCTTCACTGAGCGAAAGTATACACTTTAATTTTGGATTTTTCTCGAGAACATGACTTATTCTCTGCCTTACAAACTGCATCATGTAAACGCTGGAATGAAATAAAAATGAGAAAACTTGTGTTTTGCGGTATCTCTTAATTGTAAATTTCAAAATAAATATTTTACTTGACTCAGACGCAAAAAAGAAATGAAAGAAACAGTGTAAAATGTAGATCACTCAACTCTTGCCAAGACAGGGAGGAAATTTTCAGTGTAGATGGTTGGGAAACATGTGACCTTTTTAATCTGATCAGGATCGCATCGCCTTATTAGCATCAAGTTTATGGTTTTGGGAATGAATTACATTTTGTAAAATGTATCAATATCAAGGGAAATAGCATTTTTGATTCCAAAAAGCCCGCGCAACAAAACACCTGTGGGAACAGATTAGTTTTAATACGTGGGACTCATTGTGAAGTATTTTATTTTAAGACCCGATCCTGGTACTTTATTTCAAAGCTTGTCAAGTTTTTTGTGAACACTTTATAAGCATCAACGTGTGATGGTGATGAAGCACCGAAAATGGCGTGTGAATAAAATTTTGAGGAGGAGTTTTCCTGTGCAGCAGGCTTTGATAGCAAATTTTTCTTACATTTATGCCAAAAAAAATGTACGGGTTCCACGTGCCAGTTCCCCGCGAACCTCAAAAACGCAGGGTGGTTTAGGAAGCCCTGCTGTTTTCAAGCAAAGGTCGACGGAGAGCTGAAGAATTATCAGTTTTACGGTATCATAAAAACGCCTTATGCTGTACTTCCATTTGATGCTAAGCATTTAATCTCTAGCAGTGGAAAAAGTATTCAATGCGCATTGGAATAAAGTTCAGACTGACTGATCTCTTCGGCGAACTCAGAACCATTGACTTTTACTTCACAGCGCAGAATAAATTTGAATTTCTGACGTTGCATGAAAGTGAATTCGGACAACCCAAATCATATTTTTGAAATGCAAAAGCCAGGGCACTCCATTATTTGGAAAGATGATGCGTCAGAATTTCTAGTGTTCTAATTCTGCGCGAAGGCTTTCTTTGACCCTTCGAGTGTCTGAAAAACAGTCTCATGAGCATTAAAACTTTTCGAAAGTCTTGGATGTTATTCATAGAACTAACCCAAGGATCCCGAGTAAGTGTTGTTTCTGCAGTTAGTGGAAAAGTTACCCAAAAAACATCTCCCGTACTTTTACTTTCTCAAGACCTACCCTTCTCTTTCCTATCACTGTTTTTTTTTTTAATGAGAGAAGAAAGAATAGCAAACAAGCGATACACTAGAAAAAAACCAGCGTTTCTGGAGGGTTATTTGTTATTGATGACATAAACGCATTAGGATGACTGCTCATTAGTCGACGTGCGAGTATATTTCATTTTACTGCACTTCGTACATGATAGCTTGTATTATTTCAGAATGGACCGACGCATAAAATTCGCTATTTTGATTATCCATTCCACTAGCTCGTCAATTCATTCAGCAAAAATTGCGAAGCTTTTCTGTTCTGAAACCTAAACATCCAAGTCAGAAGCGGTTGAAGCCACAACAGATGTTCGCTTTCACTGGAACACACGTCATAAGAGCCCATTGCATCGCGGAAGAAAATTCGTAAAGCTGAGAAATCATAATCCTTCGAAGAAGCATTTATCAGTTTTTTACGAGGCGTTTGAACCACCGAAGGCGCTTCATTCCGTTGGATTCGAAATGTGATACACACAAGTACATTCCCTCTCTGCATCAAAGCACAGCATGAGAGCATGGGATTGGAGAAAAGTTCCTGGTCACTGTTTTTTTCATTGCTTTCCGTTGACCACTTCTTTAAATGTGTGTGAATTAATTGGCGAGACAAAAACTAATGCATCGGCGGCAAGTACTGCATAAATGCTAAGATGAGGGAGAACAAGCGGCGTTTCTGTAACCTTTCAACTTCGCAGACGCTAGTCACAGGAAAAAAATGGAAGTCGGATGAATACTTGGGGTGGTCACTTACCGTACTTATTTTTGTCGAACCATATTCAGTCTCATATTTTTATTCTGCAAAAAAAAAGGTAAATGCGACTTACTTACGCTGTATCTTTGTTCAACAAAGCTGAATAAGACTTTTCTGATGCGCAGTTAAACCTGGATAACTCGAACCCCCTAGTCGAATACCTCCCTAATAAATCGGATTTATTTCTGAATTCCCTTGGAGGCAAGGCATTAAAAACCTCTCCAACTTGAAGTGTTGTACTCTCAAAGTTTCCTGAATTGAATTTGCTGTGGCCTTTCGGCAATTTTTTCTTGACAAAGAAACAAGGAAATCAATAAAAAAGTAGCTTGATGTGTTTTGAAAGGAAGTGAAAGACTAATTGGGTAAATGAACCTCTGTCTCCAATTCAGCATCCTGTCAATTCATTTAAGAAGCAATTTAAGGCCCAGAATGTCACCGTTTACAATTTCCTGCACTTTTTTATGTTTCCCACAACAAAAATGCTCCTTTCCCTAACTTGAAACCTCTCCAAGTCGAATTTTCACTGGTCCCTTAAAACTTGACTTGGAAAGGTTGAACTGCACTTTTTTTTTTGTGGCTGAGTGACGGATTCGTATTGGAGATATCGAGAAGAAACGCAGATTTAATACAACAGCATCGGACATTCCGTCCTGTACTTCGAAGATAATGCACTGAATTGAAGAGGAGAACTTGAGGGAAAAATAACTTCTAGGTAGAGATATTTCCACAGGAGCGTAATGCGGACAGGTGTATCCACGGGAAATTTAGAGGAGCAATCAAAGAGCCATTATGCCCCAGTCTGAGCGAAGATTTGCATGAGAGGCACTTTCATTCTTCTTCATCACGGAGGACTTTACTCCTTTGAAGATGTCCCAGGGAAGGTTGCATACTTCCATTTGCATTTGCTGATTTGTTCTTACAAACGAGTAAATCGTGAACGAAGTTTTCCTTGACCTTCGCCGGGTCGTGAATATTCATGCGGCAAAAATTTTCAGCTCTTTCCTCGGAAAAAGAAACTTACACGCTTTTAAAAAGCAGGAGCGTATATTTCGTATCATTCGATAATGTGATCCGCGCAAAGAAGCCTCACTGTCTATAAAAAAGAAGCCGCGAGAAGAAACATTTTGGATTCGAGACACCTATGCGTTGCGCCCCACCAATTCTTCCGATTAATTGTACACACACAAAAAAACGAACATTTCCTTCAAAAACATCAACGCAAAATAAAGCGACGAGGTGATGCGATAGACATCCTAGCCGTATGGACACCCAGAAAAATAAACCGCTGACTAGATTCTGGCAAGCGTGCCTCCCCATCGTCTTCTTGTAGCAGTCGAATTGAGGACGTTGCTTCTTCTCCAAAAAACAGACTTGTCACCAAATCAGCGTTTCGACAACACTCAGCATCAATGCATCAATGTACACTTCCGGCGGACGCGTTTCGCGCTGCCTAAAAAAAAAAAATCTCCATCCTCCCACGAACCATTTCACGCAAAAACCAAAAGGAACAAAGCTTCCTTCCCATTCGATCGCATTCTCCCGGCTCAGTCCTTACACGCTAGCCCTTCTTCTCGAAAGGTAAGAAAATAAAAACGAGGAATGGCGGGAGGGAGACCACGGACACATTCCAAAAATGTTCCTGCACACGCGCTCTTCCGCAAACTCTCATTATCACAAAGAGAACCGATCCCTTTTCTTGAAACTCTCAACCGCGGTGTACCCATTACAACTTCCTCAAACACTCTGCTTACGGTGGATGCCATGCTGCGAATAATCAGTTTCGCAGGAGGTCCGAAAAGGGACCGATAGCACATCTGGTAACACCCACATCGACGCTATTCGTGAGTTGGTTGCGGTCAATCGCATGCCGTAAATGCACGTCCTAAACGCACCCGGGAAATATGACACTCAGTAAACACTTCGGGAAAAATCACGCAGTAGAAAGCGGCCTACTCATAAAAAAAAAAAAAAAAAAAAAAAAGAGGGAGGGGGGGGGGACAAANAAAGGAAGAAAAAAAAAAAAAAAAAAAAAAAAAAAAAAAAAAAAGGGGGGGGGGGGGGGACAAAGTTGCTCGTCCTTGCCTGCTGACACAAATCGACAAATTGACATGAAAACACGATATGCACACTTGCAAATACACTGTCGAAGGTTCCGCAGGGTCCAATCGATGCAAAGCGAAATACTGGAATTAACCGCGGACATTCGTGATCCGATCTCCTTCGATGAGACGAGTTTGCATGCGACGAGGCCCGTCGTGTCCTATAGCAGCTGGTGTCGGATACGTCACGACCCGTTTCGTCTCAACCTTGAATGTCCTGTAACCCCGTCACAGCCTGTCGCTGCAAAAAAGAACACAACGATATTAGAACAGGAAATTGGAATGAGCACGTGAACGTTACGGACAACTGATCATTGGACAGCTGAGCGCCTGAAGGACAACTGAGTATTGGACAACCAAAAGTGATGAAATATCGGATTCTGGACAGTCAAATTGTTTTCATAACAACTGATAGACGTTTCAGGATACAGTAGAACCTCTTTAAGTCGAGCTTCAAGGGACTAATAAAAAGTTTAGAGTTAGGGGAATTAGCATTTGTGCCGGAAGGGAAGGAATAAGAATTCCAGCAAATTATAATTGGTGATGTTCTAGGCCAGCGTTTCCCAATCTTTTTGGCTCACAGACTTGAACATGTCCATAAAACTTTTTGCAGACCGGCAAATTTCCAAAAAATTTCTGCAGACTGGCAAAGTTTAATAAAATTTGTAAAGACTGGCAAAGTTGTAAGACAGGCATCTGGGCAGACTCAAAAAAGTTATGTTTGAGTTAATTCATGGCAGGAATTAAAAAGTTTCTCCTTTTTTGAAAAATCAAGTCAAGGACCAATGAACCAACCTCAGTGGAATGTCTTCAAAAAATCATAAAGGTGGGCTTGAAGAAAAATTTCACAGAATGAAAAATATAAAAAAACTGCTTTCAGCAGGTGAAAATTTGTCTGGAGCATTATTAAGAGAAAATCCAACTTTTATTTTTCATTGGATAATTTCAAATGCCAGTGCCTTTTCAAAATTTCAGATAAAGATCACAGACTTCATTGCTACTTTTGATACATGTATTATGCTGAAAATTTGTCTGCCAAACCAAAAAAAAAAAAAAAAACATCTGCGGACTGGTGCTGGTCAGCAGACCAGGGGTTGGGGAACACTGTTCTAGGAAATCTAGGTGTGTGGGAATTTTTTATTAAATGAGTTGACAGAACCCTGAATGTGGAGGCTAGGGTTCATTAGCCCAATACGTCTTTCACTTCCCTCCAAAAACATCAAGTTGAATTGTTATTGCTTTTCTCTTCCTTGTGACAATAAAACCATAGCCAGAAGGCCTTCAGAAAATTTGAGGAGAAAAACCTTGAAGCTAGGGATGTTTTAATGCATTGTTTCTACGGAAATTCAGAGAGGGACTTTGAAAAAATTTCGACTTATGGAGGTTCGAGTTGTCGAGGTTTAACTATAATTACATTTTTTTCATGAAGGAAGGAGATTTCGGGTTGAGGGGAAGGAACGCTAAAACGGCGAGGGATCATTGAAACTGTAGTGACCCTGTTGTTGAAAGGTGGCTGACGATCAGTTGTCTCAAACGCTGAGGTGTCACGACGCTCAGTTGTCCTTGGCTCGCACTCGGCCCAGCACCGGATGAATAAAACATGAACCCCGGCCCGGCGGTCGTTTCTAGCAGCGAAAAACGCATGCGGCAATTAGCCCTCCCCAGTTTCCCGAATCCGGCCTTTTTGCCCCGCCGAGCATCGACAGGTGCGGTGATTAACGATTCCGTGCCCCAGGAATGCCGTATTTCAATAATCCCACGGAACAAACGAGATGCCGGTCGCAGGGAATCATCGCAGTCTCGAGAGATCCGCACTTCCCTTCGGTACTCCGCATTCCGGACTCGTCATCCGCGCAGTGACACTGAACCCAAACAACAGGTCGGCACCAAAGAAGCCGCGACACTTGTGCAAGACCACCTAGTTTTCCGGCCACGCGGGGATTATCAATTACCGACCCCGGAAGCCTCGAGTCCGCGGAAGAAAAAAAAAACCATTGGTTGTCCCGCAGTCCCCGTGTGAACCAACATCTCGAAGTCCACCGGTAATTAAGATGCGAACAACAACATTTTTCCTCGGAGGAAGCTCGGAAGTGGGAAACTAGGCTGCTCCCGACGCTTTTATCGAGGTAATAAAATCGGATCGCATCGCTGCTCGAGTCCCCGCGTTTCCTTGAACCCGATGCAAAGATTCGTTCGAATGATTCCCGATGCGCGCTGAGGTGCACTCAAGCTAATTGCATTCCGTCTCCGCGTCCGTAGAGCCATTTGCGAGGCGCGCTTTAACAACATTTCACGAAAATCTGCAAGACGAGCTTTACACCTTCGCGAATTCATCATCTTACATGCGCTGGCATCACCAAAATAGAACCATCCACCACGAGCCGTTCATTGTGGATAATGAAGATTTGTAGTCAGCACCAGGAGTAAATCGGTTCCTGAATTACTTCCTGAGAGCCATCGAATATAAGACGCACCTCTGTGCGTGTGACTCAAAAAAAAAAAAAAAAAAAAAAATTGCCAGCAAATGTAAGACGCATTTTCACCGAATTTATTTCGTTTAGAATCAAAGAAGTCTGCGGATTCTAGTCATGCTACATTTACAAACTCAACTCAAAAACCTCTTCCAAGAGAAATCAGGCGTGCGCCTTTTGACTTGAAATTGTTGGCACCATAATGATTCGTTTGGATGAGTTATTTTCAAGCATTGTGTTTTCAGAAGTGTTAACACACTTCACCAGTGAATCTGCCAGTCCTCGTTCTATCGAATACAATACGAGACGCACTCCGATTTTTTGAGCCCATACAATAGTTTTTAGAAAGGTCTTCTATTCATGTGAAGTTCATCTTTAAAAAATACCAGCTTTGTGGATCTGGAAATAAACTAGTCTCCCTCTTGTTAAATTTTTCCAGAAAAATTAATATCAGAAGACAAGATTTAAGACCTTCACTTTACGCCTCGTTAAGCATTTCTCGGAGAAAAAGTTTCGGTAATAAATAACTCCTCGGAGACAGATATCAAACATTGAAACTTGTCTTTGCTGATCATACACGAAAACTACACGCACCACGCAAGGAAAGAGCAATTATTTTAAGTTTCTCCAGTGATAGCTCGTTATGAATGGGACGTCGGCTATGGACGGTTTGCCATAATTATTTTGGATCTTCATGATCCATATATGAAATATATACGTATACGGTGTTTAGTGATTGTCTTCCAATGTTTGACTCTTCAAAATCTATCCCAGCTATTTCACACGAATGCTGTAGTTTCCAGATGTACTTTGGTGGAAATGAACTTTTACATTTGCTAATTGCAATTCCTTTAAAGCCCTTCAGCCCGTCTGTCTTCAGGAGAACTAAATGCGATTTGAAATGCGGAAACTTCGCTGGGCGTGAAACTTTCCATCCCCGCTTAAAAACGAACGAATAGCTGGAATAAGAGAAAAAGTCTTCCCCTCGGTTTATTTTTAGGAGTGTGCGCTTGAAAGAAAGTGATCAGCAAGATTCGAGAAGAACAAAGTCGAGCCAGATTGAAAATAAAAATCATAAAATTGAGACGACGCGAAGAGTTGAGACCTGAATCGGCGGGCCCTGCGAGCGCAGAAAGCGTTGTACCGTGAAATAATGATTACTGAAGGTTCGGTGAGGAACGACTATCTGATGGCCAAGTGATGTCAGCGACGGGCTCTTATCTTTCGCAGACAAGCAATGAGATCGTTGTTGTTGACAGCGATTTCCATGGCTCAGCCGGCACTTCATCGGTCTATTAGTCGGTGTCCGGAGAAGATCGTCGGGAAGAATGATGATGAGGCCGAGCCGTACTCGGCAAACAAGGTCGGGAAGTATTTACAAAGTTCCCGCGAAGCGCAGCTCAAGTTATTGCACAGCGCGAGAACAACACGAGTTGAACAACGAAAAGGACGCCTTTGAGGCCGGCAGCGTGCAAAGAACAACGGGCCACAACGCAGGAAAAAAAAAAAAAATTACGCGGAAAGAAGGTGCAAACTTGGAGGAAGACGTGAAAAAACAGAGTAAACAATGTCCGAGACTCCTACGGAAACTGCCACGGCACAGAAGAACGAACATATCATACGTCATTCGAGAAAACACAGCAGTCAACAAACATCCCACCACTGAAAAGGACGCTTGGGTACTCGAGTTGCGGGTCTGCTCCAGAAAACTCTTGAACTTCGGTCCCCGGTCTTCTGGCAGTTCCGCGGAATTGACCCGCAAACTCGGAAAAAATAATATTGAGCAATATTCAATGTGCCATACGAGCCTCAGGCAGATGCCCAATATAAAACATAAATTTCTCGTCTGATGCATACGAAAAAAATACAACCATGCAATTCTTCGATACTGTTCATCTCAGAGAACCCCATTAAATTACAGGAAATCTGTCGTATTTAATATCCAATAGCCTTCCATAAAGCTTTAATAATGCTTTAAACGTTTTAAAACCCATCCATAATGCTTTAAAAGTTTAAAAAATTCCTCTTACCTCGCATATAGGAGAATGAACCACTTTGTGCTTATTACCTTGACGGAAATAGAAAGGCGCCCCAAAATTAAAAAAAAAATCGAACAGTACTAGAACAAACAATATCATGAGTTCATCCAGTTATCTTACTGAATTCGCAAAAAGACCATCAGGTCGCGATATGATTTTGTTTCCTTCAGTGCATTTTAAAATACACTGATGAATGGCGAAGCTCATGCAAATAAAGACATGAAACAAAATTATTTTTGGGTAATTTACAGATTTCTGGCCAACAACATTTACCAGATACAGGCGAACTCTTCCTACAAGAGTCCAGCGACATTCTGCATTTTCGACGAATTTTGTATTGTTCGAAAAACCTTCTGATATTGTTTAAGCAGCTTTCCTTTAAAGAACTCCGTGATTATTTTCTTTTATTCCCCAAGCATCTTTATGCAACTTATGTTTTTTTTCTGCCTCCAGGCATCACAAGAAATCGCAAGCAAACGGGTGAAGAACAATTAATTTCACTTGATCACCAGGATTTTAGCGGAAGATTTTGATTGATGTGTGGGTTGGAGTTCATTCGCAAGTTTTGAACACGTGGGGTTTGGTTCTAAAGATTTTAAAGTTATTATAATAAATAAATACATCTTTTTCAACTCGAGAACCAAGCTTTAATCCCCATTGCCGAAGAGCTTCTGGAATATATTAGTGCTGCTCAATATCATTGATGCCAATTACCAGAAAAAAAGATAATGCGAATGCTAGTGTACACGTGCTCTCGTGTGTCAAATCTTCAGTTCGGCACATCAATATCTCTTCACCAGCAGCACTCTTAATAATCCCTATTTCAACCTGCAGGTTTGGCAATAATTTCTTCCTGTCAAATTTACTTAGCATCGTCCAACTACAGCATTAGTGCAAATTATGACCTTGTCCAAGAAAAAAATACCGTATACGAGTCGCTGAACTTATGAACCGACCCTCACGCTTTTCTCGATTGATGAAAAAGCCAAGTTCTCGGGAAACGATGCACGGAGGATGATCGGCAATCAAGTGCTTCAATCTATCGCTAATGAGCTCCACCCAAAAGCCAGTGTTCACTCCATCAGGCGAATTAAGAGAGCTCCAGATAGATGCAGCACGGTCTTCGGCAGAAATAGAGGGCTTTTCGCGGGGGAGGACTCTCGACTTCGATACCTTTTGACCTTCTCCAGGAACATCGCCCGCCCGTGAACCATCTCATCCCGTTCTCGAGGTTTCCCCAGGGCAGCCCTGTTGCGGCGACATTCGGAGCCCGAGCGCCGCCCCCTACGGCGTCCGCGAGCGAGTTTCCTGGACACAGAGGGCTCTTTTTCAACACAGCAGGGCATTGTTCACGGGGACCGGGCTGACAAGATCCGCCGCGGCAAAACAGATATTTTCTCACCCACGGATGCCCTCCTCGCGGGGCACTAGTGGAAATCCAGCAAGGTCGTTACTCATCGCGTCGCCGACATCGGTTCAGTGAAATAAAACCGAAATGCGACCCCATGCGTGGGTCATACGAGTCGGAAGGGAAATAATAAGAGCAAACGAAGCAGACCGCGTATCGATGTCCATCTAGATCCCAGAATAAAGCCCTAGACTTCGCTCGTTCGCGTTTTCTGCCCCATCAGCATTCACGCTTGCTATACACGTATCTTCTGAGAAAATCGGGGCTATGCGTCATCGCTTCAGCACGTTTCTACTGGCGTTCAATTCAAAATTGTCCCTTTGAAAAGAAAAAAAGTGAACCTAGGCGGGGAAATGCCGGCTTTCCATGACCTTCGCTATCGCGCAGTTTTTGTCCTCCGTTTTAGACTCGAAGAGCCAATGTCACAATTACCAACTGCAGCAGAGCCCTTCTCGAAATAAAGGCAAGTAAAAACGTTGTAATCTTTTTAACAATTTTATCAGCATGAAGAATTTGTTCAAGGTCCCATAAGGGCTCTCTGCCTCAACCAGAAGAGACTTAGTACAACGATTTTTTTCTGGTACCTTGAATTTCGTCATAGAACTAGATATTTATGGCAAAGACGGGGAAGGAGGAGCCCCTTTAGAACGTCCTTGTGGATTGCGCATATCCTTTTCTGGGACGGAAAAGATTGAAAATTCTAATCTACGGATATGGTCTTCACCTTGAGTTACGTACGTAGTCCTCATTGCCTGCTCTTTGCGGACCCCGCTTTTAGAAATTTATTTCATACAACTTCTCCTACATTTATTTTCCTGCAGCAGCCGCACAACGACCGCGAAAGCGCGTGCAAAACTCTCGGGGCTCAGTGGGGCACAGACTGACAAACCAGTGTCCGCACAGTACCTTCATTCATTCAGGGACGGTTTCTGCAATAAAAATTACTGCATATCCACGTTCGTTTCCATCCAGTACGGAAATCTCAAAATTTCACGAAGGATTATACAGAAAGGACATTTTATTTTCTTAAAAATGTTGATGCGCGGGAAGTTCACGAGATCGAACGAAACAGCACGAACGTTGAGAACGAATTAAGATAACTAGGCCAATCTCCGGAAAGATTCTCGAAGTTGCCGGTGGAAGAAATTGGCAATATTGTTAACCTGAGTCAAGCGCATGCAAGGTGCGGACTCGGCGTTTAAACCCTTGCAGAAATACAGTACAGTATAAAACTTACGAGTAATGGGCAGGCGAAGAAGAAAGAAGAAGGAGAAGAAGGAAAAGCAGGTCGAGCGTTCGGGATTAAAATATAAAATAAAAATCACGACGAGTTAAAACCAGCCCGTCCGCATGGCCACTGTACAAAAACGAAACGACTCATAAACCCGCGGAAACGTTCTACAGCCGGCATGAAGTCCCAGAAATTAGGCGATAAGACTGCCGCGAAGCCTGGAAAACGGGTTGTGTGAAATCGTTTAGCGAGAGAAAATGAATTGAAGAGCGATAAGATACATGCGGCGGATAAGCTCTATTCCGGGCCTTCCGCTGCAATTCCACCGGAGGAACGGTGTCAGCGGAATAAATGCAACAGTGCGAGGCAATCCGGGCGCGGAAACGTCCGCGATTTAGGAATTGATTGCGGCCTCGCCGCAAGACATCCGCGACAGGGGGGAAGAGGAAGTCGCGCTGCAAACTGAGACCGCTAACCACGATTTCATGGCGTCTTGCGGGAAAAAACGGTCTCTTTTACGATGCACTCGGGCCCGTTTCCTGGATCGATTTCAGGTAAAGCTGCGATGTTCATTCCCTGGGCACACGGGGTGGTGCAGCAGACGGAATGCCGGCTGCTGACGAGAAACGACGTACGGCGTAATCCCGCGCGCAATAAAAGAAGAAGAAAACACTGCGTTTACTCAGTTCCATTGCGAATCCCTCGCATCAAAACACGTTCAAGACTTCTGAAAAGCGCAAGTCTTTCAATATAGAAGAAAAACAATCTGTATTCCATCAGAAGTACAAGTGAGACCCCCTCATGCGGACAATTCGACAAAGGGACATTTATTTTTCAATTTTAAAAATCATAAAAAAGGCCCAACATAGGGACACTGGACATGAGGACATTGCATGATAAAATTGCCAATAAATGTTAGGAAAATTGACTTTTGTTAGGCTTAATTGCAAGAAACAGATATTTCCAACCCTAAGATCTATGTAAGAAAAAGTCTTTGGTACTATTCCCATCCATTCAGCTAATTGAAAAAAATTACCTGTAGCACAGAGGGACTTCCTTCTCTTTCTGTGACTTGGATGTTATTTTTACAGATGCCAACATTTCAATTAACTGTACAGTAGT
Source organism: Notodromas monacha (assembly GCA_905338405.1). Taxonomy (NCBI): domain Eukaryota; kingdom Metazoa; phylum Arthropoda; class Ostracoda; order Podocopida; family Cyprididae; genus Notodromas; species Notodromas monacha. The sequence continues at coordinate 236,528 of CAJPEX010000018.1, read as the reverse complement.
ATACAGTACTATTCAATGCTCCAAATGTTCTTATTGGGTTGAGAAGATATTCACTGAATCAAATTCAAGCGGCAAGCAAAAAGTTTTTTTCATGGAATTCTGAAGAATATTTCTTTTATAAAACACCAAATAAAAATTATATAATGTAAGTCTATGGGAAAACAAGACTTGACTTAGGGACAATTCAACTTAGGGATACTCTTTATGCAACAATTATGTCCGCATCTGGGGGTCTCACTGTATCTTCGTTCCATGCCTCGTACCCTAGTCTCGCATAATTTCATTTATAACCCAAAGATGAACTCCGACGAGACGAAAAACGGCATTCGATAATGCAAAACCATTGCACCGGGACGACTCGTGAAAATACCACGAAGGGATGGAAATTCTCAGCTGCAGTACTTCCACTTCCGACAATCCCGACAAACTCCGGCGTTTATTCATCAGTCCCGCATGATCATAGCGCACGTTCTCTCGCATTCGAAAGTCGGTTGGGATATTCCAATAAATTTCAAAGGACGAGTTTCCTGTTTCGCATCTACAAGGGTTAGTTCAAAAGCCCTTTTATTTTACTAATTCACTGTTGGAGGCACGGAAATGGATATAATTTTCGCGAAGTATTACATGATCATTTTTATAATTACTTTGATGCCAATTATTCATAGGACTGTTGACACACGACAGAGATTGGATAGTGGGCATAATATCTTCGGGGAACTAAAGCTTACCTTTCACGTTTTAATGTCCTCAAAATTCGCGAACAGTTTACCTGCTACCAAATATTCGAAATCATTCGAAAAAACTTCTTGGTGATCTGGCAAGATTCCTGATCTGAAAGCAATACGTGAAAAATACTTCAAATTTGGCCTCGTCGCACCTTCGTGATACTGAATGTGTCGGATACCCTGCAATGCCAATTGGTCACAAAAACAAAAAGCTTCCAAGGTCAGGACTACAATCGTAAAATCGCCTCAGTAAAATAGCCGGGGTAACCTCACGTTTGTTATTAATTCCACGAATGCCTGAGGATTCCTGCTCGAACTTTTTAATGATGAAAAACTGGATTCTGAAGTACAAAACGGTACGATCAATGCTTTTAAAGCGTCCCTCAACGTTTCGGAGAAAAACGCAAGTTAATTCCACGAACAGCATGCAAATGACTCTTTAACACAATTTTAGAAGGCTTCACGAGAGTCATGGTCACCGAAAATTTCCTGAATATGTCCAACACGAATTGCGAGAAGTCAAGGAATTGTTGAAACGAATATCAACACATACAGGGCATTAAAACACCACATATATGCAAATGCGATTTGTCTCAATGAATCGCAAATGGCTGAAATAGAGAATGGTCTGCCTCCTACTAAGAGCTAGGAAAACAGTTTCCGAAAATGATGCCATTATTTTTGGAAAAGTCGTTCTTGAGGGAAAAGTGCTGGAGTCTCAACATCTCGCGACTCGCAGCATCATAAATTGTAACCCATAGCGGCACCCTTACGTCATTTGCTAACCACAAAGATCATCTTATTATTCTATACATGCTTAAGCACTTAAATGACTGCACTAAACGTTAATGAAGCGAATGATGCGAAAAGCGTAAGGCTCGGCTTGGTGACAGCCGAATAAATTTCTGCGTCTCTCAAGGGAACACAATGCATTTGTATTCTATGGAAGATCGACGTTCAAAAAATATTTAAAAAATACGAGATTCGCAGACTTTTTCCGTGCTACGAGATTCGGTTTTTTGGTTACCAAAATGTCTGAGCAGGAATCCTAAAACCCATTTGTGGAATCAATAAGAGGACTCTGCTAATTTATCGAGGCGATCTTGCCATTTGTAATCCTGACCTGGGAAACTTTTCGCCAGTTGGAATTTCAAGATATTTTCCACATTCATTTTCTCAAAGTTGAGATAAGGCTAAGATTGAAGATCGAAGGATTTTTGACCCATGGTTTCGAGATCTAGAACATTGTCAGATCACCAAAGAGATTTTCCGAGTGATTTCACATATTTAGTTATAGTCAGCAGCACCAAATTTTGACGACATGAAGAGCTACAGGTAAACCTAATTTCCACGACGAAACGAGGTTCACATACTAATCTCTGCATTTTCTCAATTTCAACTGGGCTATTCAAGTCTTATTCGTAAAAATACTAGGAGGTCTCTTGTCGTCGAAGATCAATTCCCACGAACTAAACGTGGAGGTGAGCACCTGTTGAGGAACACAATAAGCCATAGGCAGGCTGACGAAAGTTTTCTGAAGAAATAAAAAGGTACACACCGTACTGCTCAACCTCCACGTAAAATTACAATAGTTTATAATTCGCATTCCAGGTACAGTATAACTATTCCCGAAGTCCCAGAAGAACCTGAAGAATCCCTACAAAATATTGTGATACAAAAATGCATCACAGTAATTGTTATTTACATACTCTTCGGTTAGAAAATTTCAGAATGATCACTCCTGTAACATTTCTGACCCAACAAGCGTTATTATTTTTTTTTACCAAAAGATAATCTCGGATTTTATAAAAGTTCTCCTCTTACTATCTTTACGAATGGGTGTTCTGAGGCATTTTAAAGCTGCCTCGTTGAATGTGGTACATCTTTCACACCCAATCTGCGAACAGTTTCGGTCAACATGTGCTAATACAGTACTGTATTCGGAAACCCCTCAACAGGTCATATCACGACGTTCTATTCACGGATAAAAAAAAAATCCATGACCAGTGCTCATTGCACTAATTTGTATAAATGCCTATAGCACGTTTGAAAATATTCGCGGAGCCACAGAGAAAGTTCCATGAAGGAGAATCCATGAACAATTCCCGCAATATGCATGGGATTCAAAGGCATCTAATGCCAAGTTTCTGCCAGTCTCATTCTCGCGTCGAACAGACGGAACAAAATCAGAAACGAAGATTCCACGCAATTACAAAAGAAAACATCACATCTGACACGCATGCGACCGGACCATCTGCAGCGATCAAACTTATCTTCGGTCCCAAAATGGAACCGGTAAGACAACCTCCTCTAGGCCCACTATGCATCACTGGAAGGAACTTCATAGGAGCGATACGTAATTTGAGAATATGGGATTCGAATACAGCTGTGGTCCACGCGCAACTGAACTGAGCCAACAATAATCTCTCCAAGATTTTAGGAGGGAATCTTCAGTACAATTCTCTTGCAGCTATCTGCAGCAGACAAGAGTAAATAAATCGCCAACCGGTGTTACAACAAGATTCGAGAATACACCATCTCGTGAAATTGTGCTGCCGCATATTTTTACAACCATCGATACAGTACTTTCAAGAAACTTGCGGGAAGAGAGAGGGTTATATTGCGACACAAGCTGAGATGGAAAGGGCTGAAGTTTACCGGATAATTCTGGGAAAACAAAATTTTCAAAAATAAGTCTGTAAGCGGGATGCGCTCCCCGTTCACTGTCGGGAATACTTGAAACTTGAGATTTCGACGACATATTTTTTTTATTTTCTTGCAGAAATCGAAAGAGGAAATGCATGATGCAGTACGAGCGGGGTCGTGAGATGATGGAAAGCGCATCTCACGATGCAGTACGTGTTGCCGCGGATCCTGCACGAGGCAAGTGTGGAGGACTTCTGCCTTGTTTTTCTTCTATTTTTTTTCTCGAGAAAAGAGAGGATTTTTGGCTCAGTGGAGTTGCAGCGCGCTGACAGGAAGAGGGCGTAAGAAACAAAAGGAAAGGAGATAAGAGGGTGAGATTTACCTCGATGGTCTCGGAACTAGCTACAGATCGTAACATATTGCAGCCATGGACGTGCCGTGGGCAGCACATGCAGCGGGGAGGAGAGGAGCAGGCGCCGAGCAGGTAAAGAAGATCCTATACCGAGCTTTCCCTGTTGGGGCGCCCGATGAGCGGGATCTGCGATGGGTCCATCAGCATGTCGGGCGCAGGCTGGAGGCGAGTCAACGTGCGCGCGTCCATGCCGGCCATCGGGACTTGGATCAGGGTCGGGTGCTGCTGCATGGGTAGGTGGACGCCGTGCGGGAGGGTCATGGCGGTCGCGGAGTTGCCCGTGGCGGCCTGGTGGCTCAGTCCCATGCGCTGCGGGTCCATCGTGGCGTACATCAAGCTCGTCCCGTCGTTCCGCCCGCAATAGGTCACGTAGGTCCCGTCGGCCGGCACTCGGCTCGCCATCGATACATCCAGTTCCGAATACAGCATCTCGTTCTGGGAACAGAAACCACGAGGAACAGTTAGGATTCGCCTTTAATCGAGAGCGTTTTTCCGCGCTTACGAACCAGTCCAATCGACTCACTCATTCTTGCACGGAAGTGCGTGCGAAACGTTTCGTTTTATTTTAAGTTTTGACCCTTCAGTCATTTCGTAAGCTGGGGTCATTATCGGGGTTCGACGCGTCAATGCAAGCACGGTTCGAATGTCACCTAATCAGGCGATGGGGTGATCCGTCTAATGTATCGCCAGCCTCAAAATTAGAAAAGGTCGACCTTTCCCAGCCAGAAATCATGATTCATTTAATTCATTTTTATTTTCTAGATGGAGCACGCGTAAAATTATGTTGTCAAGAAATCACGCCTCCCTTGCGGTTAGAAGCGAGTTGATGTTTGCGATTTCGAAACACAAATTAGCTATCAAATTAAATAATTTTAGAGTCATTTAAATCATTAAACGTAAACTGTGTCAAGGCTGAATATTTAGAAAGAAAAACTAATTGTCTTTCGAAGAATGTATCAGCGGTAGGATATCAGAAACACTGAAACTACCAAGTTTTTTTTTTCTTAGCTTGGTTTAACCTTCGACCGTGTTCCCATTTTTCAAACATTTATTCTGAAATAATCGTATTCCCGTCTCTTAAGGCACTAGCATTCAGTTCTAGATCGCTGGTTGTTCGAGTTGCAGTGTTTCACAGAAGGTTGAAAAATGCTAATTATTTCGGCGGAATAATCATTCAAATAAAAACGAATAAAAATACACCTTTGAAATAAACAATGAAATATTCTAAAGATTGCTGCACCCAAAAACGCAAGCGGTACGTGACGTCACATTTTTTGACGTCATGGAGCACCATATAATCCCTATGGGCTGCCGATAGATGGCAGTTCACATGAAAGATAGTTCAAATCAGTAATAATTAAATATTCGTCTGACCAATCCGATGAGCCCATCGCGTCACGAGCAAACAAACTGATTCCGATTTCAATCGACAAGTTTTCGCTTCTCACGTATGTGCGAATTTTTCAATCTTCGTCATGTTTTGCAATCGTGCAGTGTTGAGAGACATAGTACAATACCCCTTTCATCGGGACTCCAAGGACATTTTTAACCGCACCTCTGAGTTGATTTTGTGTTTCGATACCGTTTTCGATCAAATCTGTTCTAGCTACTTTTATTTGACTCGTGTCGAACGAAACTCCCAGGACTATGTGTTGCATGGGTGTGAGAACGTGTATTGAGGTGCTTCGATAAAGCAAGGTTTCGATCTGTGGAGAAGCATCGTGAAGGGTTGGAAGGGTAGAATCCAATCCTCGGATAAAAAATGCAGCACAATGATAGAAATGGGCCACGAAGATGCAAGATCTTGTTACAAATTTTTCCACGGTTGAGGGAAGGAGATCAGCACTGATACGTGTGGGTCTGCGTGTTACGCCCAGTTCATACGACCGGGCTTTGATGGGTGCAGCATAATCTTCGTCCCACTCACGGGGTTTCTAGAGCCTAGGTCCCGCCTCGTTACTTCCCGAAAGAAATTTTCCCGGCTATGACCTGTAATTACCCCTTTTCTGGTGACCACGAATGCTCCGGGTTCATCGGGGGAATAGACATCATCAAGCCGCCAATGTGAGGCTCAAGAGCTCTCGATTTCGGTGGGGAGGTTTCCGACCAGAATACATTAACTGCACAGCCCGACATGGGTTGATAAATGGCAAGAAAAACGCCGAGGCAAACTCTATATTTCCCCCACTACGACCTCATTTTCTTTCCGAATTTTTCCTTTTTTCGGCGTCGGAAATTCAAATTTGATGAGATCATACATAATTTTTTCCACGAAAGGTACTAGGCGGCTCCGGAATAATTCACCCATCGTGGTCGCTGAATGGGATTGCCAAGAATGTTCCTGTGCACGTTTCGTCGCCAGAAATTCGGCGTCATGCCTCATCTCCGGCGGTTGTTTGCATACATTTCTGCCACGTCCTTTCACTTCACACCTCCTCATGAATTTTCAAGTTGGATTACCATGGATAACCTTTTTGGATAGTTCAATATAGCCGGAAATGAATCGCTCCAGGGTCGAAACCAACGCTTTAGAACATGCCGATACACCATAAGAGAGCTCTTTGGTTTTCCGAGCAAAACCCTGGATGTTCCCCACGTCGTACAAGAACGTCCCATGATCGTGTCCCTCGTGAAAAACGTTATAAAGCAGTCATCATAAGGTGGAGCTTCCAACTAACTAACAGCACTGTACTGGCGATAAATCGTTGTTGAAGACGAACCAAGGTTTTTGAACTTAGATAGCCATTGAAGGCAATAATGACATCAGCACGGAAATTGAAGAGTATCACGTGGCGAGTCCATCTCGTAGGTGAAAACGATCGTATGCGATGCAAAGATGGTAATAATTTTTTCCAAATTCTTTTTTTCACGACAGATTGACATACAATCCAGTCGTCATTCATTAATTTTGAATACAGTATATGGGAATACGTTGGTGAAAAAATCACTCTGATTAAACGGGTAGAACGACCTCGTTTATGAGGAATAAGCGAAGGGAAGAAAGAGAACTTTTCCGACGTCAAGACCATTTCATACCGTTAGCGCCGGAGGTAGAATAATACAGCTTCCCGTAACTAGAAGATACAATATCGATTCAATCCGTGTGAATGTACTCCGGGAGTTAAGCAGATTACCCAGCATAATATTCTCCCAGGGCATTGGAGCATCGAGGACACGCACACGATGGGATTCCGATGCCCGAGCTCGCCTTCCCGAGTAAATTTCCCTCGGGCCGGAATGAAAAGTACCCGGGCTTCTGCGGAATTTCCGCGGGAAACAAGGGCCGATCCCAGGGTCTGAGGAATCGAATCGGTTTCGGCATTCGAGGAGATGCGGATCACTGCTTGTTCTGGAACAGCTATCCCGATCGTCGAAGTCATGATGTACTTCGATAAATTGTAGCCGTCGTCTTCCATTTGCTCGAAAACGATTGCACTTTTCCGCAATTGTCTGACAGCAGCAAAATCTCCCAGCCCGCCGTTTGGTATAGCAACCCCTAAATTCTAAACCTCCGAAATGTATCGACCATTTCCGGAAGAAAACGGTTCAGTACTTCCTATCAACGAAAAGAGCTCGATAGTCGGTCGCGACTTCTTGTCCCTATGCACCTTTCGTTCTGTCTCTTGATGAGTCTCCGAAATGAGTCCCACGTGTAATTTTTTGAAGTTTCAAATCTTGACACGTCATGGAAAAATTTAATTATTTTGGACGAAAGAAAACTGGGATTTTTTACACGAACGGCACAGACGTCAATCAATCAGATCGTAAAAAAATGAAAATCACGAATAGAAACCTAGAATATCCGGCTAATGATCGGGCAATTTTTACGCATTATCGAAAGTACCGTACATCATTTACTCGAGTACCACGCGCACGAACATTTTGTTTTAATAAAAACGAAAAAACAAGAGGGTGCGCGTCATGGAAGTGTATAACATAACAAATTAAGCTCTGGTACATCTCATACTTGATTGAAACATAAAATTTGAAACCAATTTATACTGACAAGAAAAAAATGAAAATTATGAAAATTCCTGTACAACATTCAATTTGACGGCAGTTCGTCAAAATTTAAATTCTGATGCATAGTATTTTCAAACTCTTTCACTCTTCAGTCTCTAAAAATGAGGTGCGCTTCAAACTCCGAAGTCATTTTATTTTAGGTTGAAGAATTCGGTTGCGCGCCTTCAGGGTGCGTGGTACTCGAGTAAATACGGTATAAAACATTATTATTTAATAATAACCTGACTTATGTCAATACCAACGTGATGAGCAACCGTTAAGAGTAAAGAAATAGTGTACCAGAGATGAGAAACCCAGTTGTTCACGCATTTTCAGGGATGCCGTTCGTGCCTTTTTCTCAGGGGCACGGAAAATTGAGGCTTTACTGTGCAGCGATTTATCTTCAGGTAATAAAAACGATGTTCCGAGCGAATCAACGTCATGTTTTAGGGCACAACGTTCGTGAAACTATGATGTACGAACATAACCTTGACTGATCCTGACATGCATGAGGAACGGCTCCGGAGTGCGGGGAATGGAGCACATGGGGCATTTTTCGGGGGAAACACATCCGAGACAAGCAGCGAGGGAAGAAGGGATTACCAAAAACAGCAGCATGACAAGTTGAAGAGTGATATGCTCGCGTTGAAAGGGGGGTTAAAAGGAAACGTAAACTCGCGACGCGAATGAACCCCGGTCACGCCAGCTGCCGAGGGGCCAGAGCCTGCGGTTGCCGTCGGTCGACCGCAACCCAGAAATCGGTACTCCCGGTTCCTACACTGTGTGTGTCTAAGGTTTATCCTCCGTCCATGGCCCATGCAAGCGACCAATGGGCGACGCAATTGCCACAAATCACGGAATGCCGACGACCATCGTTTCCCGAGTCCCGGGAAAGACACAACGGCGCGATGCGAAAGCGAGCCTCGCAACTGAGGACAAAACGCGAGTGACAAACGCAGCCGGGGGTTTAATCGATTCCGCCCCACGAAAAATGACTCGGGCTCTTTCCTTCTTCCGCTGTATACTCCGTGCCTCCGCAGCATCCCGCCGACAGTCCGGGCAAGCCCCACGCGAAGGGAAAAATCGGCTCAACTTTCAAGAAAAGCCCTTTCAAAGTTGGATTTCGAAAGGTTGGACTACCTATCGTTCAAATGAATAGTTGGTTAATTATTCCAAGTTCCATGTGCTGAACTGTACTTCAGGGAGGACGGTCCGTAAGTTTCGAGTGATTAGAATGAAGAAACAAGGATTTCCACCGAATTTCAACGGGGAAAAGCTTACCATCTCTCATCACCTTTCCGTTCTGGGACACGTTAGTGTCGTTCGGCATAATTTTAGCGGAATCCCGAATTTCTTCATGCGCACGACATTCAATCATTGACACATGACAAACTTCGGTTCTCATCATGATCTGCGCTTAAAACTGGCAGGGATTTTTTTTTTTTTTTGCAAGATAAGGAAGGATATAATGAATAAATAATACAATACATAAAAATCGTGAACATCTCCAGGGACGGAAAATGAGAGAGCTTCAAAACTCTTGAATCATCTTAAACAGAAAATTAATCACCAATTTATGTATGCAGTACTCGCAAATATTTTCAACTATGCTACAAGTAGCATCGTAGAAAAATTCGGACTGCATCAGTCATCAAACAGACTTCTTGTGATCCAAAAAAAAAGGTTTTCTAATACTGTATCTGGAATCCGATGATTGATTACTTCGGGGCGCCGGGACAATGAAACGCTCATGGAACTTTTCAAGATTTCCATAATTCTAATGTACTATTAGACCGGAATGCTGTCGTAAAATAATTAGAGATGTTCAATCATACATGCATTCTGAGTATTAGGGAGAACGTCTGTCTGAATGAGGTTTCCATGCGCTCCACAAAAAAGACAGTTTAAATTTAAATAGCTTTAGATAAAAATCCTTTAGACAATAGAACCAAGGCCACAATAGGCCTGCCCATGAAGAGATCGAGCACCAACTACAGTACTTCATCCCACCCAAAGATTTACATGATAAACTTGAAAAGTAAAGCGTGAAAACGTAAGTCTCTCGATGTGTTTTCTGTTTCGTTATGCCGCAGGATCGGAAACAACGCTCTTCATCGAAACACATTTCCTATCAATAATGTACCAGTCAACGCAGCAGTTCTGATCCTCGCCAGACAGCGAGTCAGACAAGCGAAAAAGCGGAGGAAATAATGGATCGGGCGGCCCAACATCGAACATACATCTCGGCGAGCGGAACCTGGAATCACTGCTTGAACAAGTGCTCGGCCACGCTGAGTTATCGCGCAATGAGCCCGAGAGATATTTTTCACCATCACGGAGACACGACAACTTGGAATCATTTTTCTCCTATTTACGCGACAAGTATATGCTCGAAGGCAGGGAGGCCATTACGTTCCTGAGTAGTTCCTAATAGCTGCCCTGTGATGCGGGAAATATCTCCCGCTTCCGACTGGAATCCACCTTCTGTCCCAAACGCCAAGCCGAGGTAAATAAACATGGCTTCATAAATTCCGTCTCGTTATTCAAATGGGAAAACTTTTATGCCAAAAAAAAAATCCCTCGCGCAAATCGCCCAAGTGGAAAAAGCATAGAAAGACGCAACGGCGAAGATTATCACTGCCCGAAAGTTTGCTTTGAATGCACAGTATCGATAAGTTACCGAGGAACTCTTCAGATCGCAGAAAGATTACCCCACGATTTTAACATCGCGTTAAATTAAAAAATGAAAGTTAGAAATTACTAACCAAAGTAAAAAACCAACGTCACAAGCATACGAAATTCCCCGCAAATCTTGCGACTTTTTTCGGTACTAGAGTACTTTCTTGGAACGGGGATCTTCGAAACATTCCGCATACGTATCCAGAACAGGAAGGCATATCGGAAGATAAGACTAAAATTAAAGGAAAACAATGGATATCATGATTGGTCTTTATGAAACTCGGAAGTTGGCGGCCATATGCAAAATACAGCAAAAAGCTGCGTGTCACCGGCCTTGAATTCCAAATGAATGAAAGGGAATTTCATGAGCAGTGCTTGGCGCCATTAGGACAGATGAGTACTGGAAATGCCGAAAACCGGAACATTTTTTTTTTTGCGCGGAAAGCACATCTAACAGTACTGAACCAGGAGTGAAAGTTTGTCGGAAAACTTCCCTTGAAGGACGAGTTCGGAGTTTTATAGAAAGAAAAGCTTATAGAATATGCATTTCATTTCGAAGTCCGCTGAGTATGAATTACGGGCCGATGATTGAAGCTACCGATTGAACTCCCAGATCAATTCTTTTTCTGAAGTGACTCTCTGGCTTTCTTCTTGCAAATTATGTCTCGGACAAAAGGATAATAAGGTCAATGAAATTCCCACGAAATTTGACTTCAAAGACAATCCTCGAACACGTTTTGTTTGTTTGATCCTAACGGGGTGAAATGAGACATGAAAGCCTTCCCGACGAACGACTTGCCCTGATTTCATCCAGAGGGGGTACTCGAGAAAGATCTTGCAATTCGCGCCCCGTTAACTTCCCCAACAGATGAAGAACGCCGAAGAGGCTCTTGCAACCAGGTGTTTCGAAATGCAATTTTCGGAGGAAAATTAGGTCTGATGTCGTTTTTCATCGTTCTGAGGATAGCTCAACTCTATTTCAATTCACGGTCGAGTTCAGCGACAAAAATTCCCTAACTTCAGGCAAGCTTTCGCGGTATTATTGAACAAACACCCAACGAACCTCGTGAATACCCATCAGACTTTGCGTATTTCCTCATTCCGCCGATAAAAAAAAAATACATGAAAAAACACGGACATGAATTTTGCATGCCACCTGGTCCAGTTCGACGTTTATTATTTAAACTTCAGCCCACGAAAGCAGCTCGCTAAGATGATTAATCAGCTCTAGGAAGCACTCTACGACACATTTTAAACTTTTCAGGAAGCACGAGCATTGCGAGCGAGTTTAGGAAAATATTTATTGAAAGCCACGGCAACGTCGATCCATGACTTGAAAAACATAACCGAACAAAAATTTGCGTGCGCTCAAGATATAACTACAGTACACCGTCCAAGACTTGAAAAATTTCACGATCGCTCACGAACCGCATTTCATTTTTATGAGGAAGCATTTTGGAATACCAAATCAAGCCTGCGATTACGAAGACTTTCCCGCGCGGTTCATAATTATTTATTTTGGATCGGATAATCATTACTGGCGCCGATCTTGCTTCGCGTGATTCACACACTGGAAATGCAAGTTTTCAACACATATTTATGAAATTTGTGTCAAAGAAAGGCGAAGCATCGAGAATTGAAAGAGTAAAATCCTCTTGAAAATCACAGCCGGAAATTAACATGATCCCTTCTGCATGCGCATCTGGACTGCTCAGAGAGTCATGAACGCTCTTAAAATGCATGCGATTCGGACTCGAGTAAAATATTTCTCTGACAAGCTCGTCACGTCTTACGATGGATTTTCAGCATCACGTCGAAGATCGTTTGCTTATGCAAATATATGCAGACACTTTTACAGAAATGTTCGAGTACCACGACGATACTCGAGAAAAACTTCGAAATTTCTACACGTTCGATTCGAATATATTTCGCGCCAGTAGTTCGTCCGTCCACTGGAATTCGTGGATAAAGGAGGACTGCAAACATGCGAAGGGAAACGCATAAGGGTTGAAGGGATTGACGACAGGGTCGAAAGCAGGCGACATAATTTCAGGATAAAAATCGGGCATAATAGAGAATAGTACGAGGGTGGAAAAATGCGAGATTGAAAAACGTGGGAACTCGTGGCGCGATCGGAAGATTCCGACGCACGCACATGTCAGCACTGTGACTCGAAGACACCGATCCCCGAATGGCTCTGCGCCAGGTCCGAGGTGGAATCAATCAACCAGGCGAGGCCATATCTCAAATGTGGAATCTCGGTACTCCGGACATTCCGTTATTGGTTTCACTATCAGCGTGGACGAGAAAGTCAGTTTTCCAGCCTTAAAAAAGGTCACCACTCACTCAGAGTGGTAATCATTAAAAAAGGTCCAGCGCAGTTTCAATCTTTCATTCGTCCCTCGAAATCCCGAGTTCATACGTAATGACGACAAATACAGTAACTGTCGTCGACTACTTTGCAAAGAAGACCGAGATTTATGCAGCAGTCAGCAGTAGCTGGTCCCTGATTTCCCGCGAAACTCTCCTTTTTTTCGCCTTATTGGAACTATGTAACCAGCTAGCTGAACGAGAACAGTGCGGTTTAAAGCTTCCATTCGTACACATAAATCCTGAATTCAAACGTAATCAGCGCAGTTACGTGATTATCTTTAAATACAAGCCTGAAGGTTCCCTTCTTGAGCCCAAAATAAATCCAGCAGCAGCTGATTATTATTTTATGGCCATCGACTTTTTCCCCATGGAACTTCGTCTACAGACAGCCAAAACGAGCGCATTATTCAAGCAAGCATCCAAAGAATCCGATTGAAAAACTAAAAGTAACAGGGCATTCGGTACCGTGTGTTTGTTGACAAACAGTAAACTGCTCGCTCAAGAACTGAATATCTCGCACAACACGCAGTACTGGAATTACTTATCGTCATGCGTAAGACAGGCGACTTGGAGGTCTTCGGAAACTTCCGAAGAAAAGATATATATGGGTGTGCTTACTTTTCAACATTTTTTATGCATACTGTACATCTGATTTGTTCAAGCAAAATACGAGTACAAAATAAGACATAAGCTTTGTTCTCCGGCGGACAACCTTTTGGAGCGGAAGGGATTCCGCACAAACATCTGAAGATTAGTCATTAGGCAATACTGCAGTTTTGATTAACTTATGTAAAATGTTGAGCTTTCACTAAATCAACTTGAAGTCTTCCATTTGACCAAAAAGTTTCGGTCAACGTTCGTAATTTTGTGTCTGTCGAACATTTATTTCCCGGCTTCGCAGATCAATCCTCCAAGTTCATGAAGCACAAGCCTTTGGTTGCCCATACAAGACGTGACCAACAATACAGATTACATTCTTCCAGCATTTCCGCATCCCACTTGACCTGATTTTAAGATTACACACGGTGATTCATGGGCTAGCTAGCCTACCAAAAACACGAAACTGAATATTCCGGGGACTCATAAGCGCATAAATTATGAAATTTTTGCGAAGGGCAGTTTGAGATAATGTTCAGCTGAAGGACAACAACACAGGCCTCATACAAACAGCCAGTTATTCATCGCTTGCGACAGGAGCGTTTACTTTCCATGGGATATTCTGACACAATTCCTTCATTTCATCTTAATTTTAAAAGGCGACGAGGAGAAAGGAATATTTTAGCGAAGATGCCAGATTTTTTTTGCTGATCTCTCTTTTTATGATGGAAAGTGTAGTTTTCCTATTCAGAGATGCCACTGATTTTCTCATGTTTTACAGGTGTCAGCCAAGTGAAAGAGAAAAAAAAATCATTTCCTCTCTCTGGTGCCAAAGATCGGGATTTTCCGGTTGATTCCAGGATGTTTACCCCTCGTTCCGGATCGCCTCATCGTACTTAGTGAAGAAGTTGAGGATTTTTTTTTTTATAAATCCGAAAATGCCGTACAGTACTCACATTTGCGTCCGTCTAATCGCACGTAAATCACCCTGTGCTTGGGATCAAAGAAAGCGCCACAATATAACGAGCAGAAAAGAAGCACGATCTCACGAAGTTTGTTCTGCACTCGGTTCGGCTTTCCTGAATCGCAGCATCTATGAAAAATAATCTCTTTTTGGAAGAATGCAATTCGCTCGAGAAAAACTCTAGATGGTTCGTAGCTCTGCAGGAGATCGCGTTGGGTGGAGTTCAAGACAGATACGAGCCGCAAACCCGTAACCTACAAAAATGTTGTTCTTCTCCAGAAGGATAAAAACCCGGTCGTCGACGTCGTCTTCCACGAGATTTCAAGGGTCCCGCGGGAAATCCATGAACTCAGCGGCGTCGGAAACCTGACTTGGATCGACCTTACCCCTCAACAACCCTGACCCGGTTCCAAACTCGTAATCCGCATGCATGCCTGCGGCAAAAACCCTTCAACCAAACGCAGCAGTCCAAATAATTCGCGAATCAACGGAGGCCATCAAGTTGCAACATGAAATTCATCCACCTCACATGATATGCAGTTTGAGGAAATACGACGCAAGACGAGGGGGATTTGACGACACGCAAAAAAAAAAGTTTTCGCGTGCTTAATTCCGCCCACTGACACTGCATTCACTGGCAGCTCATCGGGGTTCTCGAGGGGCTCTAAGACAAGACGGTTTAATCGGCTGCCGGCGGGGTTTCTTTCGGGGGGAAAAGCTGAGATCAAAGAAGAGGCACAACGTTATCCGCGCTTGGACGCAGCGACGGTAAAGACGATTAGCCACGATTCCAGCAGCTTGAATCCGGCCACCACAAACCCCTAACGATGAACCTCCAGCTATTCCATCAATCATATTGAAGTCAATCAAGTGAGCGCCAATTTCTACCCGAACTCCCAACTGTTCACGGAAGCGCGATACATTGATGTGTTCCCTATTATTGTACATCAGTACAGTACTGTAATGTGCTATAAAAATAAATGCCCTTGCACCCATAGCCGGAATAAATACCTTCCTTCGATGGCAACACGGCACAAATAACCGTGTTGTAACGTCTCAATTCGAATATTTAAGCAAGCAAATCCACTGAAACATTATTATCACGCGGAGCACTCCAGAGAATTTTGAAATATTTTAACGATTTAAAAATACCGTCAGTCAAGTTAGCCAGTCGCATAATTCCAACACGCACAGGGTTCTGTAAAATCCTTGCGAATATGACCAAGTTTCATTTATTACTGATAGTGGGAGATGACTCAAAAGTCGGTGAGCGGTTGCTCCGATTGGATTAAAGGTAGATACAGTACGGATTATGTTATGTTCATGATAATAAATTAAACGACGCTGGAAAAGTACTGAAGTGAGGTGGCACTAATCCGTGGGCAAACTATCGCGGTAAAGCAATCTAATACACACGGTCTCATTCTTCAAGGATACTCATAGAGACAATAATAATTAGTTGTAAAAAGAATATAGAGGTAAAGAACTTGCTATACTTAGTTGAACATCTCTAGGGATCATGAAGTACAGTAATTGTTATATCGTGGATGTAGTTGCCGGCAAAATCTGGTGTCACTGTAATACGCGGCCGACCAGACCTTTTTATCTGCTCCCATGGAAGAGGACTTCGGAAATCCTAAGAAAAATGACCAAGATTTTCCCTGAACTTTATTGACATCCCTTTTCCATCCATCTCAGCTGGTGTATTTTGAAAACTTTTCCTCTGCTATGCTTAGGTAAATCTGCATATCACACCTTAAGCATTTGAAAAACTTCCCAGGACTGCACCGTGAAAATACGAAAATGGACCAAAAGCTGGACGGATTTCAACAAGTGGCACGCAGTGGGATTTTAAACTCTTACGCCTCAGTGAATAAAATTTAGCTTCTCTTTATCTAACTGCATGCTCTCAAGACGAAAAAAAAAAACCAGCATACACTAATGCAGAATGCTTTTCAAAACCAGATGAATCATACATGTCCAGGCATCATATCACTAATCGATTTGGTCAGCATTGCAATGGCATGTTCATTGCCACAAGTACTGCAATGCATTTTTCCTATTTAGCCATGAAGTTCGAAGATTTATATACAAACGCCAAGCTTTAATATAAAAAGCGAGTTGTATATGCGTCAGAAGCGGGAATAAACCTTGGAAATGTAATTTTGTCGAATTGATTTGCACCATTATTCCCAGCAATTCATCACTTTTTATACTTTAAAATTTGTTGTTGATTATTTTTATTCGCTGCGAGCTGCTTCCAGTAGCGAATGCAAACAGTCATGCAGGAATGAGTCGGCAATCTACTGCGGTTCAGCCGCGTACTAGGGGAATTGTTGAACCAAGGTCGACCGCGTAATGAAGTAGCATAAGATTCAATTCGTATTTTGCCAAATTGAAATTTCTGAAGAATTTTACAATACTTCCACATCAAGTTTGAAGCGAAGAATCTCGACGAATGAGTGAGAATAAGATGTCTGCGTATATACGAAAAGTTGAGCCTCCACGAAGGAAGAATCCGAGACATAGGAAGCTTGTTGCCTCAAGCAATTTGAGACTGAGCCGTATCAACGATTTTCGCTCAATTAAGCCAGATGAGAAGAAAAAAAAAACGCGAAAATCGTCGAGCTTAGCGTAAATTAGCCTCGTACATGCATCGTTGGGCCGAAAATGGACAGGCTCTTAACTTTGCTTGAAGGATAGCATGCCGTGGCCCTTCATCGTCCCGATCCTTTCCCTTTGAACAAACGAAATGAAGACCGAAATCGTCATGGTGGTCATCATCAGGGCGAAACGTGATAAAACACGAGGGGAAAACCTCGCGTCTGAGCAATGTAATTTAGTATCTGCTCACATCCGCAGCAGTTCTCTGCAGTGCCTGTCTATTCGTGCCCACTATTTGCAGACTGCAAGCAGTGCCGGGAACTTTTGCCCACCCCCGCGACGTGTAAATGTTTGCGTCCCCGAAGGAACGTAAAAATGCCTCGGCGGCAAATCTCCCGCAGGCGTTTTTCTTCCTCCAATCCGCGCATTAGCGCGACTTCTTGCGCGGATCACCTAGAGACGGGCAAATACAGTAGCGCCAATATACTGTATACCCGAAATCAAGCGCGTCCTTGGCGTCCGTGTTGCGACACAGGCGCCGAAGCACGCCCAGAAACGTTCTTGGCCCGCCGTAAACGGGTGCTGGCAAAGGGTTCCCCAGGAAACATCTAAACGCAGTTGTGCGAACATTTCCGGTGATCGTTCCGATGGATGCGATCTTCCTTGTTACTGTAAAATATTTCCAAAACGCAGTACAGACCAAGCCCATCTACAAATACCTGTATTACTTCTACGGCAATATTCACAGTTCGAAGAAAATTATCTGGTTCAAATTCCAAAAGGATCTCCTGATGACGTGGGAGGGCTCGTCAGACTGAAGTTCGCAGTTGTGTTTTTCCTACGACAAAATTGCCATTACATCTAATTTGCGTTTTTTTTCATCGAGTATCCAGCATTGTACGAAAAATTAAAAAAATGGCCACGGAGAAATTCATATTTAATGGGGGCAAGTCATCTGCGAAAGACGTGATTGCAAAAATTGCCTGGCACATCAGGTAATGTTCAGTATAACTTTTGTGGAGAAACTGAAAACTTCTCTCATGCCTATACGCATATATGAAGCACATCTTCAACAAAAAATCTTCACACCGATTAATGCTTTGATCTCTAAAATGACGCAGCAGAAACTTCCATCTTTAGGGAGATTTTCCGGCATATTATCTTGTCTCTCCAAAAATACAGAAATTTAAATGGGAGTATTTGTTATAGTGTTTTTTTGTTGTTGTTCTAAGGCTTTCTTCATGACAAGTTTTGGCTGAATTCTGCTAGGCAATAAATCAGAAGAAATGTATACATTCTGCGGAAGGAATCTCGCCTGCTTGAAGCCGTTGAAGATCGTCGTTATATCCACAAAAAAAAACCCCTTTGAAATGTTACCAAGAACCGTGAAAGGGGTTCTCCCGAGTGTTTTGTGGTCAAAGATGATCGGATTCGACAAGACATTTTTACGACGTCTTGAAATGCATAGTAGAGATCTACTCGTAAAGTACAGTACACCTGAAAGAGCCATAAATCCTCCAGATCTCATCAAATTATAATGTTGAATCAAGTATGTTTCAATTATAGTGATTCCTGATAGTCGTGTCACGCGGAAGTCTTGGGTACAACATTTTTTGGTAAAGTTAATGTAACGGTAAACAAACTCACAGTTGATCGGGTTCCGGATAATACAAGATATGTGTACTGCACTTCTGAGACTATTCGGAGCCTCTGCTTTGTTCATTTAAGATTATTTGAAACGACGTCCCGAGCTCAAAGTGAAACTAAACCTTCATGATGAGAGCGCTAATGCCGTTCCGGGCTTTGCATCTGGAGAGACCTTTGGCAACAACTACCGTAAAATCTTGTTGCAACCAATACCATTACAACACATTTTTGGGTCCAACAAACTTTTTTCGAAGTCCCGCCAGAAATCTATAGGGTACATGTTATAAAAATCTTGTTATGACAAACTCGCCAATTCCAGTATAAAACACTTTTTTGGAAACATGTTGTGATTTTTTAAAGAAAAATCACCAATAAAGTCATGCAAAGTCCCAAATTTTCAATTGAAAATGTGACTTTGACTGGTTGTTGGGACATAATGTGGAATCCATGATAAAATTATTCAAAATCCACCTGAAAAATTCTCTTTCACAATTTTTTCCTGGTTTAGGAAATATTGGGGGGGGGGGGGGGGGGGGGAAACCNTTTTTTCCTGGTTTAGGAAATATGGGGGGGGGGGGGAAATCCATCCTTACAAGTAGATGGAAAAAATGAACCCAAAAAACTCATGTTAAAAAGGATTTGTATGCTTGAGAAACATTACTGACGCTTGAAAATTGTAAGCTTTTTTATTGGAACATCCACCCTTACAAATCTGTTCAGGAATTGCTTAGAAAACCTTACTCAACAAAAAGTGCTAGTGTACACCTGTTATTCAGATTATCTGCTTGTTAGTAACATATAAATTTCTTTTAGAAAATATAAGTTTTTTAAATGCTGAAAAATATATAAAAAGCCACAAAAGGAAAATGTTGAAAGTCTGCAGGTTTAATTTTCAGACAATCTTCCCATCAGTCAAAAATTTTGAAAATCTTGATATAAAAAATAATCTGTTAAAACAAATTTTTTCTGAAGTCCCCACAAGTTTGTTGCAATGAGATTTCACTGTATACTGTAATCACTGTTATTCAATTTGTATTAACTTTATAGCAAACAAATTTATTTTGGAGGGGGGGGGGGATCTCAAAAGCCAGTATAACGAGAGTCGTTGTAACAATGAAGCATATATTCATCTGTCCTTGACGAAGTTTAAATTCATTTTTGTTGAACATCTAGAAATAACTGAAGAATAGCATAGCAACTAATTAAAAAGATATTCAGGTTGGCGTGAACCGAGATTACATGTGCCATCAAATTACGTGTAAGAGCTGATGAAAAATGTCGACAATTGCAATAAGTACTGCGTGCTCATTTCAGACAAAAACCGAAAACTTTCCTGTAAACAGGCACTTCGATCGTCGGGAACGCGGAGTTGAGTGCCTTCTCCAAAAAGCGATGAAAATTAGGGAAAACTACAGCTATCACATGCCTTCTCAGTTTCAATCGACAAGTATGTCAGGCAGTTTGACGATTATTTCGTGGAAACAAATTTCGAGATTTACCGCAATCCAGCATCCTCAAACTTAATTGCCTGCACTGAACCGACACTCATCCACTATATACAGTATTCTTCAAAGGAACCTTCTGAACGCCTACGGTCATATCTTCGTCATTGTGCCAAGCTGTGCGTTTCTCTTGTCAGTGTATTTTCTCGTCCAGAAATCCCAATCCTTTTGACTTGCAGAGCCCTTTTTTAAAAACAATGTCTATCACCGCGAAGCACCTCAGGACTTTCGCCTGGAGATACGAGCATAACAGTCCTTCCTCGTCATATTAAATCTCCCCCCATTCTTCCCGTATCTCATGTGCCTCAAAAACGGAATTTCATTTATTTTTCCTTTTTCGTCTTGAGCATCCCAAGAGCCCCTGGCAAGTGTTCGTGACGTCTGGGTCCGGAAAATTTCAGTCAGACGGAAACCAAGAACGAGAAAAGCAACAAGAAGAACACGACTCTAACTGCTTTACAAGATAAAATATGTTCATATTTTGAAATTTCTCCTTCATTTTCCAAAGCATTCGTTGGTTTTACAAATACGGACATTGAGACGCCTGTTTCACTTCATAAATATTCTACTGTCTGAGTAAAATGCATGCGTTTGTAACTTGATTGGTTGAATGAAATCATGCGCCGATCATTTTGATCCTGGTGAGAAAATGTTTATTTTTAAACTGTGTAATTCCAAAACTAAGTAATACAGTACTATATAAAACTAAGGAGAATATGGCATTCTAAAGAGACCCCGATTTTATGCCAGCTAAAAATTGATCATGAAGGCTTTCCTTGCGCCACAAAGAAAATTGGCACGGTTCGACACAGATTTTGCTTGTGTGCATGCTTGCTTTTTCAGCGATTTTCACAATTTCGCTCTCGAACTCGACAGGTATTACATACAAGCTGCGCAGGAATTCTGCCAACAACAGTTGAAGCATTTAATCATGCATCTCACTCGAAATGGTGTAGCCTCACAATAACACTTCCCGCGTCTGAGTCCCTTCATGCCGCGAAATGGAACCTCATTCGAATAAGCGCCATGACAGGAAATCGGATTCCGAAGCTCAAACACTGACCTGCTTGTTGGGCGCGGTGTTAAATCTGGAAATGGTGAGCGGACCATCCTTGTCGTCGTCGGAGTACGGGATGAGGTTCGTCAGTTTCAGCGGCTCCTTTTCGTGGCAACGTTGCTGGAAGTCCAAATCTGCGGGCGACGAAAAAGACGGATCAGGCTGAGCGGTTCCGGATGCCTCCCGAGCCGGTTAATCGTCTAATGCAATCAGGAAGTCGCGATGATGGCGCCGGAAACCGTCGTGAGACACAGCCCCAGTATATTTCCACCCCCAGTGTTTATCAAGCACATTCGAGTGTCCCCAGGGAGCGTCTTAATGCGCTCCCGCGCCGAGAAAGCGAGACTCGCAGCCCGAGATTCTGAATTTTGGAGGAAACGAGATCGCGGGGGTGAAATATGCGGGGTCTTTTCTTAGCACGAGTCCGTGCGGAATACGCGCAGCACGAAGTTGTTGTTTTTTCTTTACATGCTTGTAAATCCGTCGAGGGTTCGGATGTTCGCCTCGCCGAAATCACGTCTGGAAGACGGCACGGATTTCATTCGAAAGAACTTCGTCCGTTGAGCACAGCCGTTCGACACGGCTCGACTTGCGATGCTGATCGTAACGACGGCTCGAATAAGTTCGTCGGGGTTCTTCATTGCCAATTCATCGACGCGACCGGATGTGCTCATAAGCTCGATGCACTGCCGATGAAAGCAGTACCCCATTCCTTATTGCCGCTCTCACAATATCTCTGTCTTATCCCTCAATCCAAGTTTACAAGCTACTCTAGATATCAGGTACTGAACATTAAAAGTTAAGTTTACTACAGTACCACTGAACAGTTTCAAGGCGATCCGATGACATCATATATTTCCGAAGTGGGTCATGGGCTTTCGAGAAAATGCAGCTTCTTATGGATAGTAGAAGAAACGTGCAAACTTTCTGCGTCTCCCTTCGCTCATCCACATTCAAGGCGGATAAGAAAAGAGACAAATTCAAACAGGAAACTGGAACTTTAAAAAATATCCACAAAATACAAAGGATTGCTGAATATCAAATTATCTTTCGAAATTCCATTTAGATCACGAGCAACCAATAAGCAGCACTTTTTTTCAATATTCCATCTCAAGGCTTTTCCTCGCACAATTTCTTCGTCGAGATAAAGATAGAGGATTTCCGCGGAGGGAGAATGCAGCTTTCATGTCATACTTTTGCGCGTCTTTGGTGGATATAAAAGCACAAACTTATGGAAATGCTCTGCGTTCATTTCACGCAAGAGAGAATCAAATTATTGTTGCAGTAGTTAATATGATTATGCATGAGTTGCGCTTCCTTCGCTTCGGGGTAATTTATGTCGCATTTAAATCGTTTACGCGATATTGCAGGCTAAATATCGGCTGACTCATTGCAGCTCCAAGAGTCAGAAACAATCGGGGTGAAAATTAAATTAATTATTTGCTAGTGATGCACAGAATTTTACGAAGAACTCGATGGATTCGACTCTCGCCTCATGATCAGCAAAAGTTCGAAAAATAGTATGCAGGTCCTTTGTGCTTGTTTTAGCACATAATCAGGTCAGAAGCGATACAAATAAATGCTGGGGACGAATTTAGCCAGTGCAGTGATTTCAGTCAGATCGTTAATGTACATAAATTTACTTGATTGATAGAAGATTAGGGATTTCTCATGTAAGGCCTAAAAAAGATACATTCATTCCCGAAGACTTTCAGGAGGGACTCGAGGTTTTATTAACGGTCGTAATCAAGTTTATTTTTGAAATCTCTTCCGACAGTGGTCAAATTTCGAACGAGTGGCCTGGGTGAACCTCCGAATGAATAGAAGACGTTGTAGCCTACACGAGCAGAGGATCTCTCCATCCTTAGAGCCTTTTTGATAGATATAGAGATCCCAGCACTTACTTTCGATTACTTCGAAAACAAGTTTGAGTATGTGTACAAGGCGGTTCCCGTACTGCTCAAAGCCGCAGAAGTTCAACGGACGTAGATTAAATGAAGTACATGATGTCGATAAGTTTTTATTCGATGGACGAGCGAATGGATGAGATCGAGCGCTATTCATAAAACAATTCGGGGACGCGGAGGAGTTTTAAAAAGTGAGGGATATTAAAAGAGACGGGATTATATTTGCAAATGTTTCAACCTTGTCCTTTGAAGCGTCCGACGTGCTTGGCAACGAGACCGCGGAGTCAATTTGACAAGTAAGACGGGCATGACTGCTCGCAGGAGATGAGGAGCGACTTACCAGCGTGATGAGAGTCGACACCAGACTTCATGTCCATGTGGCTGTAAGTGCCCGGGGTGTCGTCTTCATCCACGTCAGCTCGCAGAGGCAAATTGGCACTGGTGCCAACGGAGGACGCGCCGGCGGGCGACATCCTCTCGCCCTTATTGTTTCCGGTGTTGGAGCTCTTCGACCTCATGGCGGACACGCGGAATTTCATCACTACCACGATGATGAGAGCCGCCATGACCAGAGCCGCCACGACGCCAATCAGCACGCCTAGTATCGGAGTTATACGTAGCGTTCCCAAGGATGGCTTCACGGTGTTCGCGTCAGTTATCCTTTCCGGCAAGCGCAACGTCGAAGCCTGATGAGACAAATCGAACATTTCAAATCCAAAATTGTAAAAAAAAAGCAAATACATTACTGTACAGAAGAAAACTTCAAGAACTGACTATTGCACTGTACAGTACTTGAAAACATTTAATACGCGATACAGGGATAAGGAATCACTACAGTTGAAGCTTCCTTGGTATGAAGAAGGATCCAAAAATGATGCAAAAAAAAATTTTGTTTCAGGAACTAAATAAAATACTGTACTGTAACAATCAAGCATCTATATAGGCGAGCTACACTAAATACAAAATTTCCAAGCCCGATCAGGTTCAGATGCATTTCAAATTTTGGAGGGCCAAAATTCTGCTGCGTTACGATGGAATATTTATTTCAACTTCGTAAGCTTTTGCATGGAAAGAGGCAATCGTCAGGGAAACGTGTGCGCACAATTCTCGACACAGCTCGCATGGAGTAGGCGTCAATTATTTTGGAAAGTGCCTTTCAAATTCCAACGGTCGCCAAAATGGAACGAAGCACGTGAAAATGCGAACGGAATTATCCTATGCATCGTGAGTTTCTCGTTTTATATCATTTCAAAGATTTCAACAGTCATTTATGTTTCCTGCATGGAATATGATGTTCTATGGTGACCTGGTGTCACCATAGAACATACCTCGGTCCAAGTCAGCACATACCAATCGATTTCAATTCATTTACAATTTTGAATTTCAATGCAAAAATTCAGTACTCCTAGCGACCAAGGCATATATCAATTCAAAATGTTCATGTCGCAAGAAAAAATACACCATGCTTGCAACTACAGTTCATAAGTTAGTTCATGCGGTTATTAAATGCAATCCAAACACACCCTAAAGTTTGCACACCTTTCAAGAACTTTCGAAGACCTGCAAACATATTCTAAACCATTCTCAAGACCAGGAAGTTATCTATTCGTCTTGAAGGGCAAACCCGGAAAACACGAGGCTTCAAGGGGGGCGAAATGCTGAGTTTCGCACTTTCTAGTACTGTACTGAGATTTCATTCAAGTATCATTAACTAGTTTCCTCTCACTGTCTGGATTTTGCCTCCAAATAAATTATGCTGAATAAAAATGCAAAGCTTAGGCAACAAATCACTCGTTAAACTTCGCCCGAATTTTGCTCTGCGCCTGAAAAACTCAAGTTTTCGTCACTTTGAAAATTGTTTCCATGATTGAATGACATATGAAAGAGTTAATCGTGGGAAAAGAGGGACACAAATCGAAAGTATAGAGCTCAACTTTCACATATTAGCTGCATCAGAAATTGCGACCGAACATGCATTTATAGAGCATTTAATTATTGGGAAGAAAAATATGTTTAATTTCTGGAGCATCATCCATGTTTCAGTGTACGAGATTGAAGGGGCAATTACGAAAGGAAAAATAACCGTCAAAATATCTGGATTCAATCAAAATATTGAGCACAACAACAGATTGAAGTCGCAAACTGTTGTCGCATACAATAAATTGGTCAGAATCCCAGAAGGATAATCAAAGTTTTACGCATTTGGGAAACTCCTTAAATGCTCGCCATCGACTGTGCCATGGATCACGCAGAGCATTAAAAGCAGCAGTTGGATGAAATTAATTATCTCAACCCCAGCTGCATTATTGAAAAGAAAACGCAAGAAGTCGGCTCAGGGCAAGAGACGGGCATAAATTCGCCAAACGCGGTCAACCAACCTGAAAGACGAGGCTGGTACTTTTGCCTTTCCCGTTGGCGGCGTACATGGACACTATGAGCTGACTTCCGGGAATGAGTCCATCCACCACGAAATGCGGGGCGTCGGACGACACGTTGTACTTGAGGATCTGCGACGACGAGTCGTACACCTCCATCACGAAGAACTGCGACAGCCCGCCGTCGAAACCCATCTCGCAATCTATCTCCAGGAAGCTCGACGTCTGGTTCGAGATCGTGCAGTTGTGCGGCGGGTCTGGTTCTCCGGCCGGCACGACCTGCTCGTCATAATTCATTACGTTCACCGTGAAACATTCGAACACAATGATACTTTCAAAAATAAATGCTAAAAAAAAAGCGAGCGAATGTCAAAGGAACTTCGGGAATTGAAACTGTTTATTCCACTTTTGCTCTGCTCATTCCCGGAGTCTTTTCTGTGAAAATAGCTCATTTAACCTCAATTCTTCACCATCCAGAAAAAAAACGTGACTTCGATAAATTCCAAACGAACAGAAGAAAATATCACACAACAATCACGTCAGAAGTTTCATAATCAACGATACGGATTTTAGTGAAGTATTAGGTGATTAACGGGCAGGTAGATCAATAGAACCTGAATAAAGTTCTTCGGGGAGTTCCGAAGACACAATTACGAATGATACTAGTGTCAAGCAAAGGTGAATAAGTTGAAGATATCCTGACGGAATTCAGCAACAAGTTTTGGGTACCTCGGAGAAGAATAGGTATGTTTTCTGCGTTTTCCAGACTAATCCCAGTGATTAATTCACTGCTGATAAAAAAGTCAATAATCGCTGTCCTGCGGATGCCATAAATTTCCTCGAATTTCCCAGGTCACCAGGCTCAATTCCGGGAAGTACGAAAATTTTTATCGTAATACTAGAAGAACTTATTCCTGATTCTTGGTTGTTAGTTCAGCAGCGATTTGACGCAAAAAAGCTAAACGTGTCAATTTTCATCTCCCAAGTTCTAAAAATAATTCTGGTATTCCGAATACCACAATTTTACGCTTTTGTCACATTGCCCTACCTACTTTCATGATTCGTGCGTTCATAAACCACGAAAATAGTATCGTTCTTGTGGGTCTATGGTGCGAAGACAACAAAAGCGGAGTTATGCAGAGAAAGAACCAGCAGTTGCCATCGTATGATTTGGGAGCTTTGGAAGGAGAAGTGTCCGTGAATTGCGCCGGAGGAATTCAAAAGCATCAGCGCAGAAAAATACGCGATGCACGAGGGATTTTCCTTGAGATGCTGAATTATTTCCGAAAGTTTTATTTTTTCGTGAGGGGGTCACGCTCGCACGCTTAGTCTGCGAAGACTCTGGGCTGGGGATGAAAAGTAAGCAGAGGAAGCAGAGGCATTTTCTCGTTGGGATATAAACTGTTGCGGCAGAGAGCGGTAAAAATGAAATCAGAAGGTCCGGAGGATTTCTCTTATCTGCTCCCTTATGAACAAAATGCACCATCCCGTGCCTCTCCGCGCCGGATGGGTGCAGATTCACTGACCTGATAAACGCAAGGTTCCTGCTGCTGCCCGACCTCGTTTGTGCCCCAGCACGTCAGCGTCCCGTAGTCTTTCTCCGTCATCGGTGTGTAGGTCAACACACTCCCGGCCCTCGAAGTCGTGAACGACATTTGTGGGATATCGTAGTTCTCGTCGCTGTTGTTGAATCTCCACCGGAATGATTCTGCCCCGGGTTCGGCGTCCACCTCACACCGCACCAACACCTTCTCTCGTCGTGCTACGCCGTAAACCTTCTTCTGTTGACGGGAACACACTGGGGCATCTGCAAAGATCAACAACAACAAAGCTCAGCCTTTGAACTACCGAATTCATCAACTAATTTTTTTAAATCACAAAAAACCCCAATCAAAATTCGGAAACCTCGGAAGAGAGTTCGAGGCAACTTCTTCCAGCGACTAATTTTTTCAACTAATGCTGTGGTCACACCAATTCAACAATCGAAAGAAACTTCATTGAAATTCAGTTGAAACTTTTTTTAGACCGTTCAGTTGACATTTTTCTCCGGAATGGTTCCATTTTTTCTTTGCGATCAAGTGGTCGACTACATAAAAGAGTGAGTGAGACGCTCGAAATTCCCACGTGCATTCATCGATTGTCGGTTCATTAACAAGGCAATCATCGTTTCGAAATGTTCTTTTTTGCGCGAAAAACCACTAATTAATCGCAAAACAAAATTCAACAATTATTAGGTTCACTAGAATGATTTTCTCGTGTATTGCAAGTTAATCCTCTGAACTCGATCGGAACTTCGTGAAGTTGAAAAAACATTTACAAAAGCACCAAATTTCCGAAGAGAAATGAATGCTGATGTATGAGATCCATGTCAACTGCCGGAACTTACTATGCGATAAAAAATTACTCCGAACGACTCGAAGAAATGAGGTTCATCCGGAAATGAAATCAAATAGTTATCAGTTACTGTGCTCGCAACGGAATCTCATACTTCGCAACAACACGCAATAGATAGAATCAGAATTTCGTTCAGCCAGAAATATTGTTTGCCGAGAAATCGGCGTGCATTTAGAAGCCAAACAATCCGGTTTCGATTCAAACGCTGCCAATAAACCCCGTAAGGATGTCGTAACAGTAAATCGCATCCGCACTCAAGTCAAACCCCTGCTGGGAGAATAACAGGGTTTCAACGCCGCACCTAACTTCACAGAAAACATCAAAAACCGAATGATCCTAGCAACTCTCAATTTACTATCTGATCCCACAGTCTTACGAGAAACCTGAACATTTATGCGCCTAGATTGATCAAAGTGGGATAAAGCTTTCTTGAACCAAGTACACGATTATTTGGCTCGAAATCCGAAGAGCAATAGGATGCATATGTATGCAGTATAGATTTTTTAATTACATTATTTATTTCGAGTAAAATAATTTTCAAGGAATCGCGTTCTTGCCTAGGTCTAAAACCCACGAGTCTCAGCCTGCTTTGATGCGATCTCTTGCCTGCCAGCTTTTTAAGTTCGAGTCGAACTGGGATAAGTCGGTTGGACGTCGGTAACCGATAATCAATAGCCCTTTTCGCAGCGTTCGCCATCGACGGACGCCACCAACTTCCTGGCATGAAATTGGATTAATGCGAAACCCAGAATCAAAGGACGGCTTTCCGCAACGAGCCGCACGAAAATTCTGGGTACTGCGGACTCGACGCATAAATTTCCCATCACCCAGCACGATCCCCTTGCGAAGGGGATACGTGATGGACAGCCACCGGGTTACCGAGTTTCGCGGAAGATTCGGTAGAACCTCATTTCTTTTCGTGATCATTGCACCTGGTATTTTTAAAATTTGATGCGTTTCTCAGGGAGTTCAGCAGAAGCTTCCTGACGTGACCAACGTCTTTCGGTCATAATATGTCACTCAGGGTCGTCTTAAGGAGTGCACCATGGGCGAAATGAATTCCTGAAGAATGCTTCAATATCCAACAGAAACCGCAGCTCTCATTTACATTGAAAGAAGGGTGGACAAAATGAGAATTTCGCTGATGACTGAACATTTAACAACACACGGCGACGAGGCGAAATTTGATGAGAATCTGCTCGCACTTGTCCTGGATTCCATGGACTGTCTGCAATAATTTCATGGATTAATCCGTTTCAAGTGTTGACGAGCACAGGCCTCGATGGTCCTCAGGAAACACGAGGCTCTTCCAATTTCTGGGGAATGAGGCAGAAGTAGAGCTTAGAGTACTACGACAATTTTATCTTTATTACCGAAAGAGGGTGTTACTCTTCTGAAAATTAATTCCAATACAAGCCGATCAATTATGAAAATTTGTTTCATCACTGCTTTTCTCCCACAGCGAATTCAAAAGGCACTCGCGAAGGGTTTACGCCTTTTTTTAGGTACTTATCAAACACAAATAAATTCCTCAAATAAATGCTCTATGATGCATCCCGTGAAATTCAACCTTCCCAGCAGAGTAAGTTTCCGTGGGAAGGTGTGCTGATCCCTCCAAAAAGCATGTCATCCCTTCATACCCCAGATTTGACGATGCCAGTTGTATTCTACAATACGCCGTACAGGAAAGGCATCCGGGAAATGTTCGAAGAAGAGCCGAATAAGTGTAGCTTAAGATAAAAGCAGTGGAATATGATACTGTGCCGAAAGTTCGTAATCCGGCTGCCATTTGAGCTCAGGCCAGGATTTTTCTATTTGAATCTCGCGTCCATCACATTGTCATTCATAACTTTGTTTGTCTCCATGTGGACGAGAAGCAGGGTTTCAAATTTAGCACGGATGTCCCACAGACTTTCAACCAGGACAAAGTTCATGTCATAACTTAAAGTTTATGCTGTCGGCCAAAATATATTAAAATTTAAGAATATGAATTATTGCTTCGAAGGAACAAGCTTTGGGTGAACGATGATCATGTTGGTGCATTTGATCATCCGATCCAAATGAACAACGGTGTCAACTTGAAATCATCAAAACAAAAGAACGGAAGGATGAATATTATGAGATGATGCTCTATACATAATTTATCGTTTTCTTCACTGGAACAAGGGATAAAGCACTCATGTTTACCTGGATGATGCAAGGATGCTTTCCTCTTGTGTTCAAGTACAGTATATACTACCACCTTCCTGGGACACGAACTTCATGGTTCAAATTTACTATTGTACTTCCACGTACAGTATGTTTACGGTTCTTTGAATCTATCAGAGCATTAAATCGCCCGAGCATACTCGCATACATTTTGTATTTATATGCGTACCTTGTTTTTATACTGTTCACGCTCGTAAAGGCTAAAACTTCTTCATGCGCGCACAAGTACTCGTATAAATGCCGCACCCTCGTTTTTTTTCCAAGCGACCAAAATACGACCCGCACTTTTTTCGGCAAATACAGTACGTGCGGCCTATATTCGAATACTGTAAAAAAATTTCCCATATTTACAAGTGATCGATTGAATGGCGCACTGAATCGGAATATCGTATTTACCCACGTACCACGCGCACCCTTTTTCCTGCAAAACTAAGGCAGAAAAGTGGGGTACGCGTGGTATGGGGATATACATTTTTTAAAAACAAAAATCAGAAAAAGGGGTGCAAAGGAGAAAATTTCGGACACGAAATAATATTTGGTACTTATCCTGTTACTATGCTTCAAGTTATTACGATTATTCCCATGATTATAAAATTGAACATTATTACTAAAAAAAGAAATATTTTGGGATAGTAAAAAAATAGGTACGCGTGATACACGTGGATCGGTTTTTTTCTGGCAAATTCTATGCCAAAAATTTCGGTGCGCGTCTTACTTG
Source organism: Notodromas monacha (assembly GCA_905338405.1). Lineage (NCBI taxonomy): Eukaryota > Metazoa > Arthropoda > Ostracoda > Podocopida > Cyprididae > Notodromas > Notodromas monacha. The sequence continues at coordinate 205,718 of CAJPEX010000018.1, read as the reverse complement.
ACTGAGCGTGGTATTCGAGCAAGTACGTGCACTATGAAAATATTGTATTACAGTATTTCTGCGAAACACTAATATTTCAGCGAAAGCGTGAACGTGCCAGATTAAAAAATTTCGGAAGGCACTGTATGCTGCGAATCGCCCGGAATTTTTTGCGATAAAAGAAATGCGTCTCAAGCATGCTTTGGCTGGAATACACCCTTGTCGGTTTCTCGCGTCCAAATAGATTCTGCATCCTAGTCAGATCTCCAGACGAAGAAGCACTTCGCAAAACACTTCGACGAGCCATCACGACGTACGCCATTTAGCTAGCAAGGAAGAAGATCCACCGAAAGAGTGGAAGTCTGATTGAATGTTTGCTTCAGAGTACAGTACATTCTGCACTTCCATTCGGCATTTATCAAGGGGCGCGCAGTAATGACACGCTATTTTCATGATTGAAAGTTGAATCTGCCGCGAAGGACGAACATCTGGGGTCGGCGTAAATGACACTCCGGGTCTATCCACAAGCCGAAGGTAAAAGCATGCTCGAGCTATTCCTTCCGAGCCATAAAACAAGAATTCTACGTCAAATCATCCGACATAAGTGAGGGCGGGTCCACGGATTTCCGAAAACGGCGAGCAATATCTCTTTTGTCCGCGAGTCACGCATGCCACGAAGACCATTAAAAAGTCCAACTGACGTTCTGCATGTTCCAGGGAGTAGTTTAATGTCTCCGTATTTCTACGTGTACCCCGGGGTCTCCTGCCTCGCAGTCACATCACGCCGAATATGCAGCTACGGTAATGCGGTCGGTCAACTGCCCCAATCTCATATACAAGCGGAGAAGCCTTTATGTAAATCGAAACCCGGTTCTACCCCGAAAGCATTTACTATAAAGTAGACTACCTTGTTAGATAGTGGCCGAAAACCAGAGCTAATGAAATGCGGCGGGCCAAACTCGGAAGATGAGGAGCTCGACACACGAAGCCTTAGGCCGTTTTTATCGTGGTGGTTTTGCCTGAGGGTATTAGCACAAAACTAGTTTTTCATTACGCTTGAACGGAATCGTTTTTTTCTATTATTCTTTGCGTGCAAGTTCCTCAAATGAACGGGGCAAAATATCCGGCGCAAATTTTCCATTCGCCTTCCTAGAAAGAGAAAACAATTTACAAACTTCTGGAAGCTGCAACCATCCGACGCTCTAGAAATTCGAACGTTTTGGAATTTTCTCAGAATGATCACTCCATTTTTCAGAAAAAATCCCAAAACTTCGGCATTAACTTCTGTTATTTTTCGTTAGGAAGGTCCACAGATTTCAAGTTTTGAAGCAGAAATGTCAATTTTGATGGAAACAACTTTGGAACTTCGTGGTAGGCAGGTGACTCTTGTCTTCGTTTTCTTCGCTCATAAACCACGAAATGGTTTATCCTTCGGGTTCTCGGATTTCGTTATTTGGATTTCTAGCTATTTTCGGGACGTATTTGTTATAGAAATCAGGAAATGATCACCCGGAATGTAGGCGATAAGTAGACTTCATTGGAGCATGTGATGATTTTAAATTATTTTCCCACAAGCAGCAAATAATTAGCCCTTTGGCAAAGTCGGGTCCTTCAGGGGAAACGAAGAAAAAATTCGGTCTCAGGCACGATTTTGGCGAACAGGTGCATCATCGGATGTGACACAATTCCTTCCTGGTCAGGAGAAGTATGCGACTTTACGAGTCCTTCGCCGAGGCCAATGAAATTAATTACACCAGTAAACATTGCAACAGCAGAAAATTTTCCTCTTCAAATTAGAGTACAGCATCAGCACGCTCAAACGATTACACTGAACTCAAGTTAATGCAAGAGTGCAAATTCACTCACGTGCATCGCATTCCGCTACTTCGGCACGCCGAACGCTTATTCGTCACAATTATATTTATTCGGCAATATTGACTTTAATGATACTTGGAACGGTTGCTGCTTTAAAATCGTGCAACCATATAATTTTACGCATGCAGAAAAATCAAGCGCCAACCCGGCATAATTCCAAGAACAATATAACTTCCACACTAAAATAAAACACCATTCCTATGGCAATAATGTACTGTACTCTACTGTAATTGAGGCAAGGCTTTCCAGATACAGTAATTTTATTGTTTAAGGAATCGATATTTTAATTGAATATTGATTCGAACATACTGCTTATTCGGAGTTGAGTATACCGTATAACCGACTGCCTTCAAATTCAGGATTACGTGTGATTTAATGATGACCTCCATTTATATGCGGTGATTTTCAAAAGTTTTCAATTTTGAGGGATTATTCAATTTCCTATAGATTTCTCAGTCGGAATCCCATCGCCCGATGAGGAAGGATTCGTTGGAATCACTAAAACGAGATGAGGGATGGCAAAATATCCAATAGAGCTCAGTTCGAACACAACCGTGCAAAGTTGCGGCGAGATTGAAAAGGCAGGAAGATATTCTTGAAGTCATCGGCGAAAGAGATTGCTGAAAGAGAGCTTTATATAACATGGGAAGACTCGGACGTTTTCAGAAAAGCAATTTCGGTTCATGGAGTCGTGCGGTACTTGCCGAGCTTCCGGTGGGCAAGAAAGCATTGAAGCCCTCTGAAGGGGAGCATCGCGCAGAAAACAGATGACCTCGTTTAACCGAAGGTCCATCAGCACACTACGGAATCCGAAAAAAATTCCGTGTGATTTTCACGTGGGTGGAAGCTTTTCCGCGGGGTTTATGAAGATGAGATCGATACGATCCCGAGTCATTGCGAACGTTCCTCTTCATTCGGGTGAAGGAATATAAGCTCCATCGAGTTTATCGATCAAATGACCGACGCAATGAATTCCCAGAGCTGACATGTTCATGCATCGCTGGCACAGCCCGCCGCGGATTCCTCTGCACAGGTTGTTTTGGTCCCCAGAAGTACTGCGGTTTGCTTAACCACCCGAAAATAGAAGTCGTCGATCGGATCGGAATTTTAAAAAAGCGTTAAAAAAAAATCGACTACTGTACTTCATCTGGCAAGCAAGGCTGGCAGAGGAGCTGATAAGCTAAATCCTCGCAGTCACGAGTGTTTCTACCAGTAATGCACAGTCATCAAGCGTAACAGGCCCTCGGCACCGTTCCGTGAACTGGGTTTCAACTCCACCTTTCATCCGAGAGGGCGAAAAAGGTAACGCTTCGAACAATCATCATTTTGCCTCATTGAAGAGAGCGAAACGATTTAAAATCTGATGTTTAATGGATAAACAGTTCCGACTTCATTAGGAAGGGAAAAACAGCTTTCGGATCTCCAACAACTACTGTACTTTCCTGATGCATCGATTCCCAGGAAGTGCTCCTGAAAAGTGGATCAGACATGACGCATTCGAAGTTCACGTCAATGCTCGAGCATCAAACTTTCGAAACCTCTTTCATGGAATGCGTGGGACGGCCAAGTTGGTCGGCATGGCTGAATAGCCCAGGCGAATAAATTCGTATTCAATTCATTCTCTAGCGACAAGCAAAGGACCGCAGGTATTTCCCGACGCATCAACGCTAACGAATTTTCGAGTACCCCATGCATTACAAACAACATTTTCAAGTTCTTCAGCGAAAAGTGCAACACGGGGACTTGAATAATAGAAACAGTAAAAATCCAAAGAAAAAAAAAACCGATTCGAAATCGATGAATACATTTCCACAGATATTTCCGTGAGCAACAGCCGTCTCAGGAGGATACGACTTCGACGAACACGCCTGGAATTCATGAAACATCGATACTGATGTAAATTTGAAACTCAGATGGAGATTATATTCACACACAGCGAAAATTACGCTCAACAGTTTTCTTCCAGGTTGAGCATCTTTCTGCATTTCCCCAGTGAAATGTTACGTTGATCAGATGATTTCCAAAAACTGACAGACAACTCGATGAACGTAAGCAGGGATTTTCGCGAAAATCACAGGGATAAATTCGACGTGGCTTGTTTAGATAGATTGTATAGATCGAAAGGAGTTTCGCGTTCTTTTTTTTTTTCAAGATTAATCGAACTGAAGAATTTCTGTTCACGGTCATTTCATCTTCTCGGATGCCTTCCACGGCCTTCGCACATTTTCAGCTTATACCGATCGGAGTCGATTCCCTGGCGTTCCATTGTGTCCCGGCAGTGCGAAGAAGGCAAGAAAAACAGCCGCTGTACCGTGATCGATAATCTCACGGTGTGTCCGACTGAAGATCCCGGGCAAACAGCGGGAGAAATTCCAGCCAGGAACTCCCACCCGCGATGCAGCTGGTGGATCATTCCAGGGGAAGCTTTTCATGAGGAAGAAATCCGCAGAAATGGCTGCTAACGTTGTTTTATTTCAGTCCCGATCGTTCATAAAATGGAAAAGGGGGTCCGAAGCATTTCGCAGCCCATATATAGCAAACTCCTCTTTAAACGACGAAGTCGAGATAAACATGGAATCTCTCTACAATTAAATTCAATTAAAAATCGCTGTAGAGAGAATTTCGTCCTAGAGAACCCCCATAATATTAAAGGTAACCCTATGGGACCCCAAACAAATTCGTTATACAGAGAATATCGAGGTAGACAAGATTATTGTAGGCACGGTCCACCTGTACGGTAAAGTCTTGTTACAACAAACTTTTGCGGACTTCAGAAAGACTGAATAATTTGTTACAATGAGATTTTCAAAATTAGTAACTGGATTTTCACATCAGACCTGCGTACATATTAAATTAATATCTTGCTTTTCTGACATTCTCAGATTTTTCAGCATTGTTTGAAACCCTGAGTGATCTTCTGGGGGAAAAATTAGCTTCAATCATGCATTCTATAAGTGGCACCAATGCCTTCATCTTTTTCATTTTAGGAGAATAATGTAAATATATCTTCATTCTGAGATGATGATGTGTGGAACCCTTTGGAAGCATACTTGTCATTGACCACTGCTTCCATCCATGCTACAAGAACCAGTCAGTCACATCTGGGATTGAAAATTTCAGGCTGTTCCGGCCTTAGTCGGGAAATTTATACTGTTCCTGAATTTCTCGAAGAAGTTTGTTACACCACGATGTTTTAACATGTAATCTATGGGCTCTCCACCGAGACTTGAGAAACAGTTTCTTATACTGAACATTTTGTTGTAAAGGTATTTTTGTAGTTAAATTTTACTGTACTAGCGTTGCAAGAAAACTTCGCAGCGCTTGACGCAGTCTGCAGAGTGAATTATGCAAGCGATACCAAGTACGGGTACTGTATTGTCCTGGTCTCTCTCAAATCGAAGGGCATTTACGTGACTCAATTGGACGTTGCCTCCCTGCAATGAGACCCAATCAAGTTCTGGTCGACATGAACCTCCAAGTCGTACAGAGAAAGTACACGGAACAGCTTTTCACAAGAGATACGCACGTATTTGTATGATCTTTGCATAATTTACCTTCTCCGTCATCTGATTCTGATCTGAGGAAGTGAATCCCCCGTTTTCGAAGCCATCACGCATGGCACGAACGCAACCGTAAAAGGCAGGCGAAGATGCGTTCCAAGCACTCATTGCTGCGTGCGTTCAGATGATCGCGGAAAAGCGAAAATCATACGGTTACGCAAGGTACCAGGGTTGAGAGAAGATTAAAAAACGATTACTCTAGTATGGTAAATAATTTTTTAATCACAAGTCCCACAGCATGTCAGCTAGTTATCGTGACAATTTCGACGAAAAGCTTACTAGAGTGATTGTGATAAATGTCTTTCGAACGTTGTCTCTAACGTGCTGAAAATATGCCCACGTTCTCGGATGCTATGTATATATTCTAGAGCACTGTTCACTAAACTTTTTGAGCCCACGGACCTGCAAATTTCCATACAATTTTTTTGCGGACCAGCGAATTCCCAAAAAACAAAATTTTCGGTGCAGCAAATTCCCAAACAAATTTTGCGGACCAGCAATGTTTCATAAAAATGTTACAGACTCGAAAAAATTTTGGTTGAAAGACTTCATGGCAGGCATTTGGGAAGTTTGTGTTTTTGCAAAACTTGCGTTAAGAACCAATGAAGCAGCTATAATGGAATGTCTTCAAAAAATTAGAAACGTGGGCTTGAAGAAAGAAATTTCTGGATGAAAAATTAAAATAAATTATTCCAACAGGTGAGAATTTGTCATAAGGAGACTTTTCATGGGATAATTTCGACTGCCATTTGTCTTTCCGAAATTTCAAATAAAGATAAGACCATTGCAACTTTTGATAAATCTAATATGGTGTAAGAAAATTTCCCGCGGACCGGCAAAAAACTTCTGCGGACCGACGCCGGTCCGCGGACCACGGGTTGGGAACACTGTTCTCGAGAATGTAAGAAACGAAGAACTGCATAACGCATCTAGGGTATGGACTTGGAGAATTGCACTGATACGTTGATAACGGCTGTATTTTGCTCCGCTATTTTTAGAGTACGCATCAGCGAATTGCGCCTTGCTAGAAAGCGGTATTTTTTTGTCGTCGAGTCGAGTCCCCACTAATTTACAGTTTGATGAACACCAAGGAATGGCACGAGTTCGACTTGGCCACCCACGCTACGAAGGCAGTGTCGTTTTAATGCGACGGTACTCCTAGACGGAGCAACTTCCCCGGGAATTTCTTCTACATGACCATAATTTAGGAAACCAGTACTAGTCAGACAGTCGCTACGCAATTAGCATAATTCCGGATTTCCGAGCACGCTTGTCTTGTTATCGTTTGTCAGCTGCCTTGAACCCTTCCCCGACCTACGAGTTGGCCAGTAATGCGAAATAAACGCACAGACTAGTCGGGAAAGTTCGTCCAAAAGATTTATTGTGTGTATCTCGATATTTATCCACAATCAAGAAGGCAAATACGTCAGACGAACAGCAATATCCTTGTCTGTAAATCATTATAATATAGGATTTTGAGCCCTCGAGCATTTGACTGTCGAAAGCTCATTCCCAAATCCTTCTGGAGATAGATGCGCGGAAGTGAATTTCTCTTCGCAACCTCCATAATCAGCGGCTAATAAATTTACCCTCACGAGGTAGTGACCTTCGCTTACTGCCCGGCTTCGTACCCAACTTTCTATGAAATCCCAGCCTTAAAAAACTAAAAGAAAATCCGGGAATCGTATTAAAACTCAGCGTCATCAGCACTTTGACTGGATGACTTCGCAAATACAAAGTCGCTTCTTTCTGCAACCAATTTTTTTTATTAATTTGAAAAGACTTCCCCGCCGCGACTCCTCTGACCTGGCCGGGGAATTCTCAACCGCGGATTCGACCGTAATTCTGAATGTGAAATTCTCCTTTGGTGACAGCGCAATATCGGTTGTTCTCAATCAGGGCTCTCATCTGGCTCAAGTTCCAAGTTCATTATAGTGGATGAAGCATCAAACACAAAGCCATTGTCTCCCGCTCTCGGCCTAGTTTCCGAATAAAAAGGATATGCACGGACGTGCGAGGAAGGTAAGCCGGAATCTCGCACTTCGTCTTAAGGTACTGTACCTGGCTGGCGGAAATCGGGGATAAACCCGGCATACGTGCGAAAATAAATCATTCGCGCACGCAAGAGTGCAGGTGCGAGAAGCTGATGGAACGCGTGGGTGGCCCTGTGACACGGAAGGATAATTTCCCTGCACTTAGTGCTGAAAGCGCCGCTGCAAGTAGGAAAGTCCGGCTTGAAAATGAATCCGAGGGAAGTACCTCTAAGAGGTGAATGCGTCAGTAAGCCAATTCGTTACGTTTTGGACCTGCATTGGGCACGAGGAGACAAAGATAAACCCCGGTGCGGGGGGTAATGGAAATTCCGACCAACGGCGATATACCTTACTCGTGGCTTATCTGCACGAGGCAAAGGTCGGCTGTTAAATTGCTTCCCGATGCGGGCACGCTGTCGCTCGGGCTGGAGGAATTAATCTTCAGCAAGTTGACACGAAGTTCGCGCAGAAGTTAGGCACCGCCACGAGCTTCTGGGCCCACCGATATTTTGATATTCCGACGATATACACAATCCTCAGTGCCCATTTGCACTGAAATCCATTCCTTTCTACACTTCCACGATTACAGTAGGTTCCCGAGATTTGGACGTAATTGCGCTCGGACTTAGGCCTAATATCGGAACATCTGCATGTCGGATCGATCAGGTCATCCCTCAGACTTCAATCGGAACATATTTAACTGGATATCCTTTTCATGAAAATTAAGAAAAAGTCCACCAGAAACTTCAAGACACAGAAAAGAGATGCGCAGAAGAAGTCAACGCAAAATCTGACTTTTGGCATGAAGAGGACCCCAAAAAGCAAAGAAGAAGCAAAAGTCTTCCTATACTGTCCACAGGTGTTGGCAATACTGTAACTCAAAAAAAGCAAAAGATTAGCCTGTTTTGGATCATGAATCACATTGAAAATTAAAAGAAAACATTTATAAATTTTTTGAATATAAAAGCTCAGATTGTTCAAGACATATCACAATTTTGAAAATTAAAAGTTTTCCATTTGTCTAGAAAATTTTTGTGAAGTGTCCATATCTCAAGACATTTTCCAGAAGTTGGGGCAGTTTTTTTCAAGTTCCAAGTGTCCCCAAGTCAAAACCTCCAAAAGGTTGGGAAACCGCATATGTCGGGGCCCACTGCAGTTCAGCGTTCGAAAAAAGCGTCACCTACTTTAAAAATCCTATTCTCAACACGGAAAAATTTAAATGACGGAGAACTTCGACAATTTACTGTAATAACTTATTTTCCCGTCGGTATTTCGATAGTCCAACGATTCGAAAATCCTGAGAGTAGCGTCAGTGTAACTCTTTCATCTGAAAGGGAAGCAAATCCCATTTATGTTTCAAGCGTCTTCCAATTAATTACAGTATTACAGGCTTGAAAAAGTAAGAAATGCTCTACATAAATGCATAGGCTCAACACATTCGAAAGCTCCCACATACAATCACCAGTATACGTATTTTGATATCCCAACAAATAAACGATCCGACATGCTCCGGATACACTCGTTCGAAACGAAGTCGAACTCCTTGAACAATCCGAGATTATTCTGCATTCGAAAAATAACCTGCATAGTTTTAAAATCGGTACGATAAATCTAAAGGAGGAAGTTATCGAAGAAAACAGATTCCTATCAAAATATCTACGGCACGTTCGCTTTTCTTCACACCGCTTAACATACGTGCCGACAAGAGAAACACGAACACGAACAGCTTGTCAAAAATTCAAAGCGCGCTGTTGTTCGGGCATCATCGTGATTGTTGCTGAATGAACTTAAGTGAATCCCCTTAGGTCCTTGAAATTCAAAAAAATGGATTCTTGAAAATTACATGTGAAGAATACGAGAAACCAGCGCGCGAGAAGCCATCAAGGCACAAGAAGCCGGCGATCGGGTTTAGAATAACGCTAGGCAAAGCATAACCGAAGGGAAAATTCCCAGTGCTTTCAGACAACGGCGAAAATACTTCGCCCTTATGCAAGGCACGACAAGACTCGGCGGTTTATCACGCGTAATAAATCAGACGAGTCAAAAATTAAGAGGAACGAGAAATGTTCCGAGCTGCGAGGTTCATAATTAATCGCACCCTTTTCAAGGCTAGGGTAGGTTTGATGAAGCAGGCAGAGATGCAGGTTGGCACACGAGACGATGGAGTGGAAATGAGCTCCTTCGTCGTATACAGTATTGACCTTTCCCATTCTCGGATGGGGATTCAACAATGGAGGTCAATTAAATGATTTTAGTTTTGTTCATTTTTGCTGCTGAATGATCTCATTTTGCCCGGTCCCGTGGATGTTTCATGACTACGTGAATCCTCAGCAGTCGGCTGATCATGTAAAAGCAGCTTGATGACAGATCTACCGTCGCGTTTTTTTTTTTTCAGGCGAAAATCAAGCAAATCGTCCAACATTTAATCAAAACAAAATCGGGGATTCAAGAAATAAGCAAAATTCATATTTTACGATTTTATTTCATCGGCTTTGAGGCTCGAATACAGTAGTCAAAAAATTTTCACACAAAAAACTTGAATATTCTTTCAGTTCTGACGTGGTTCTACGGAGAAAATCGCGAATATAACAAGGGTAGAGCAAGATGAAAGTTCGACGAAGGCGGGAAATAAGCAGGCATGTCTAAACTTTTGCATTTGTCTCGACATTCTGCAGCAGTTGCGTGCATGGCAGTGTAACAAACTGGTTTATTTTTAATAGCAAGTGAAGGTGTATACATGCAGTACTTCTGTCAAATTAAAATTAATGGAATCGTAATGTGCTGCGGACACTTTCATTTTAGATCCGAATTAAATTACATTTTTATTCCAGATTTTTATTATGATAATCCTTCTTTCTGGAAGCAAACAGAGGATGGTACATCAATAATCCGCAAAACAATACTACGGTGATTTCAGACGGTAAGTGATGCGAGAATAATGTATTCGCGAAATATTTAGCATCAGAATCGTAGTCTCCCGAAGGTCAGCAATCCTCGCCTAAATTCTTGCTTCGTTACAATGCATCGTATCTCTGCAGTTCTGAGTCCTGCGGACGCAAGTTGGTTTGATATCGTTCGTCAAGGGCAACAAGGGAGACATTATTTACTGCTTAAATGATACAAAGCGGATGGCTTGCACCTGCACGACCAAAACCAGGGCGTGCAGGTGATGGAAAACAAATAGAAATACAGGTGGAAGTATAGTGCAGTAGAAATACACGTGGAAGTGCTGAGGGTGGCTTTCACCTTGGATTCCAGAGCTTAAATAATTGCAACAGGAACTCCAGATTTCTAAAATCACCAGAATAAATTAAGGATTTGACCTTCACAAATGTTGCGTCGTGAAACGCTTAGAGAATTTTACTTGTATGCATGGGATTCTCACAATGGATTCAATTGTGGCATTTTCCATTATTTTAATGATAAATTAACCGTATTTGATAAGAAATCAGCTCGCAGGAAAGATGAAGTTCTGAAAATTTAAGGCGAACTCTCTGAAGGCATGATGAAACTTATTTCGAGAAATTCATTCACACCATCGAAGTATTATAGTTTGCTGTGTATTTCATATCCAGAAATATTCGAAAAATGAAAATAAATTTGCCTAATAAAAAAAACTCATATCTTCCTCACATGCAGTCGTTTGCGAGTATCGCCCTTCAATGCACAGCATAAAATGAGGATTTAGAACTTCCTTTTTCAGTTCCTGGAAAGCTGGTTAAACAAGAAGTGTACAAATGTGAGGAATAAATAGGTAAATAACTGCGAAGCAAACCAAATAATTGAACCCCACCGGTAGTTTCTCCTGAATTGGCTAAGAAAAAGCATCGTATACGCGTACTGTGGATGTAGTTCAGCAAGCTAATGAGTTTGTCCTCGTCGCGACGAAACTGATTAGTTTAACCTTCGACATTTTCCTGATGCACGCGAAAGAGCATTGGAGAGATCGCTGACCCAATTATTCCAGCAAACTAGGATTCACTTGAACGATCAATACAAGGGAGATGCTCTGGTATAAGCGCGTTATCGTGCAAAGAGAGCGAGAAAAAGGGAGAGAGAGGGAGACAGATTCGACGGAAAGCTTTTAAACAATAAAAACAATTAATCTGGTAGGATTCATGAAGAACTCGCGCTTCTATCAAATTATTAGATTAAGTTCGCTTCTCAAACTTCCGATTGTCGGAGCGACCTCATATAGGATAGCGGCAACAACAATATGAGGCATGGTTTAACAAAAAATTTAAAAGCCCATCATCGCGGACAGATATCCACTCTCTAGCAATCTTACGGTAATTTTAAACTAACTTTAGTCATTTTGAACACCTTCGGACGGTTTCCGGGTTCTCTTCAACCAAGCACGACTTTCTCGACTGTTTGCATAGAAAGTTTTGTACCTTGCGCGGCGATTCATTTCCCTTGTCATTGCTCAGCGGAATCCCAGTAGCTGAAAAGCATGAACCCTAAGTTTTCAAATGCCACAGACGCCTTTGGAGGAAATACTTAGACATGCAATAGAAGCGCTAATCAGCCTTCTTTTGTATTACTCTAGCTTTAACAAATCGAAGCATTAGCATGTCGTATCTCGAAAACTAAAATACCACCAGCAACGGCTTTAACGTGAAGGACGAGCAAATTAATGATTTTTTTCGGAAAAAAAGACTCGACAAAACTCTTCAATTTTGGAACTACACATTTATCCTCATCCGAAGTCGAATGATGTTACAGAAAGCTGTTTTTTTCACTTCTTTTCCCAAGTTCAACTTTCCGCCGCTGTACATAAATGGCATTCCTCCATAAACTCAACTATAGACTAGAGATATCTTGGGAGCCACCTGCCCTTGTTCCACGACTGTTACGTGCACTAAAGGGCTGTAAAGATCAAGTATTTTCGAAATATTACCAATTTCGCTCGTATGACGCTTGTGATGCGTAAGCATCATCTGCAGCAGAACTAAATTGCGTCGGGCTCGAAAAACAGAAGTACCAGTGACGAATGCATCGGCGAGAGCACGAAAGTCTGATTTTCGTTCCACTTGTCATTTGACTTGAGGTGTGCATTTAGTTACAGATCAGCAGTTCGCCACTCGAATACGCCCTCGGTCATAAATCCTGCGATCAAATTCGTTGTTTCATCGACTGTAGAACAAGAAGCGGATCTCTGCCGGCGTGTGTGTTGCTTTTTGCGTTGTTTTTTTCGTGCGACGTAAGTAGCACGAGGGGCACACATCCGTCGTTAGCGATAATCGTGCGTTTTCACTGATCGCAAAGCCCACGTGCGACGGGCACGAACAAAGAAACAGCTTTTATAGGTTTCCCCAGGGACGAGCGAAATGCGGAAAATTATTGGGTGTTGAGCGGGGATGAGACCCCGAATGGCGCGGCAACGAGACGAGGGACTGCAGTGACACGACCGACTCCCCGTATGTAATCTCGGATTCTTGCCAGGCCTAACCTAACCCACAATTTGCGCTTCGTCGCGCCGAGCACCTGATTCAGGAATCTCCGCTCGGCTCCGCGGATGTCACGCTCGAGCAGACATGGCTGAAGGTTTCCTTGGAAGTCCCACAGAATTCCTTTCAAAATTGCCCCGATTTATTCGAGCAGCGTGATCAATTCGAGAAAAGGTCAGTCACTAACAAACGCATGCTCGCGCAACGGGGAAGCTGCAATAATAGACGATGGGCACTAAGTACCACGGTCTCGGCTTTCTCGTGCGAAATGTAGAAAAATAAAACGGAGAACAGCCTTCAAGGAACGGACGTCGGCTTCATTTCCCGCAGCTAAAATAATTTTAAATTTTCCAGAATTTTCATTTCACGAAGACTATACCATACTCAGTACTCTTTCGTAAAGCGAAGTGCAGCTGGTGAACTTTCTAGTTAAGGTGAGACAAGGAAAACGTTCTTCTTCAGCAAAGGTTAAAAAAAATGGCAGACCCTTTTGGCAGACAATTACTTTACGGTAGTACCAAGGCATGCGGATCGGCTTTGACTTGAAGAAACATTTTCAAGAATGAACTGTTTAATCGAAAAAGGCTCGAGGAAAAAAAAATGTGCTAGAATTTACAGAATAATTCCACCGTTCATTCTCTTGAAGATACGATCTATTTTCCGTGCAGTTCCGGAGAACTTCAGCACTATGCAACCTTTCAAGAAATTTTAGACAGTCCTTTTCCTTTTCCAAGAATGGAGTGCGGCGTTTTCTTCAAACTTCCTGACATCTGCAGAAACAATTGGACTTGAAAAATGCTGATAAAAAATTATCTAATCTCCAGGACCGTCATTCAACCGTCTTTCTCATTGTTTAATCGGGCCCTGAAATCGGTGGAGGGCTAATAATGCCTAAGTTTGTGCATATTCTTTTGCAATTTCAGCCCTTAACGTTTCATCAACCAGATACGTACGCAAAAGGTCTCATTGCGTCCCGACTGCGTTCAGAATACGGGGGATTCTTCAGATCGAGCGACATCACAAAAAAAAAAGATTAAAACACATTCGAAGAAATACATTTTCAAACTTCAAATTGGGTGGAATCTCAACTTCAACTGTCGACGCATCAAATAAGCTCGCACGACAAGAAGTTGCAACAACGTCGACGCAACTGTCTCAATTACCTCGCCTCAACTAAACTAAGGTTTTCATATTCAAGTTCCGGAAAAGTGGATTTCCATGAAAACAAGCACAAATAGAAGTCGATGAAAATGTCGAAGGCTTCAACTTCGGCAGGAACTTTTCATTTAATGACTGTACTGTACAGTGAAATCCCATTAACATGTATTTATCGCGCGGTTTAAAGAATCACAGTAAGTTATGAAACTTTCTCGGGTAAGGCACACGGTAGGAGAAAAATCTCGGCATACCCTGCGATGAAACATTCGACTTGAAATTTATAGGATTCGAAATAATGAGTTCAAAGCGAGGTCATCGGAGATGATTCGATTCGTGTTAAGATAGATTGTGCGTACGCACTGGAGCGAAAAACGTCGGTTGAAATTCTCCGCAAACAAGCTGACGACCGCACATTCTCACAAATTGCATACACATGGGAAAAATAGGTCAGGCAATATAGAGATATGAGCCAATTAATCCCAATCCCCGGCCAAATTTTCTCTCTCCGCAAAACACAGACACACGTATGCATACTCACATTTGACGTTCAGCTCAACTCGCATGCTTTCCCCGACGCCTTCTGTATTAACTGCCACGCAGCTGTAGTTTCCAGCCTGGTGTCGATTAACTTTCTGAATAGCGAGGTGCCTTTCGCTCATGATAATCCCCGCACTTTTGTTATGGTGGTGAAGCGGCAGACCCTAGACACAGGAAAGCGACACAAAATGAGTCCCGCGATGTCCCCGCGGCCAGCAGTACTCGAGAAAATTGACCATAAAGAAGCTAATCAGATTTTCCATTGTGATAAACTAGCACGACTTCGAGATTCAGACGACAGAACTGGGCAGGAAATGTTCTCGTTAATCATTGCTAATGCAATTTCCACTTTTACAAAGCATATTTTAGTTCAGCTTTATCAGGTCACGCTCCAATGAGCGACAGTTCTAGTACACAAGCCCATGGACACACCCTTGACGGGAAAAAGCCCAAGAAGAACGTGTACTATGATACGTTTTCAGCAGAAGCCTCAAGTAACAAACCAAACTGTGTTCCACAGGTTCGTCTATCAATCAAGGCGGTGAAACACTGATTTTACTCTATAAATAATATCTGCTTTTTCTGTCCTGACGACAGAACGCACTGACAAATTATGTATTTCGTAAGTCATACAGTACCATCAAATTGAAAAAAATTATCAAATACGGTAGTCTAGGGAAAGTCAATTAAGACATGAGAACGTAACGTGCATTAGTTCATTAAAAATTTCCGCTTCAATATGAATACTCGCACGTACTTCAAGTTTGGTATCGGCGGAAAAAAGACAACGAAATGAACACAGCGTATCAATAATCCAAAAAATGAAATCGTCGGGAGTTATGGTGGTCTTTCGGTAGCGTCTATAATTTCTTTTTGCTCCCATTAATCCGTAAAACAGATAAAAATCAAAGATTAGAACGAGATACGGCAGGTTTAAGAAAACATGGCAGCCACTGGAAATACAGTAAACATTTCGACGACAAGCATTCAGGTGAGCACTCACATTATGCTTCCACGACACCTTGAAGTACTTGGGGTTTGATTTGATGTCGCAGTCGAAGTACACGTCAATCCCTTCACGAATGTTGTCTTTGTTGAGATTCTTCCCCAGAACCAACCTTGGCATCGGTACATCTGTAATAGATAGAGAATCCTCTCGTATAATTCGAAACTCTGGAAATCGTAACACCGTCAACGTGCCAATCAGTGCAAGGAATCGGATTTCCTAGGCTCAGCGTGAGCACTGAGCAAACAAATCCTAGATACTAGGAGAGGTTAGCTCCCAATTTACGGCATAAGAATCGACTTAAGCTCATCATCAAACATCACACGAGATCACATTCACAAAAAAGCGACTAAATATTAGTACTATAACTGTGAAATTCGACGAATAATCATGAATAACGCTTTAGAATAAGTTTTTTATTCAGTTCAAGCGAACAAAATCATCCTAAAATCCAGATTTCAGAGGTTCTCAACCCGAACTCAGTAAAAAAATTAATCAAGATGCAAGGAATTCAGGACTAGTTAAGATTCACGAAGTTCGTCATAATAATACAAAAATATAGTAATTGTACTCCAGGGCTCCGTCATCGAAATACATTTCAGCAACGACACCGTGTGCGTCAAAAAGCTTGATAAACTGATCAATAATCTGATGTTCCCTCGATTATCTGAGAAATTTCGAATCGTAATTGTACTAAAATGACGATTAGTCAGCTGACGGTATAAATCAAAGCTCGAGTTTTTTTTTCAGTTCACCTAGAAAACAACTCTATTGCCTCTCCGGTGTATGGGGCACTCTTGAATAGGTCGTGTCATCTCTTGACAGGGAGAATAAATAAATTCCGTCTAAACTATCGAGAAACCTCTCGTTTTGTTACACAAAGATGATCAAACACAATCAAACGTATAATACTGTAATAGGAATTGAGAATAAACTGTTATTTCTTCTGCTTTCTTCCGCTTCTCCGATTGCAACACGCGTGAAGAGTTCCCCGGGCTGAATAATTGATTCCCTGTAGCGAACAGACGAGCGGGAATCGGATCACGTCCGTCCAGCTGCATTTTCCGAGGCTTTGTCAGCGTATACTTCGAGGTTTTTCCGGCTTTTATTAGGAATCTGCGTCGAAATACCCTCTAGGGCTTTTCGGGTTCTTGTGCAAATTTCATGCCACGCGGATGGACTCTATGCGAAAATCGGGAACATTCTTACGCTTTTGTTGAAAGCAACGAAGTTTCGTAACTATGAGCAAAAATGTATTACAGTACCTCACATGACTTTGAACAGCCGCTTTTTAGCACTGATTTCCCCTCACGCTATCGTCATTAATAAGGTACGCCCCGACAATTTATTATTGTCGCAATATCGCGTGACGCT
Organism: Notodromas monacha; assembly: GCA_905338405.1. Taxonomy (NCBI): domain Eukaryota; kingdom Metazoa; phylum Arthropoda; class Ostracoda; order Podocopida; family Cyprididae; genus Notodromas; species Notodromas monacha. The sequence goes on along the minus strand of CAJPEX010000018.1, from coordinate 188,746 downwards.
GACTGTAAACTTTTACACACTGGGTACCAAAACTGTTCTGTCAACAATATGACTCATGATTATGGGTAGCATTAACACTGGACCCATGTTCGCAGAGAAACGCATGGGATTAGATCCGAGGGGGAGGGGGTTCGGCTTCACGATTCACGCATTGTTAAGTAGACATCATTAATTAAAGCGAATGACATTTCATGAGCATGCGAACCAGACAGCTGCTCTGCCATTCATCAAGGCTTCTCGGTGGTCAATACCTGTTCGTCCATGCCGCCTACGAAAGAGCTCATTCCGAAAATCACGGGGCGGCCCTGGCATTCTTTGAGATCCGAAATCTTTTGCTGATTATTCAAGGACACTAGAAATTATTTGCATCAGCAGGAGCCATTTCAAGCTTCACTCGAAGGCCTTGAAGAAAAATACGGAAATTCCGCGCATCGAATGAAGGAAGCGGCTCGGCCGATTTCTGGAAACCGCAAACGTGGTTCCTATCAGCATCAACCTGTCATACTTAGGCAAGTCCCTGAGATGCGATAGATTTGCTGAATGAGCAAAGAATCGTCAACCCATCCTTATCTCAACAGTCTCGTCGAAGTCCATCTTTCCTGAACTCTTGACAGCAACAATGATTCCGGTAGCACAATTACGCCAAACTCGTCGATAGCGATTCATCGCAAGATTAGAATGCGACTACTTTTTATCGGGTAGCGGGGTTCGCTCAGATGATAATCTCGCAGTTTATATATTTCTCGGAGGATGAAAAATAAAAACCGTGTCTGCAATTCATACAGTTTTGACTTACCTCATCAAGCGTGATGGGCATACGGGTATACTTTACTGCATTTTTCGAGAAACATGATCAGTACAAGCGCGGAGTTCGTTCGCAATACGCAGAAAAGCAATTCGGTTTTCTTCCGTATACGCTAATTATTCGATTGACCTTGCCGTCCAACACGGAGGAATCCACTCTAAAATTATACTCTAAACCCGTGATTTTGCAGTACTGCATATCGAGAGAGTAATTTCTATTCTTGCAAGAAGGAAGAGAGTGAACGGAAGATTCACAACACGTCGACTCAATCTGGCATGAAAAATTGGACGAATGATACCACCGGAGGATTTTGGTCATGATATGGAGCTCCATTATTATGCCAATTCTCGAAGTGCATGCATTGAACGCATTATAAAACAGATAAAGATTACATTATGCTGCGGAATCAAAGCTTCAAGAGTCTAGGAGTACTTCAAAATGTTTGCCATTGCATTAATTTTCCAGTGGATGAAGACAGTGATGTGTCGGCAATCAAGGAAGGAAACCCTCTCGACTGAAGAAATCCACTCCCACCCGACATAAACGTTGCGAAGAACATTTGCACATCAAGCACTTACATAGACATTAAATCAAAGATTTGACATAAAAAAGTCATGAACACTTCGTAATATGAGCATTAATTGATTTCATCTGAGCTTTTAGATCGCTCACAACTTCCAGAGCAAGTGTCAGGTTCACCGACGCCTTGAGGAGACATAAAGAAATTTTCTGATACATCGGCAATGCTTTCCTCAAAGTGAAATAAGAGGCGAAAAATTGGGAAATGCATGTCTAGAAAATAGGAAAACCTAGACGAGGTGTTAAACCAGTGACTATTCGCAGGCTTCAAAACAAATGAAAAATCATCCGAGAAAGTAGGCACAGTATCTACTCACAGTATATTTCCGGACTCCACTTGTCTTCAATCGCACTTCCCGGGATCCGCGGGTTCTCTGCTCGGCACACCAAGAATTTCCCAGTGTCGTCCACCCTCGGGATAAACGTCACCGTGCTCCTGGACACGTTGCCTCCGTCCGTAGTCTGAGAAAGAACGGGAGCACAAACTTCATCACTCTGACAACGATACGGCTTACAAGCCGCGGGTATTATGCAAATCCCCGGCTCGGCCTGTAATCAGGTAAACCTTTTAGCCCGGGGCTGGGATGGTAAATGGGTCGACGATTCGCGTTATTTATTCCTCAGGCGGGGTAAATTCGCTGCCCGTCGGCGATCTCGGTAAATGATACGTTCTTGCGTTGGCAGGGTACGTGCACATATCGAAACCGGGATTGATCGATACTTCTAATTGGGAATTAATGGCATCGCACTTCAAATGCGACGCCATTAATGGCCTTCCAAGTCACAAAGTCACGAGATCCCCTCAAGTGCGCGCGAATTTTGAGATGCAAAAATCATTCATTCTCTTCAGAAGGCAATCACGAGTTGAAGGAGCGAAGAGAAATCGATCAAGTTTTCCCGCATTACACATACCAGCTAAGAACGGATAATTATTGAAATTCAGCATCAACCCAAATATTACCGGCTGCTCAGATGATGAATTTCGACGTGTTTAGTGCTGCCAGTTTCTCAATAAACGGAGGAAGAATTATAATCAACACGTGAAAAGGTGATGATCATTTTCACTCGAGCATTTATAAGGAAAGTCGCGAGGAATGGGTTTAAGTAAAATGCCGGTATTTATTCTTCATTGGATCCAACCAACATCGAAGCAAAAAAAAAAAGTTTTACGGACACACTTCATTTCGCAGAGGTAATTCATAAGGTAATGCGGACATGGGGAACAGCATGAATTAGTTGTAATTGACTATACGATTTGGGAAGTTAATCGATAATTCGAGCTGCTCCGGGAGGATGAAACAGCGGAGAACGCCGATGGGAAATTTTGTTCATCGGTTGCCAAAGGGCATTTCTGGAACAACGGACTGCGGCAGTACTGTACTTGAGCAAATAGGAGGGAGGTCCAGGAAATCTCTCGTGTGCCGAAAGAGAAAGGAATCGGCACGGAAACAGTATTCACGGCAGGTGTCGGGAAATCTGCACGGACGAAATGCCAGGGCCAGACGTGCGACAAGCGCGGGAGCTGATCAGAATTCGAATCACGACGATCGAGGAAGCGGAGAACGAGTTCATTTCACTTCAGCAAACCCGCAACACGAGTCATCGCGGGAGGCCGGATCAATTGCGTCATATCCGCGCCCCAAATTGCAGGACCGACAGATTCCACCGGGTCGACGGCAATTTTTCTCCGTCATTCAAGGATGATTCTACACGATCGCGACTCAGTCTCGGTACCGCGTGTTTTCTCTAACAAGCGAGCGCCGTGATTGATGACCCGCTTGCCACACCCTGACCCGGCGCGAGACAACATGTGAGCCACCGCGATTTGGGAGGTCACCAATTTATCAGCCGCTCGTTCAAATAACCAACCTGCATGCTCGCGACAAGCAAAACCAGAAAAAAAGATTTCTTTCCAAGAGCTGATCTCCGCAATGATTAATGAAAGCAATTGCTGGAACCGTCAAGCGTTTTTAATCAACGCGGCTTCATACTGAGATAATTTTTGAACCATGAAGCCGAAAATTAAACGATTTTTGAACAAGGCTACTAGAATTTTGAAAAGAAAAAGGGGCGATTCTCCGCCATTATCCGAGTTCCTAAATGCATAGTGACTTTCTTGCCTACTGGATTTCCATCCGATCGGCATCGAAAAATTATGAACTTCGAAATTCATGACACTGTCGGCACATCAGTTCGTCGTCGTAATTTTTCATCAGCTTAGGTGGCATTTTGAAAAATTCAGTTTTCTATGATCAGTACAATCTCGATACAGAGGATCTCGTCATAACGAATGATGCGTTGAAAGTAAAATGAAGTCGTTTTTCAGGTCCCTTCTCAATAGCAATAATGTCTTTCAAAGCGGTTTACAACGAATTTATCTTCATAACGAAGCTTTCTTCCCGGTCCCAACAGGATCGTTGTAATGAGATTTCGCTGAATTGATTATCTGGGTAAAATAAATCAATCGTCAACCCAGACAATCGAAGTTTTACTGTGTACTGTTACTTGGATTTCATGCAGCGCTTCCGTGGATACACGCAGCAGGAATTCTGAAGTTTAAAAAAATTCAATTCTTATTCAAGATTTCATGAAATGCAAAGCATCAACAAGAAATGCATACTCTGATACTCGTCCGGGGTTTTCATCACATTCGGAAGGCGAAAAAGCAACACAGCGGTTTGCATTCTGAAGGTCAGTAAATGCACCGTGTGCTATTCAAGACTACTGTTTTGCTTACTCTCACGCAGCAGCTTTTGCCAGTTTATTTCTGTACATGGAATTTTCAAAAATTACGCCACAAGGCTCACGCAGTAAAGTATTCAAGATGCAGTAAAATGAAATGGATACTCCTTGCCAATACATGAAAATTTATGCAGCGGAACTTTCCAAGCTCATGTCATCAAAATTTCGACTTCCTTATGCGCATTTTCAAAGGAACGCGATGAAAAAAACCGTAAAATTTATGATGCAAATGTTTTGCAGCATTCAATGCTATTCTTGAACGTAATGTATATTTATATGTATTCCAGCAATGACGGAAGAAGAAGAATCCGTAACTTTCAATATTTTCCCTGAAGTGCATAGCCACGCCTCAGACGCATTCCAAGTTCGATAAACGTCGGAAGAGCTAATTGTAAAAAACGACGTCGAAAGCAAAGTTAAGTGTCATGCCATTTACGATAAAAGCGGAAAATCATCAATGCAAAATCGCACGGCGGAAGTGAACCGATATGCGGGCACATTCGAACCGACATCTGGTGCATATTAAGTCATTGTAAAATTGGATGCCGTCGTTTAACACGTCAACCGCGTCTTAAATCTTTCGGAAAGATCGATTTTCCACGGGTGACTCGATACAAGTGGGGTCGTACTTTTCCAGCCACCTTCAGAAGTCAATACCGCCTTGAACCCCAGCGAAGTTCATCAATCATCACGCGAGATGAAAGCAAACGAAGTGACATATTTCACTCGCGCATGTCCGGTCCCTCTCATTTGAGGTATTCACTTGGCTGCTGAGAACTTCTTAGCATTCCTACACGGGACGCAATTTATGGGCTCCGAAGTTCCTTTTACTGCCGTCTTCCGAATATAAGAGCTTTTTTGGAAAGCAGAGAAGAAGGTCTTCTTCCATCATTTTTCCACTTTAAATGTCCGCGTTCGTCGCGGAAGATACTCACAGAAGATTCCTATCCTGGCGTTCTCGCGGTGCGCAGAGCAGAAGAGTACGCATTTACGATACTCTGTCCATCGTCAACTATGAGATAAGCCGACGACTAAACTCTGATCATTGTCTCAAAAATTAGCTCCTTTTCGCACGGATAAATAATTTCCGTAGCTCATCGTACAGAAATGTATCCCGCAATGAGGTTACATTTTTTTTAAATTAGCGCTTTGCACTTCATTGCGTCACAGAGGACCAAACATGATACCTTACAGGAGACTAAAGGAAAATTCGGGTCACCCGATGCACATATGTTAGCGTAGAGTAAATATGACAGTTTTATCGCGTACCTCGACGGCAAAAACCAACAAAACGCGAGAATCTCAGAACTATTTCTTCTCCGGTGAAATTTGAGCCACAAACCGTTCAATTTTAAACGTTCCTCTCAAATTTTTACGACGAAATCTTTCAGCGTTTCTTCCTCGTTCCGCACTAAACCGGAATGCGTGAAAAGGCAATAAAATTATACCGAAACTGTTAGCCTCTTTCACTGCACGTATATTCTCAAGAATTTTGATAAATTCGGCGTAACGAATGCGTTCCGTCCAACCATATTTAAATGTACTGTAATCTGTTTCATCTCCTGACGATCAATTTTCATTTTTACAGACTTTCATGACAAGCCAAGGCCCTTAATGGCCATATTACACGTTGAATTGTAATCGTCGTAGAATGTCATTCGCACAATTAGATTATCCATACGATACTGGTGTAAATAATTATCCGGGCTGAGGCACCCGATCTTTAGTCCGGGTAGCCCGAATCCAGATTATTCATGAGCGCCAACTAGAAATCATGGTTATCTGAGAATGAAAACTTGTCTCTCTTTCGTCTTTAATGTCATACACGGAATAAGTAATCGACCAAGGGAATTTATCGGCATGATCAACGCGACATGAATTCCCTCCGAGTTCGGATACCGGAGCGAATTCACGCGAGTTCGAAGGCAGTTCATGCTATCGCTCGGGTCGCAAGGCAGCTGTTCACCCAACCCCAGGTTTTCCGCCACGAGGCCCATGCTTTGATGTCAATGTCAAGGAGCGGTTGGCTGGAAGGAAATTCCATCACTCGCGGGTCCACGCCGGCGAAAAAGCAACTTGATTAATTTCCGGAAATTACGCCGGGCACGCGTTCGAGATAAGCAGTTGAATTTCTCCCGACACCCTTCCCCTCCCCACCTTGGCTAGTGATCGATAGATGATTCGGGGCAGGCGGCGCGATCATTGAATATGCAGAGTGGCTCTCGGGATGCATACACGACCGGGTAGCCACGCCATCCCTGCATCCGTCGTTGTCCGAGGCGATGGCGCGCGGGTGTGTGTCTCTCTGCTCCTGCCCCGATTTTTCATCGTTCCCGACACTCGCTCCCGTCGCTGTGCATGTCCTATCGCGATGAATTGCACGGAGGTCACTGCACAATTTCTGCTCGTTTTTCACCGCGACCCGAGGAGAAATGCAGTACAAGATTTCATCGGCTTCCCGTCCTCAGCTCTCCTTTTCTCTCAGCACCGCCAGAAAAACGTGCCGTGTTCGACCTTTTAACATCGACCCTGCTTCAATTTCATGCGAGGCCAAAACATCGACAGCTCCCGGTTCTCGAGATCTCATCGTTGCCTTTTACGAATGACAATATTTCGTTTCTCAAGAACTTCGACTCGAAAAAGTTTACTCGTTGACCGATTAAGCCTCATTCTCGAGTCATCAACGTCGCCTCAACGAAAAAGCAATTGGTACATTACTTCACATGATCCCTCCGAAGTCATCTCATGGAACTTTACATTTTTCAGACAATGGAGTGCTCTTTGTGCAGATCTCGTACCAGAATATTGTTGCCGCATACAATTAACAGCATATATCTGAAAATTAATATGTAGATACATTTCAATTCAGTACTTGTTCGCAGACCGTGTCAGGATAATCGTTCAGACGGCCATGCTGGCGTTCCTTTTTTCCGCAAAGAGCAAAATTCTTGGAAATAAATCAATAACGATCGCTCGTGGGGCGTCGTATTTATTTCGCGATAGCTGAACGAAAATATTTTACCGAAAAGGGTGGAAGTTCGACAGATGATGGTTCCATCAAGTGAGCGAGAAAGTACCGAAAGGGTACGATTGATTAAACGACGGCAAATTGAGACCAACGCAGACCCAGTGAATCATATTTCAAACATTTGTCGGCATATTCTCCAAATGCGCAGAGAAAAAAGATGTACGAACCGATTCGATGTTCCGGAAAAGAGTCAATTTTTGGAAAGTACTACCCTTCATGTTACTCGAAAGCCCCGGAGTTCATTCCAGGGACGACTTTTGAATTTGTCTTCCTCTCGTGTTGCATTTTTGGAATGCTCGTAGATGAGTTTTCAGCAGAAAAAAATGATAGGATGTAAATTAGAACCGTGAAAATGAAGGCAAAAGAACGCACCAGATAGATTAGGATTTCAGTACGCTCTAGCCTCTCACTTCCTTGTCTTCGAAACTTTATGGCATTCTGGACTCAGATTTCTCCTCAGAGGGAAATAATGGGTTTCATGCGTTTGAAGAAGTGGAAAATATTAGGAGAAATACGAGGAACGCCGACGGATTCAACTGGATCACGTCCCCGATTCGGAACTTCAGAATATATGTGCCTTCGTGGTTACGAGTTGATTTAATCACGACGAGACTTTGCATTTTCTAAATCATAAAACAATTGTTCAGCACGATGAACTTTTATTGTCGTATAAAAAGAGCTTCCATTCCATTTCCAAAGCTTACGGGTCAATGATTTTTTTTCAGCCAAATTAAATGCGTTAATTTGGTGAGTGGACTTGTGATCTTGGAATGTCAAGGGATGAGTCAAGGGATATCACTATCAAGGGAAATCCAAGTCAAGGGATATCACTAGAGAGTCAGAGCATTGCAGAGTTAAACATACAGCCACATAGCTTAGAGGCACTTCAAATCACAGCATTAAATTTCTTTACACATTAAAATTAACGCGGTCTAAAAATAACTTTCAATGTCAAGATTAAGTATTATAATACCTCGCTGATGAATGAAATAAACGGGGAAGCAAAACTGTTTTCCCGGGGGTGCTGAACTGGACGTCGATTGTCATGAACAACAAACGCTCAGCGATCATTGGTCCGCGGTACTCCACTTTCAAACAAAATTCTTGCGGACATTTTCAACCCAAAAGCCTCACGACGTTGCAAGGACACGCGGTAGATAGAATGCTCTTGATTGGCATTGACTCATCTTTGCCCAGCCCACTTCCACCAGGGAAACCAAATGCAGTCTGTCACTTTTCAATGCTCATCACGTCAGCTGCCGGGTATTGTATTTTGGCGAGCAGACGATGTTACAACAATACCCATCGCTGCATTCGTTTCGTACTGAAAAAGTTTCCACGTCGATCAGGAAGTAATATCCCAGGAGAATCTCCGGTACCTTGAACGACAGAATTCCACAAAACCTTTCTACATTCGACGCAAGAGAGAGTTTTTTTTATTTCCAGTCTGAAGTGATGCAAGGCAAGACTTCTGCGGCGATGAGAAGCGATAAAATTGTAACACAAATGAGCTGAAGCGTGAGGCACTTTCTTTGTCTTCCAAAAGAAAAATGAATAAATAGAGGCTGTCGAATCATTCAATGGCTTTCTACTCATTGCTTTTTTTTTGCGTACAGGGATAGCATAACGCGTTTCGAAGTGGACTGAGTGCGAAATCCAAACGAAATTATTCCAGGGAAATTCCCCGATCTCTCCTCAGTACTTTCACAAAATTACGGTACACTGATAATTTTCAACAACAACGAATAGCGACGCACTGAGGTACCCTAGCTTACAAAACAATGTGGAAACTGATATAGGGGACAGTACAGTATAAGCTGAAATTGAGTTGAAATACGTGTTGCATAATGTATCAATATCCAGCTGTTCCAGACTGCCAAAATCTAATTATTGGCGGTAAACCTTCTCGATTCCACGAAATTCAAATGCAGACTGACTCGTATCCAGTTGAGTATTTACAGTTGAGTATTTATTCCAGTTGAGTAAGTACAACTGTGGCCAGGAATAGTCGTAGTTTCGTTCGATATCGTCGAAAAAGTGAAACATTTATCCGGAATGACACTAAACCCCCTGTCGAATAGTGCAGCAGTGTATTGAGTCAACAAAAATAAAGGTAAATAAATATATAATTAAATAGTCTCCGAGAAAACTGCGGGAAAGCTGAAACTGAAGTCAATGCAGGAGGCACATGTAACGGCAGCTCCGTGGAGCTTTCCCGGTCGGGCAGAGACGGAGAAGGAATTACTGTACTGTACTTCGAAGATAAGCAAAATAAAAGGGAAGCACGTCGTCGAGGAAGACGTTCCCCGGTAGCAATAAAAGGAGCTGGAAACGATGAGTCCGTGGTTAACCATAAAGAAGCCAACGGATCCGCGGGAGTACTGGCTGGTTTCTATTATTCAGACTCCGGCAACGAGTCAACGGGGTAACCGACGAGGCGCCGGCGACCATTGGTAGTCGCAGCGAGATTCTCGCCGCGCTAACCCGACGAGACTTTTACTTGAATCGATAAGGCAAACTCTCGGCGGTGGAGTGAAACCAGTTGAAGATGCTCGCCGACGACCCAGCGGGGTTCCGTATGTACACAGCCGCAAGCAGGGTGATTTACAGCGCCCCGCGTTCAGGGAGCAAACTTAAGGTCGACCGCGCAGGAGGGAGCTGGGTTGTTACGTCGTGATTTTCCACCCCGGGCCTCGCTGTTGACGGCGCTGGACCGCAAATTTTACAATACAGTATTCCTCTGCGGCAGCCGATCCCTTTCACGCGGAAGGCTTTCCCGCGGGTGCATTAATCAGAACCGCGTCTCTTCCGCAGGCCCTGCTCTCCGCCATGAACGCCACCGAAATCATTCATGAAAGCCGACCGAGTCTCCGTCGCAGACACGCAGCATGTCCAGCTCAGCTCGGTATTCAAATGCCGGTGGCTGAGCGAAAATTTTAATAAGGTAACCAGCGTCGGACAATGCCTCCCGCACGAATTAGCAAACTGATCGAAAGTTACGCAAGCGGCAGTAGACGAATCGTTTCAAAAATCCCCAGTCCATACCCGCGTCGGACCAGCAGACTTCTGATATAGGGAAGTGAGAGGGACAAAAGCCAGAAAAGGGGCTCCGACTTTCGCAGTAAAACGGCCACTGACAAGACGCGAAGTTTGCGAGAAACATTACAAAACGAATGAGGGGATGGACCATATGTTTCGTCGGTACCGTAATTTAAACCGAAGTCGTTCAGGCATCTTATTTTCAGAATACAGTATCCCAAACCAATCTGAGACCTAAAAGAGTATATAGAATTGTATTTCTGTCAATTAGCACTTGCACTCTCACTAATAGCCTTCCGAACTAAACTGACATTGATGAGATGTGAGACCATGGCACAGGTTCGCCCAAGTAATTGAGGAGCATTATACGCGGAAGCCTTTCCAGACATTATGTTAATATGTACCAGATGGTCAAGTGTTTCAAGCGTTCAAAGTTTATTCTGGTACTGTAGCAGGTGTCTAACAGGGGAACATACGCACGTCTCTGGGTAAAACTAGAAGATAATCGCTCGATCACACAGATTCAGACACTCAACAGCTGTGTCCAAATTTTAAATTTTATTGGACCCTTCGCATAAAAAAAACTACTACAGTATCAATAATTATTACATTGGTGCGAAGCAAGAATGATAAAACTTGCAGACTTTTCTGAACAGTGATACTGTATATGCTGAACAGCAGTCCCTGAGCTTCGGTTCGTGCAGAAAAGCAAATTTCCAACGATCTATAACGGAAGCTAATTCTTTTCTATATGCGGTACGGTACTTGAATAAAGTATGCATATATACAGTAATGGTTCGTGTCATTAACTACTGACTCATGACATCGAATCAATCTCGTTTTCAAAGACTCATAAAGATAAAAGTCAAGCAAATACCACTTGTAAGGCATGGCAAGGAATCTGGTTCATGGAAGGCTCGACCCAGGATTTTAAAAAAGTCCTCCGTACTTTCCACGGAACAAAAGTTCAACTTTTCGATTTCTCAATTCAGACAATAACCGTCCACTGTCAGATAAGAAATTACTGTCACAAGTCAAGATATGAAGTCTTGCCGCGATTACCAGAATTGTTCCACCAAATTATCATTAGTCCGCTGAGGCTTGGGTCATTCAACTAATTCGTCAGAATAGCTCTTTTTGTTTCAACTCTTCTGGTTCGCTGGCCACCGCTGTTCTCATCATCTTAACGCCGATTCATAAAACGGTAAGGATAATTCCCAGATCCCAGTGCCCCTTCATTTGGCACAATATTTACTGTATTAAAAAGGGCCTTATGAAAAAAAATCTGCGCTTAAACTGAGACCAAAATTTTACAGAGACCATTAAAAAGATCTTTGCTATAGCCCAGTCCATTTCCTGAAAACGTCTTTCAATTGCAGACAAACGAGGACAACTTCAAGCTCACCAAACGAAAGTTTAAAGTAGCACTTGCTTCTAGCATCAATGAAAAAATTAAACCTTTCCCCCCACAGATTTAGGGTCCACTCCGAATACTCTGCAATTTCTTCATTTCATGAGCAAGAAATGACAGGAAACAAAACGCGTTACTTGATAAAGATGTCCATCTCCATACATCCACCAAAACTCAATGAAGGAAAAAAGCGCTGACTCGTAAATTAATGCGCTTGAACAAATTACGGGGTCTCGTATATCGCTTATTTTCAACGAGTTCAACATGACTTCCGAGATCAGGACTCGTTCGCATTGCGCATCTGTTCCGGAAATTCGGGGACGCGCGGATTTATTAAATACCGTAAATAAAGCCTCAACACGCTCGTACGACACGGCATTCCAAACGGAAATGCACCGAACGAACATGCCGTACAGTAGTACACTACAATGAAAAAATAAAGATCTGAAAAGCGAAGGCCGTCTCATCTTTGCATTCCTGGCGAGTTTCAGCATGAGGTGAGTCGTTTTCCGGTTCTGATCACGTTCATCCGGCGATATGTTTCAGCCCTGCTGGCTACTTCCGAGTCCCGACTTGGGTGTGGCAACACGAGGCACCTCGTTCACTCGCACCCGCTTCCGCAATACCCACGTGTGTAACTGATCAACCACGCGCTGTGGCGGCAATTCTCCCCGGAGATCAACCAGGGATTTTTGAGCCTGCTCATGACTCACGTTTCGGTCATTCGCAGCTCCCCGCGGCAAGTACTGCAGAGAATTTACCGAGGACCGATCCCGCGACGGGGCAATTGGATCCGGTCCGCGATGGGGTCCTAAAACATTCACGAACGTTCTCACGCCTCACACCCTCCTCGCCGTCCAGCTCGCATGCAAAATGCGTATGTGGAGCAAGTGAGATGCTCCTCACAGATGCATCGTGGGGGAAAATGAGAGGCTCTTTTCAACGGGTCCATTCACTGCGGCGTTCGGGGAGGAGAAGAGGAAATCGCACGAGATAACTCACCACTTCTTCCGTGTTGTTGAGCCGGATCCCGTTTTTCCACCAGGTTATCACGGCCGGCGGCCAGGAACCGACAGCTTGGCAGTCGATCGGGTACGATTGGTCAGCCGACAACGCAGCGTTCCTGCTTCCCAGGATCTTCACTTCATACGGCCGGACTGAAAAGACAGGAAAACATGTGGGGCGTGAAATGAGAGCGCTTCATTACGAACTGCACCGCACACACGAAAAAGGGAGAATTTTTTTTTCACGGGGGTAAATCGGCAAGTTTTTGCCGACAGACGCGCGGTGGAAAAGCACTTTCCCTACACAACCAATCGCTGTATCCGAATTCAAGGTACAGTACTATCCGCTAGGAATGCGAACGTAATTCCATTACAGGACAACATATCGAATGCCGCTAGTATTTCCCACGGTTCCGCTGACTGCATTGTCGTCGAGAACTAAATAGCTACTCCATATTAGCAATTCAGCAACACGGAGTTTGAATCACTTCACCGAAATCTCATTCTAACAGATAATCGCAAATGCAATTTCCGTGCGCAAATAGAGTTTTAATCGTACAAGTCATCCTTACACGCGTTTCTCCATTCAAGTACTGCACCTCGTCTTAATCCTCATTAAGCCTTTGATTTTCCAAGAAAACATGAAAGGAAAAGCATTCAGGGTTTCTGCGTCTGAATGTAAAATTAATGCGAATTAAGGCGGCATCACGCTTTAGGACAGTAATTCGTGGGGATAAACGGTATGAGTCCTGCATATATAGAGAGGATTATATTTTTTTAATGTTGCCAATGCATCGGGAAAATGTACTGATTGTCCTTGAAATTTTAATCTGCTTCTTACAGTTACAGCCTTACATAATCTCGTGTATAGGTCGCATACAAGAAGAGCGTGGATCTGCCAATATTATAATCAAATATATAAGCATAGGCCGCAACCAAGTTTCGAGGAGTATCATGGTAATGATTTCGGAAATAATCAGTGCTGCATACGGCAGCGCAAATAAGGGTTGTTTCATGTTTGCCCTTCAGGGTCATCTAATTTTCATGAACACTTCTTCGGAAATCTGGAGTCGTTTCAGCGAGGTGCCTTGGTCCAAACCGCATTGGCATCGAATTCCTGATCAAAATTACGGCAAACACTTCTTGATCGGCCTTCGTGGAAGAGCAGATAGAATCAAAGGCGGCTCGAATTTCGAGCGTCCATCAGCACCATCATCGCGGATGAAGAGCAAAACAGAGCGCGGCGCCTTAGAATTTCGACCCTACAGGAACACGTCGATCAAGTTACCATGCATGCGCTGCATTTCCGCGTGAAATCGTCTTTTGCTCGAGAACCGCGAACCAGGCCCACACAAAGCGCACCATTTCCAAAATACGCCAATGTATCACCTTGTTTACCCCGGGATTCTCGCCGGGACTAGGACCCGAAAGAGGAATCCCAACCGTCATCCGTCGCATATTTTAGTATCACAGTGAAGGAAATCGATTATCCCAGCATGTTGACTCGAATGCAAATAATGAGACCGCGATGGGTCGTCGCGTATTTATTCTCCGACCCGCTGTGGTCCCCAGTGGGACATCGCAACCGAGACTCCCCGAAAGAATTCCTTCCTGGCTGCTCTGCTTCACTCATTTGACAACACGGATGACAAAGGAATCCCTGGAACTCGACACCGAACCAAGAAGGTCTCGGACACCATTGCGTCACAACGTCCGAAAAATGCTTCCAGGTACGATCACTTGGTCTGGCCCTCGTCCTTCAGCTCCGAAGAGAACTCAGCCTGACTAATCACGCACGGGGCGGTCTTCGACTGCAGAGGCGAAATTGCATTCTTTTCAGAGAATTATGCGAGGATACTCATCACGTCTGAAAGTTATAGATTCAAATGACTTAGAAAACTTCCCCGATCCTTCCGAAAAAAAAAACGCCGAAAGCAGGAATTTTAATCATTTTGTGCCTTAAAAATGCGTTACTGCCACGATGGAAGCACAAGTTATCAGAATGCCAAGGAAATCAACACCCGACAGAAATAATCCTGTGCCCAACAGCGAACCTTGACATTAATTTCAGTCGTAAGCACGACCTGAACTACGATAATTGGAAAACCATCTCTGAAATGCTTTAAAAGTACAGGTACAGTACATCTGTATCAGATGATGGAATGGTCATGGGATTTTTTATGGATTTTATTTGACAATTTTTTCGCGTACCAATAAGACGAAGTCGCCGTTGAAGGTCCACAACGACGATTAATCGGAACTTACGCTTTCAGATCATGTGGCTCAACCGATGGATATTGGAAGTCAATTATTTTAGCGAGTCAATCTGGACTTCTCGAGGACAATCGGTTTTCTTCGAGGATGATAATCGGCTTTTTGAGGAAAATAATCAATTCATGCATCGAGCGAGGAAATCGTCGCCAAAAAAGAGGGGAAAAAATTCGCACCACTTTCAAGGTCGATCATTCCCATTAGAATCTTCCGATGAAAATTGCCACGTAGTTTGTCTCATAGAAATTTAATTTTATGGCGAACTTGCGCAAAATACGCAGGTTCCGTCAATTCACTTACAAAGGCATCTTCCGTTCAAGTTCGCTCATTTTGCAATTATTTATGGAAGACACGTATAGAAATTTCCTGAAACATGGACCTCATTTAACACATGCATTTCATATATACCTTGGCACCATTAGTCCGAGCATAATGAAGCTTCATTAAAGTACCCCGATTGCTATAAATTTTAGGAGAAGAACGTCGGAATTATGTGACGTTTGCCCCACATAGAAAGGTTGAGGCGTTTCACGCGGATCCGAGAATAGACCGCCATCAACTTTCTTAATTGCCAACGTTTGAAATTCATCACGAAAATACGAGTTTAATTGCCCGGCAACGATTTCGTCTGGGCCACTTTGGCAATTATGTCGCACCGGGAAAAAGTATATAAATTATACCCTTCGATGCTATTGTTTCTCGAAGAATTCGTTCAAGGGAAATTGCCTCAACTCAGTTTGGACTGTGCAGCACAGAGGAAATGATCTTCTCCCACTAGCTTAATGGATTCCTCATCAATCGTTGCAAATGAGATCCACGGACCGGTGGACCAAGGCCAAGCTGAATGAAATCACTGCTCCTTCAAACGTTGAATACTGCGCACAAATATACCAAGTTCTCCCAAGAATGTTCTGTTATACAGTCTATTTTTGCCTTCATTCGATAGTTTCCCAGAAAACTGATTTCGCTGCGAGCATTCTTCCGAAAAAAGTGTGATGGAGTTACTTTCCGAATCTTCAGTAGGGAACCAGCAAGAAGAAACTTCAAAAAGTCGAGAAGGGATACGTGTCGGAAATAAATGTGAAATAGTGATGCATTGCTTCTCATCTTATGAGTTACGCTCGTGAAATATAGCACTGTACTTTAGAAATAAATCGAGGAGAAGGCGATTCGATTACAGTGTAAGTAAATATGTTTCTGATGCCTTCTCAAGGAATTCAGATGACTCCAGCTTGTGAATCGAAAGGAAAAATCACTGAAGTTGACACACTTACGGTACATTCTTGAACTGTGCTGGCGATCTGACCCAATTAATACACATATAGAAGACTACAAATATCAGTCCAGTCGATTTAAACCATCAGAGAAAAAGCCACCGGAATGGAGCCACATAGCGCGTCTGGCCCTTTGACGTTGTTTTTTTTTAAGCATCAGATATTTTAATTGGATCGAATAGCACGCAAAAGTAAACGTTTAAAAGAATCGTTGATCTGCACCCACCTACGTAACCTATTTGCGGAGACTAACACAAATAAAGCAGCATGAGGTAGCTGAACTCTGGGAATGTCACTAGGACAACGTCGCAATTAGCGAAGGGATAGATGTTGAAGGGATAATGATTCATAACCTAATAATCTTCCAATTAACTAAATTTTTGAACTCGTTCTACGAGCCACGAGTTTATGCGTATTCCGACAGGATTTATAGCATCAGGGAGAGACGATCCGTTTTGATTTATTCCGGGCCGGCTTCCCGGGGCCGGGATGAAGACGTTTCTCTCGCTCATTCATCAAAAAACCGGGAAAACACGCGAAAATATGAACAGGAGGTTTGGGTTCCTTAAAAGCCTTTGGTTAACCCCGGATGCGTGCTCGTCAAGTTGCGTGCCGCGCCCCGACACGAGTGGACAATCGGATTTCCCGTAACTGAGGTTCCCGGGCCAAAGGTGAAACCCCGTTCAGACATCAATTTCAACAACCGCGGCTCGCACGCAGGACGAGTGAATTAGCACACGGCGCCACTTCCGGGCTTCCCTGACGCCACGAAAGCCCGGGGTACTTGCGTGCCAGACTCCGAGCAACACGGCAGACAAATGAGCAAAGCTTGTACGCCGTTCATCTCGACGGTCAAAGGTCGGCCGAGCTGACGAGAAGCGCGGAAGTCAAAGAACCCGGGGTTCAGGAAACCCGGGACAGCTTGAGATTATCGCGAGAGATGACCCGCGCGTGAAAAATTAATCCCTCGTCTCCCGATTCGCCGAAGGTTCAAGGTCCAGTTCTCGTTTAAGCGAGGGGAGTCCGTCGGCGGCTTCTGGACGCGAGTCGATAACACGCTCACAGGCCGGAAATTAATTGATGACACGTACGAATTCAGGCCGGGAGCGATCGGCGCGGAAATCATCCATCAGGTGTGCGAGGTGAAAAAGGCTAATAAAGCCCCGTGTGGACACCGACCCACGGGTGAAGAAGGAGTGCACGGGTTTGCTTCCAGGGTTTGATTAAGCTCATTAGAACTCTTGGCCCTGTTGATCTCCGCGGGGATTCCTTTCAGCGCAGCTCGAGGCCAAGGTATTCCATCCACAGTAGCAAAGGCGCCGCCGCCGTTCATTCATTTCACGCCAAGCCCAACAAAGGCGTGCTCGGAGCGTCTATTTGCCGATATACCCAACCATGACTGTGCGTTAAATGTCCCCGAATAGCCCCCAGCAAGGTCTCTTGTCTCCTTCGAGTATGATCCCAATCTGAATGGAAACCGAGAATTCGCTCCCAACTCGAGAGTGCTCGTGTCTTCGAGTGTAGAATCATAGCATAGTACACTACAGTAGAGGGAAGAAAGTTCTATTGCGATTGAGGAAAACTTCTCTCTGGCAGGAATATCGAATTTCTAGGGACAAAAAGGCTATACAGCACTGTATTGCGTGGAAATCAAGATACCATATCGCGGGGAATTGACTTTACCGGAAATACCTCAGAATGTTTCTTCTCTTTAAAAGAAAGTGAATGAAGGATCAGCATGTTGACATGCTCACAAAAACGAGGTTAGTCAATTTCATTCGGGAAAGTGCTCGAGAATTTCAAAGAATCGCTGCTTAATCTTTTTAGGCAATCAAAATTACTTTACTGTACTGTTTTTAATGCGGTAATTTAATCCCTTGCCTTCAAAAAATCCCAGTTCTCGAGCAAATCTTTTACGCAGACAAACTAAAAGAACCAAAATTCCCCAGGAGTAAACTTTGAAAACTAGTTACAGTACTTACATTTGAAAGAGTGCCACGGTTGGACGTCGATAAACATAGATGATCTTCCCAGTTTTTCTCAGTAGCTGGGCGATGAATAAGGAGGCAGATATTTTCGCATTTTAGTTCGATAAAAATTTGCGTTTTCCTTTAAATCGCTCGAAACTTATCGGAGCTGGGAGTTGAAATTGGAGAATGACGCTTTGTATTTTTTCATGAAACGCTGTGAAACTTATTGCTATTGGGTTTTAAAACGCACCGGATTACTTGAAAGAGTACTGTACAACCCACGCTAAGCATTGGAGCTTAACTGATACGGAGTTGAATGATCGAGTAGTCGTGTCATGTTTCTAGAATCGATTTGTGCGCCATTGTCTTACGGTACGAGTTTCATTGTCATCATAATCAACAGCCGTTTGTCTTGGGGCAGAAAAGAAAAAACATGGTGAATACGTTCTCTAAAATTGAATAGGGGAGTTTGAAGTGCTTTTCTCTCAAAATGGAAACAATACGAGCAGCCTTTCCGAGTCGGTTACAGCGTGTTCACCACGAATGCCTTCGACAAGGCCGATGAAGCCGGATATCGGGATGAAGCCATTCGAAAATCAGCGCAGTATTGAGCAGCGTTGCCGACTTCATCGAAAGGGTGATTACCCAACGCAAGCCGCAATGCGCCGTGACCGAGCAGTGGCCGATGTTGCGCGAAACCAACACTCAGGAATGACGAATGGCCGGGAGTTAAGAGCCCTGTAATCCGCGGGCTTCAAGGGTGCGAGAGCGAAAGCCAGGACGAATCGGACGGGTTGACTCCTCGCCGCAGGGCACCGCAGATAATGATCCCGGGATGATCCACAAGAGGAGGGGAGGGATCGAGATGAAGGCCCTCGCGTTCAGACGGGAAGATGCGACACGCAAGGCCCGAGTCGGCAAAAGGAGCACGACCGCGGGAGTAACAGTGCCTGATGATGATCGCCACCTACACATTATTGTGTTCCTTGGCGGAAAATCCTAATAGGTTCCGCCGCCGGGTGCAATGCGGCCCCTGCAATCACGCTTGCCTCGAATATTGACCGTGTCATTCAAGGCGCCGAAGCAACCGATTTGAGGGAAACAGGCACGGCTCATTTTTCCCCTGTCACGACCCCGTGTTAGCACCGATGCTCGTGAACGCTCGGGAATCGAGCAATCAACAGGTACGCCGTCCAACCTTCCGAAAATCGACAAGCCTGCAAGTCGTTCATTTCCAACCAGCGAGGGACTTCCGAATAATTCGCTCAAAAAATTCGTTCCCTCGCTCGTTCCCTCCCGAAAATATGATGAAATTTTTATTTGCGTCAACCGCCCAATTTTTAGGCATAGCACTGTACAGGACACTATCAAGTGGAAGACCGTTTCAGATCCTCATATCACCGATACAACTCGTCTCCATTCGTTGTGCCTCGGAGAATTTGTGTGTGTCTGTAAGTACGAAACGGATATCCGTTGAATTCAAGCTCTTACAAATCAATGGCGTCTTTGGAATCTACTCAAGCTTCCGTCGTCAATCGTGAACACTGACGCAAAATTAATCAAGATTCTACCGACGGGGTTCTTCTATTTGAAAAGAAAAAGGTAAAGATTGATTTCATTCAGTTTCGCACGATTTTAATTCCTAAAGAATTACGGGGACAGAATGGGTATTCACTTCATGGATATATTTTTGTGGTTATTTTCACCTGCGAATCTAATCAACCATCTAAGACGCCAAGGAATAGGAACATCATTCCGATTTTTCGAGCCAATTTTAGAGCAGAAAATGTGTTTCATTTTCGAGTTATAATCTTTATACAGCACAGTTTTTTGTTTGCATCTGAAGAGGAAAGCGGAGTCACCGCGATAACTAATTTTGCGCATGCCAACCTGTTGTTGACGCAAGAGCTGAAATTAACAGATCGTTGGAAAAAATGTTACAGATCCTCTGATACACTCCCTCTCTCTGCTTTTGTTTTATTTTTTTCTGGGTCGACCCCGAGAAAGAGCAAACAAAAAACCCGAGAACGAGAACCTGTGTTTTCGCGCATCTGTTATTCTCTGGAGCTGCCCATTGCCGTCAAGCGCATAACGCCTCGCAAAACGCATTGAACCGTGAACTCGTGCTTCTCGGTTCCAGGGACCAGACACGGACACCGACATTCCGAGCACGGTTCCCGGCAAGTAAGAATTTTCTCGCAGAAAAGGAAAAGTCCAAAAATGAAGTGTACCTTGAACATTTTGAGCACGGTTTCCGAAATATTTCAACGAAAGCTCGCTCGCGGTAGTCTTGAGAAGTTCGCACGAAAAGACGTCATGGCATAAGCGGTGGAAGTTCTCAAAACGAACCGTTCGTCGAAAAAAGTACTGTACTGAACTTCCAAGTTTGCTTAATCATGATTTTATTTCCGTTCGTCAAAATGTGAATTGCATTCACGAGACGCAGATCGGTTAGTTTCGACTCCGAAGCAGCGAAATATTACGCCGAAAGCCGTTGAATACGGTGTTAACCAAGACAAACATTGAAGACCAACACGGTATTTATAAACAAGCCCTTCATGCAGGTATCATAAGTTGGAGGGCCAGTAAAGTTCAAGCGAATATAGCTTGATCCGTTTTTTTTCCCCACTCTGCATATGCGAACATCTGGCAAGATTTCACAGGAGCGTTCTAACGCAGCGTCATTGCAGTTTAAAAAAAATTTACAATGAACGTTTGCAACACACGTAAAAGTTTTCTTCAATAACTCATCGCTCGAAAATAGATTGCAAGTCAGGAAACCACCCCACTATTTCTTCAACGTCAAATGTCTTTTTAATGCTTCAATCTTTTTTTTTTTCTCATTGCTTAACTCCAGATATCGCCCCGGGCGGAAACAAAGGATTTCACCCCTCCGGCACATAAAACCTGAATATGGCTTTGATGATAGGATGAGATTCAAATCTCACTTCCTCCAATTCAACGATCTCTCGATCAAATCACACCGATCGGCTGGCTCAAGGTTATTATCATGACTTTCAAAATTAGACAGGAACTGACACGCGCTAATTTGCTCACATAGAGTCTATTAGCACGTGGAAACGAGTTGATGATCTGGACCATGGCAGGCGATTAGTAGTGCACTGAGAATAGCCCTCAAGTGCACCATCACGGGCTTCTCATTTCCATCAGTCCAACCCGTCACTCAAGCAAGGGCTTGAATGATGGTTGCATCGCGTTATAAAGCGAGAAACGGGCGATCCTGTCATGCACACAAATGCTGAGCTTTCTCGGAAACGGCGAACCGAATTCGTCCAGTCATAATGACAGAAATGCGATTCCGGTTGGAACTACAATTAGTGAAAGCTTCAGACACTAGAACGCGGTGCCAGATGCGGCGCCCGGTTTTCTTACGCCTTGACGCCAAGAGGACATGTAAATCAGGACAACATCTGAATAATCCCCTCACAGATGAGTACTTGATCCGCAAACGAACCGCAACAGTGACTCAGAATCTCTGGATGAGATTTCACGCATTCCCGTGCTACAATGGAGATAAGCATCGCGATAGTGCATGCTCATTTGTCATCAACAACACGAAAAGGCATTTGCTCCAACAGTTGAAACATAAGGCGAGTTTATCAAATAGATTCCACAGTAAACCATTATTTCAAGAAAATGAAATGAAAATATTATTGCTGACCCACATTATCTATAGGATATAAAAAATCTATATACCATACTTGAATTCCAAATTTTTTGAATGCAAGAACAGCAAAAAAACACAAAAAATGGAATGCATCATTCCAATATTTTCTTCTTATTGCAAGAATGATTACTTTTTTTAAGAACAAATATATTTGGAATGTATCTGTACTTTTAAAATTTCAAAAAACTTGAAATAAACAATGATTAAAACTTTAAAATTGAAGCACTTTTATCCTGGAATAAAAATTAAAGGAATCATTAGGAATCAGGGATGAACCCTGTGCAGCAGGGGAAAAAATAATTGGAAATGAAAAGTGCTTACGGAAAAATGCAAAATGGACAGTTTTTTATTTGTGGCAAACAAAATAATCATTGAAAATTTTTGAAAATTACAGAAAATGTGGGAAATATTGTTCTAAAAACAAAAACTATTATCAATTTTGTTGTTGTCTGGAATTACAAATTTTTAAAAGCTTGTGAAATGGATGGAAAATGCTTGCCAAAACTGGAAAGTTTTCACTTAATGTCTAACAGTAAATCTAAAAACTTTCAAAAAAATCTGAAAAAATCGCAGAACCTTAAACTTGGATGAGCTAAATGGTAGATTTTTTTTTTAGTGGTACCTAGTCTATAAATACCCACGGTCAATCAGAAATGGGACAACCATCGTATCTAATACCTTCAGCTAGGCTTACTGTATAATTCAAAAGCTGCATCTGGAAATATGATTGTGACTGGACAATATAGTAACTTGCGGTAAGCGTTCCTTGCGGATTCTCGAAATGAATTCTTGCAATAATCAGTCCTCAAACATTTCAAAAGTTTTGAAGAAGAACTCAGTAAACGCTAGATACTAGAACTCTGACCACCATAACTCCGATTTACCGTCCATACGATAAACAGCACCAACAGAAGCCGCTTCATCACGAAGAATCGAAGCAGTCCGCATAATTTTAATGTCAACCCTCTAACGTTCATTTGATCTTTCTTATCCAGCCCACAGCAAATTATAATTTTTCCAGACCGTCAGTTATTATTTTTGGACAATTTGCTTCATCAGTTGACTAATTTTTTTCAAAACAGCATGCAATTATCTGTGATACTCAATTACCTTGACAAAGGTGTCCGACGATTAGCGTTGGTAATCAGATTTACTATAGAATCCAACGTGAATTGCTCAGCTTATGCAACCAAAATGGAAGCAGAATGGAAGTTAATAATGTAGGTATAAGCTAGTTTTCAGGCAGGTGACAGACAGGATGAAACCAAAACGGACAAGCACATATACAGTACAATACAATGTCAAGGCCGCGAAAGCGGCGCTGAAATGCGCGAGACAGCCGCCTTTCACTGAGCGACATCCAGCAGGGATAATGCCGTCGGATTGTCTTCAGGAAAATTCCGGTTAGCAACATCCAAAGCTGGATTTTCATTTCTGATAAACTCTTGCATGGCGAGAAACGCGGGGCTGAAGCTCCACACGTGCCGTGATACAACATGGTACTTCTCATGTATCTTGCACACACCCTCTTAGCGCGATGTATCATTAAACAGCCGGAACGTCGGTCTTGCAACCTCGCTCTAGGGGTGAAGCCCAATTACGTAGACGGGATCCAACAGCAGTTCTAGCAGTGCCAACATTTCGCCGCTTGTTTTCACCCTCCGAAAAAAAAAAAACATGAAGCGGACCCCTTTCACTGAAAGTTTCCGCGGAATTTCAGTGCTCAGCCGTTCGGAATCCTGGGTTTTGCACCTTTAGGAATTTATCGCAGTTTCCGCTTTTGATGGAGAATCTTAAGAGGCTTTTATGCGCCAGAAAGCACGAGAACAAGACCATCGCACGAACGCAAAACCTCCATTTCCGAGGTTTGATGTACGCGCTCAGCTTCACTGAGTTGCGCAATCCGACGAAAGCAAGTCTGAAGCGCAGCGTGCCGTAAACTCGTATTGCTTTGTGTTCCTGTTATAGGTCAGTGGGAAATCGAAATTTGCACCGCTCTATCTCGCAATCGCCGACGGCTCTTCAACATCACGAGCGAACTCTAATTTGGTTCGAGCCAGGAAGCGATAAACGAGCGGTAAAACTCAGATCGGCAATCTCGATCCGCTCGACGCCTGCGTTGCTCCATTTCGGTACAATATAACTACAGCATAGTTTCTCCAGCCTAATGCCCAGAAAATCGATTATATTTCGTTGAAATGAAAATCGGATGGAATCCAGTTAGAAGCTCCTTAGGCCATTGAATTTACAGATCCTGTCACGGCAAGGTGCATAATCTCTGAATAAAAAGAACAGGGTGCACAACACTTACCGCGCAATAAAATAACGCATTCACGGGTAGACCTTTGCGGTACTTTTGAGTAAGAAAATCTCTGGAACGATGTTTAGCAATTAAAAAAATATCACGACAACTGAAAAAATATGCAGTATCATCATGAACAGCTGAAGTGTTGCCGGGTAGACTGCTTGCGATTCATCATGAGGTTTCCTTAGCTAGGAGAACCTTAGCACGACATACTGTACTTCGAACGAAAACTGAAAGATCTTATACTAGGCTTCTTTCGACCTAATAGGCAGCGCAGTTGAGAAGATACGTTCAAAAATCTATCCATTTTTTGGCCCGCCCATTACATAAACCGAAATTTCCATGATAATCCAGTATTTTCACGTACGGCATCGAAGGTTCTCAAACGACAGATATTGACAGACATTTTATAACACGTGCTAGCGAGCAAAAATTGAATAAATCACAAATTAGAACATTAGTAAAAGATATATGTCAAAGCTTCTTGACCAGAAGCACTACTAATATTGGTAGTACGTGGGTCTGGTTGGGTGGTGCACCGAATTTTAATGAAAAGAAACCAAGTCTTTTCATTAATTGTCATAGCATTTGAAACGGGAAACTTTTTGCCCGCAGGTATTTCAGCTTGAAAAGTTGAAATCAGCCCCGGGAGAGAATGAGTGAATGAATTATTCAGAATATGAAGCCTTCGAAGAGTTAAATATGAGGTACATCTCAATTAATAAGCCTTTAATTCAATTGAAGGACAAGCCTTCAGATAAAGTTAAGACTTCGATGCCAAAGAAGTGATGTGGTATTGTACCGTAATTGCCCAAGAGCGCGAGACGGTACGATCTATAGCACTGATCTATATTCAAAGTGGTAAAATTCGCAAAGAGGTTGAAAAGTCGAAGGACAATACCATACGTAAATCTTTATCATCAGTATAATTTTCTCATCGCATATAAGTTTTCCGGACATCTGAAGTAATAACCAGCAGTTCCGAAGGTTGTGCAACTGCTGAACGATAAATTTGACGAAAGTTAGTACTGTACTACAGCCCGGTACATCAACGTAGATGAACGGGGCTTTCAATGCCTGCTGCGCACATGATACGAACCATGACAGCATGAGTTTTTGAAACCTCAGAGATCTGCGCCATCCGGACATTTCTCGAATGCGGATACAAAATTGTTATCACTTCTGACTACAATATTTCACTCGCGCTTCGAGAGGGAAATTTTTCGGCGAATCATTTTATTATTATTTTTTTGCGAACAGGGCACTTGAGAGGCGTGGGTGTTGGTTGTTGGTTGAAGACCTCGATTCCAATGAAGTTCACGCCTGCCTGCGACCTGAATGAAAGCCGACATAGCTTTCTATCGTTCATGCTGCACGACGTTCATAACAAACATCGATCGAGAGGAATTTGGTTCGGGAACTTTTTCTCGCGATGATGGCTCCAGACGATCGCTTTCCCTACATCCGCAGTTTTTTTTTGGATCAATCATTGAACTCGATTTTCTCAGTGGTTATATTCGAGAAATTTGAATTCATTTTCCGTTGTTACAATCCCAATTATTCTCACGTTTCAGTTCGACCGATCACGAAACACTCTCGACATTTAGTATCCAGTCCAACGCAAACTTCAGAGAGGCATCTAATTTTTAGCCCCAAAAATCCTTTTAGAACGTTCGAAAACGCTTCCTGGGAAATATCGTATATCGTTTATTCACTTAAGGAATAAAATTCGGAATGTAGCACTGTATTTTTTATTTGCAATATTAACATTTCACGTATTCAATTTTTGAGAGGAATGCTTCCGAGCGCTGTTGAAGACATTCGGATAAGATGAACGAAATTCATTTTCATGCTGCAGTACAACTTGGCGCCTGGACGCTTCCGTCTTGACGAGTTTAATTCCCATGGCAGAAAATCAAATGTCGTAATTTAATGAATACCTGAGAAAGGATTGTTCGATGATTATCAAAAAGTTGAAAAAAGACAACAGGTAATCAATAATCCATTCATTTACGACTGAGTATTACTCTTCAGAAAAGTGCAATTAGAGGGGAGGATCTCGTCGGCTCTCGCCGCCACAAACCGCGACACGTCCCAGCACCTATTAACAGTGGCGCCGTCGAGGCAATTACAGCTGTTGCTGCATAATAACCTAATAACCCGAAGTAATTAAACTGAGTTTCGTAGCCGAGCCCGGTACCACTGCTCCTCCTTGCAAACGCAGGAGCATTATTTTCTCCCACAAATGAAGACATTGCAGAGATTTGACTAATGGCTCAAGTCCAGCGAACAACTGGGGTCAAATTACTTAATCACTAGCTTGCAGTTGCTTCAATGTTGCTTCAGGAAATTTTCCCTGAAGAATGTATTGACGATGCCGCAGGTAAATGGCCTCGAACCGCGTAAATTCTAGATATTTTTCTTGGTAACTCATGAAATAAGCTCAGGCAAGGGCAACAAGTCACGACATGGTCATTCCCCAGATTTTTTTCTAAATCGTTCTAGCAAGTATTTCACTTTTTTATGGAAAGAATGAAGCTTAAAATGTAGGCAAAACATTCATCGACTCGAGCTAGTTCCTAATTACAATACATTACCTCACAGCCTCAAACGATCCTTTGTGTAACTCAGCACATTTGTTCTAACTCATATTTTTTTGCCGGATTGAAGATTAGAAAGGACTGACGTTGCTGAAAGAAGTTCCTAATTTTATATGGCTTCCAAACCCATACGGCCAGGAACTAATTACAGTTCGTCCCACTCACGGCTGAAAATCGGAGATGAGGGATTCGGGATCCCCGAAACTTTTCGGTGTAAAACTTCAGAATTCCAGAAAAGATGTAAAGAATCTTGGAGCAGCATCAAGGTCAATCGTCCATAACGAATTTATCGTAAAACATTCATCCTCCGACATACTTGCGGACTTTAATTTAAGCTCTGTATAGGCACCCGAATTTATTTTCTCAGCATAGTCAGACAGAAGTTACAATGCGATCGTACAAGGATACGATCGCGTTTCGTTCATTCCAGACCAAAGGCGACACCAATGACCCTCCGCATTCTAAAATAATTATTCATCCTACTGGGTTGGCATGCAGCTGTATTACACACCAATGGATAAAGTAGATCGACGCAGAAGTTAGCAATTAACATGGTATAGTTTTTCGAGCGATAAGCGAAATCGCTTTCAGGAACAGTCGCTACTGAACCGGTGCATACCTTTCCGGCCAACGGTCAGGAAAAATGCTATCTTTAAAAGATACACGCCACAAATAAAAAAAGAACTAGAAAAAAATGAGGTCCTCTTTCGTTGATGCATCAAATGACTTACATTCCAAAACCAGGTTGTGTCATTATCACCGACGAGTACTTCGTCGGGTGCCTTCAAGAATAACTAACGCAGACGAGCATTATCTCAAGGAATCGCCGCAATGATCTCGGCGGGAGTAGAATCTAGAACCATAGTATGCACGAAGCCACCAGCAGAGATAATCAAGGACGCTTGTTTCGCTGAAATTAAGGCGATGATCATCATACTTGTGCCTCAGAGAAGGAGAATTATGAGAAACGGCCGATTTCTCGGAATATCAGAACAGCTATTTGCACTGAGGCTTTCAGGACGCTAAGAAAGGGCTTCTATAAATGTGGATTGCACGGAGTACATCATTCAGACCCCACCCTTACTGCATTAAAACAGAGGATATAAATCAGTGTCCGCCAACAGTCTCGTCAAGTAGGTTGATAGCTTTGCAGAGCCAAAGTTTGCTCTTTGCCAGCGATGAAAATTTCACAGATAACCCCTTCTTCCTGATAATTCGCAAAGCAAAGAAAATGGGAGAATATGCGGGAAAAGACGTGCGAGAAAAATACTCACAATTCATGCTGAGCCTGACCGGATTTGATACGGCGTCCGTGACGTCATTGTTCGAGGCTTGGCAGGAGAAGGTCGTGTTCAAGTCGTTTCGCTTCAGATGGGTAACTTCCAGGACATTTTCCACAGTGCCGTTCCTCTCGTGCACCGTGTACGTCGAGTCCAACAATGCCTCCTCGTGGAACCATATTAATTTTGGCGGAGGTCGGCCTGTTGATGAAAAAAAAAGGCGCGTTGAGTTTTCGCTTCGTTATCGGTGCGAATCCGATCTCGGCGCTTTTCAACTCTCGCTGAACAGGATTCGAGAAGCACATGTCCAGACGGGCATCTCGCGCTTGTCACCCAAAATTTCAGGTTTCCACAAGTCAGCTTGAATAGCATAAGCTTTTCACCCAAATTTCAGGTTTCCACACAGCTATGAAAAGTCAGTTTGCATAATGCAAGCTTTCCAGCCTTCACTGCCAAAATTCTGAATGTGCTACGATTGCTCAAACCCCGGTTTACGGAGAATGACGAGCAAAATAATGAAGAGCATCATCAGTATTTCCCCCCCACTCACCACAACAGTAAACAAAACTGACAGATGAAATTTATATTCCAAAACATCAAAAATATTTTACGGAATAATAAAATGTATCGAGCGTATTCCCAAATAATTTTCCATTTCTTACAGTATTTTGATGCATCAATTGCAGTATTTGGACACACCCTTAGTCGACAAAGTAAGACGATGGAAAAACGACTGCGTTTTTTTGCTTTTTCGGAAACGTAAATAATCCGACAGAAGATTAAGCGAATTTGAGAAAAATACGATCGCAACATCGAGTGAGCACCTGGTAGAACAAGTTCTTCAGGAATCGCGACTCAGTTTTTGAGCGATACTCTTTTATAAGCGAAGGGTTCCGAATTTTACATCAGATTTTCTTTATCTTTGCTCCGCGGTGTTTTGATATCTCCACTTGGCGGCATCAGGTGAAAACATTCAAGGTGAAGATCATAAAAACGAAAGTTTATATTTCTTTACAGCCAAAAATATTTTGCAAGGCAAAAAAGTAACGAGGGGTCCACCACATCTATTTTTACTGGAAGGTTCCGCCCTAGAAATAGTATTTATAAAAATGAAAATAAAACTTCTCAAGTTGAAAACGGCTAGCAACTCGGGTTCAGATTCTCACCGCGAACGTTCGTGTCGAATTGTTTTCGCGAGGCCGAATCAGATGTGCTGACTGCTAAGTTTTAGTGAGGGAATTTCGCTGGAAGTGTCTCTTATTTACCCCTAGAACCCCTCGAGTCCCGGTATTCGCCCGAATAATGTGCTGCTTTCTCCTGAATCACGGGTTCTCACAATCGACGGGGGTTCACCGCTGGATGGCCTTCATGAAGACGTCAGAGACAGACGGCAACGTCGCGTCCGGGTACAAGACGCTCCATCAAGCGTGCCTCATCTCAGACCGCGATTTCCTCGCCGTCAAATGAACGGCGCTGCATCCAGACTAGAACACTAGTTCGAACCGAATTCCCGCAGAACTCATTCACAGCTCGCGACCCCGGGTCGAAAAAAAAAAAAAAGAAAGCTAGGCGCTAGAATGATAACAAGCGCGGGAGGGGAAGAAAAACGGTGCGGAAAGACGTCGCGGACGCATCGATCACAACATAATGCTACGCGTATAATCGCGGATAATCCATCACAGATTGTATAATCAATGCCTTCCTCAGGCCATACTGATGCCGTGGACCACGCCGTCTTTGACCTTTGAGACCGTCCTGAGCGGTTTGCGGATACGATAAGGGAAATCACAGCTTTGGGCCGCTTCGCTTTACCCCTTAGCATCCCGTCTCCGCATGCTGCAAACATGCGGAATATCGCAGCCTCCCCACCTCTTCTCTATAGAAAGCAAGAAGCGTGTCTTCGATCTTTCACGAGAGGTGAATCTCGACACCAGGGGCAGAAGACTTTAGCTGAGAGCACACATCCTTTCACCGAAAGCCTGGGATCCTATTTTTTCTGCTGCTTTCAAAGATATAAGATTACAAAATTAAATTCGATTCCAACCCCCTGACCACGTTCTAAGTAAGCCTTTCTGAGACACCCAAACTAAAGGAGTGAATCTCGGAGGGAAAACTCCACTCGATCAAGATTGGGTAGCACGTGCATCTCTGGTCTTCTTCAGCAAATCGCAGCTACAAAAGTTGGTTGAGTAATGTCCGTCTCGGACTTTCCTTTTTGGGGTCTGGTTGGCTGAGTGGAAATAATCATAATTTCTACGAAGTTCGAGTGATGTATGATCACTTCCTATCCCTTGTTTCAATTTTTCTTACCCCTGCTGGAATGGATGGAAGCCAGAGAGCTTTAAGTGCACCTCATCATTATGAGGAAATACAGTACTGTAGTTTACTTGCCAAAGGCAGTTCAAGAAATATGAAAATCGTAAATGCAAAAAAGAATATTTTCAGCGACAATGGCTCAAATCTGATAATCATGCTTCCATGTATCAACCTCTTGATGCCTATAATGTATATGTTTAATTTGCTGAATCTGCAGCTTACAGGACAATCATTGGTTAGCAAGTTGATAAGTCAGGGGTGCAAGAAAATACTTTTCACATAAGCCCAGGCTTGCAATACTTCTTGTTATTGATACCACGGGGGTGCAAAGGATCTTCACGCAAAAGAATGATGTGCCAGAAGAGCTTTATTTCAAGTTACGGTATTGACATAAGTATTGGACCGCACCTCGGACTTCCGCAAAATTGTACAGAAAAAATATGATGCATTCGCATGCATGACAAATTGATATAGAGATTAACGTGCAATTTCAAGAAACGATTTCATCTGCGGGATACAAAAACCCCATTTATATTGCGGAGAAACATATGTATACATATCTGGTGTGATTTATTTTCAAATCTGTGATACAGTATTGGAAAGATGAATGTTGTCTTGATCAAAAAGTCTTCTCATCTTTCAGTTTCCTACTAATCGTGAAAATTTGCAGACACGCAGATTACTCTGGAGAATCGTTAACGCCCGTTACGTCGTCAAGAAGTCAGCGATTGCCCGAGGCTCGGAATACGTTGTTAGCCTCCGGAGGTAAAAGTCGCATGGGAAAGTTCGGGTTAATTAAAATCGGACGGGCATCGCAATTCCCATTCGTCTCGGAGAACAGTTATCTTCTGTTTCTACAGTTTGTTTATCCCGGAACTAATGGAGGGATGCAAATAGGTGCATAATGAGCCAGGCGGCTGCTGTTCGCTCGGATTAACCAGGCTATCCGACAGCTAATTTTCTTTCTACCCCTCTCGCGGAAAAAATTCTTGCATAACATAGATCTGTAGTCTGGATTATCTCGGCCAAACAATTGATTCAAGCACGATTCAAAATCTAAAATTATGAAGGAAATGAGAAGATTGAAACATCCTTTTCTTCAACTCTACAAAATAGTTTTCAGAAGTGATACATAATAAACAACGACTCATCCAAATCAGGGGGTTTCAACCTTTTGATGATCCCATCATGTTGTAGACATGACAGCATTGGTGTACTGTAGATAGAAAGCCAAGTGCCACTAATTAAAACGCTGCGGTAAAACCAGCTACTGTATTAATTTTTTTTTACATTAAAAAGCCCTAACCGTTGTTTTGAAAGGGATGCAAGATTCCAGAAGACGACAAATTTTTTTTTCTTTAGCTCTGATGGCGAGATAATCTTTGATTCCAGGAAAATCTCTACCTGCCGGGTGCCCCCATACCACCATCCGTAGGCGTACCCCTAAACCTAAATCTTAGACTTAGCAGAAGAGACATAATCTTCAGAATAATTATTACTGTAAGAATGCCGAGGAAGGAGTGCATACGTTGCATTGATCGCTGAATTATGTTAAGAGTATCACGTGCTCAGAGAGGACGAAAAGAATCGCGCGGGGGTCACGAGAGACATGCAAGATGTATTCGAGAAGGATACGTATATGAAGGGAGCACGGATGAGCATTCGCTGAATACATGTCTGTCTCCAAAAGAGCAATGCAGCTCATCAGGAGATTCGGCTCGTGCGTGTAGCCCCTTTCTAGTTTTGGGTCCAACCGCCAGGAGGCAGAGAAGAAAGGCTCCATCCCGGTTGAGAAGATTCAAATATTCATGAGAAAATTCGGCCGAGAAGCCCCTCTTTTTTCGTTATTCTGCACTGAGACACGAGGACCGGCGGTTCTCTCGGGACCCCGACTGCCCAAAGCTGCCGGCGGAAGAATAATTCAAGCGAGAGAAAGAAAAGGAAAAACGACGCTGATCTCATCAAGCTATGTCCCCGAAATTTTTGATCGCGTCGCATGAGCTCCCGCAGGAATCCCGTGGAAGAAATGTTATCTCCGAGGATTAACGCCGCCGACGAGCGCACGAAAAATACCCCATCTTTCATTCGATTCTGAATGGCTGCGATCGCGCAAAATAATGCTGAATCGTCGCATCAGGAAATCTAATTGAGTCCGCAGAACTGGATAAAAGCTATAAAAAGATGACGTGAGCCGTTGAGAGGTATATTTCGTGAAAGGTTAGTCGTTCAGGAAACGTCGGTGTTGTCGAAAGAATGGTACTGAAGGACAATGATCTTCAGAAAAGCGGAATGTCTGTCGTGGTGAAAGAGGTCAAAGCCGACAGGAGGAGGAACCTTCTATTCTCACCGTCCCAATGTCCACACCAACGGGCTGCAGGGACGAACATTTGTCCCCTCGACACCAATATTACTTCAAGAAAGCGATGAAAACGGCTAAACGAGGAAGAGCGGGAAAATGAAATGCAAAGTGACAATAGCATTGATATGTCGGAACCGGTGGCAGTCCGGGCGTTGAATAAAAGATGAGGGTTTAAGGGACCAAAACGCTCGGCTACGTTTGGCTTCTTCTCTCCACGAGTCTCTTCCATGGTACACAGAGTGTTCCCGTTCGTCTTCCACCCCTTTTCGGAGAAATTCTCGCGTCTAGGCTAATCCAGTTCCCGTCGTCACGTAAGCTTTGTTTTGCCACCCGCCCCCAAATCGCTTTCTGTCGAGGGTCTTTTGGATCCCCATCGGCTCGCGTTCAGATAAGTAGCACCGACCCCATCGAGTGATATCCAGACCGACGATTGTTCCAAACAGCCCACAAGCAAAAAAAGACCTTTCCAGTACGTTTATCTCTCACATCATGCAGTGGTGTGCGCGAAATTGGCGCAATTCGACTGGAAGATAACGTACACGCAAGGCAAAAGGAGGAATGCGCCTGCGACAGGATCAATCTTTATATAAGAGCCCCGGCACGAACGTTCGCAATTAGTTGGAGAGTGCTTCGAAGGTAAGCCCCAAATGTAAAACTAACCCGAGAAAACAATTAACTCGCAAATTGATTCGCAAACGCAAAATGAGCTTCAATTTTTAATTAAATCGAAAGTCCTTGTCAAGCGCATAGCAAAAAATTAATTCTTCGCATAAGCACCCGTCAACAAATGGACCATTACTACAGTATTCTCTCAAGGCTATCGATTCGTACGTAAAAAGGTATTTCTTTTCTGAAAATGGAAAGCTGCTTTGAATAATAAACCTGTTTATGCTCCAGTTGGCGACAGCCATCAACTGGAAAAGCTTATATATGCGTAGGAAAAAGAAAATATCAACGTCCTGGAACCATTCTGCTGAAGTCACATTCATGAAATGTTCGTATCATGCTTGGCGTATTCAGGTGCAAATCCTTGATTTCAGACTGCTTAAACTGCAGTGTTTAGAATTTTAGATCAGGGTGAGTACAAAAGAACACTGTACAGTACTTCGTTTTACGTTTGGACACCAGTAAATTGCTTGCTCCACGGACGGGGTGAATAGCACAAGCAGAAATTCGCCCGATTTCGGGGAATGTTGCCCATCCCACCAGCTATTATTTTTTTCTGGATCGCGGGCCGGTTTCCCGGACAGAGTTCCAAATTGGCCCTTTGATTCCAACAATTGCGTGCTTCTTCAACTAGATTAGCACAACTCTGCGAGTTTTCAAGTTGGCTGGGAGGCGACTCAATGAAAAACACCGCGACAACCCAGGAGACAACAAATCGCTGTAGCGGGTGAACACGAAAAAAAAACGAACGGAGAACAACAATTCTAAATTTTTGCGTTTGTGAAAAGAAATGGGAACTGTCCGCTCATCCAAGACACCTTTATTTTCGGAAAATTTTACTTGGCCTCGCACCTTGAAAATCACGTACTCGAATCCCTTATTCGGCTTTTTGTACCGAACAGAGACAATTTTTCATTTATTTTATCTAAAGGTGCAGTGGATTATTCAGGTGCTTTGTTGAAAAAATGTCTTTTTGCAGCCAATTACGTTTAGGCATGTTTTGGAAGGAAATAGCTCTTGCATATACTATAATTATTAATTTATGAACCACCTTCGCAGAATTTTCATAGTCCCAGGATTGGCGTTAATAACTTTTCCAATAAGGTACTTTGAACGTGAGTGGGAATAAAATATACCAAAATAGAAACATTCTTCCGCGAGGATTTAAAAACCACAAGATTAGCACCATTTCGCAAAACCTGGCTAAAGTTGGCACAAAGAGGACTAATCCCGATTCGATGCTCTACCCACGCCAAATTCTGTACGCCAGAGACGGTGAAAACATGATCGGATTTATTGTCAAAGACGTCGGATATTCCGTATCATTTGCATCGGTAAGATGTAATTAAAAATATATGCTTATTTTTGCTCAATAACAACGAAACTGGAGCAAATCACTGAAATAGTAATGAAACAATTCACAAATAGTCCGGAAAATGAACAGGCATGATATACCGCACTAGGGAAATAATTTTCCATCAATGTTTGCGGGGACGCAAAAAATATTCCAATTTAATTTCAAAGCATTTTCGGTAATCATATTCGAATCTTAAGAGATCGTATGTTAAGATCTCTCAACACTTACACTTTCCTCTTCTAAAATATTCAAACGGGAGGAACTAACACGGAAACTTCTGCATTTAACGTTCCTTACATAGAGCCAAGAGGCAGGGCACGAGGAATGGTAATATCATGTGAAACCTTTTCATTTGATTGATTTACGCTTGGGAAAATCGAGAAAAATACAATGAGCTCAAGTACAGTACTCGCAAAACCATGTTTGTCGACTCGAATGGCTCTTTTGGCCAAGATAAGTGCGGTAGAGAAGAACTCACCGTGAATGCCGCGGCAGATGAGCGTCAAGTTGTCACCTTCCAAGTACGGTCCGATGACAGATCCCATTTCCCTCCCGTTCTTGTCGTAGATTTTTGGAACTTCCGGAGGAACTGCAACGATCGAAAGCGACATCATGAGCACAGGCGATGAGAATCAATCTTCATTTCGCACGCAGCGCGTAATACCCCGTCGGATTTACGCACGATCCACCGGGATTGCCAGGAGAAGATCACGACTAAAGCTTATAGTGTTAAACGAGAGAGCGTGTTCTGCCACGCCTTAATCTACCGCGTTTGGGTTTGAGCAAACAAAGCTGATTTCCTCGCTTTTCCATCCTTTTTCACCCGACACGCGCCGTGAACGGATCCCACGAAACTCCTCCATGATCCAAGCAACTGCATTCCGCACTGTGAGACGACGAATCTTTCAATTCAGCCACTTCAAAACAACTATCCGAACCCGAAGCATTTATGTGAGAATATTACCGAAAACGCGTGAGAATAATCTGGGGCGAATCCTATTTTAAATACAGTGAGTTGAGAATTTTTTTTTTTCAAAGCAGGTCTCAACCAAATTCCGAAGCCTTGCGAGTTGAACCCAGAAGATAATCATGCAATGAATATCAATAAAATATTCGGGATCTGACGATAGCTCCGCATAAAACGCAACAATTAGAACCGATCTCATGATCACGTAGAGCAATGATCTTCATCAATATCATGAAAAAGGGTTCTTCGGCTGAAATTCGAGCGGATTGAATGATATTCAGTCGGAAATCCAGTTCGTGAGCTTCGATCTGAATTATTCGAAGAAAGGAGCACGACATGTAATTCATTCAAAAAGTGTTTCTACAAAGAGGGGAAAAATGAAGAGATTGATATGGGAGATTGTAGAGAAGGAGACGGACTCTATGACTTGCCGAGGTACTGAAACTTTTCGAATTAAGAAAGTACCGACTTCTTTGTCGCTAAGTTCATAGAACACTTGTCCAGTTTTCGTCTGCGTGTGGTTAATAAAAGAAATTGAGCAAAATTAATTAAAAAGCTTGAATAACTCCAGCACACAGCACGCAATCCTTACTCCATTACGAAAATTATGTATCCGTGCTGCGGTGAATTTACCGAAAAAGCGTGAGAATAATTTGGGTCGAATCCTATACATCCTATACAGTGCGTTGAATTTTTTTTTAATAAAGCAAGTCTCAATGAAATTCCGAAGCCTCACGAGATGAACCTAGAAGATCATCATGCAATGAGAATCAATGAACATATTCGGGATCTAACGATAGCTCCACATAAAACGCAACCACTTTGTCCGTTAATCTTGACATCCCAAGCTTGACACACACCGAAACATCTAGTTCGCACGGTCACAAATGAGCGGGGCCGAGGAAGTCGTAAATGCCAACGAAGTCTCTGAAGGTCGGTACTTGCGGCGAGATCAACGCGATCGGCAATAATTCATCGGGCAGATAACCAACAAGTTGTAACTAATCGCGAATCGTTTGTGCGGATAATAAGCTGCGGCGTTCAAAACAATCCTTTACTGATGCACTTTTTGCCGGTGTCCAGTAGATAATGCATCTGATTTACGGCCTAGTCCGTCCTGATGCTTTCCAAACACGGTTTTTCGTCTTAACCTAGAATTTCGAAAGAGTATTAAACCGGTTCCTCGGCAACGTTCAATCTAACATCGTCAGACAAAATGGCCGTTACGATTTATCGCGGGAGCCTCTTTAAGAGCTTGTAATGTGATGAATGAAATGGTTTGGCTTTTTGAGCATAGCACGGCACTATGCATAAGAAAATACTGTAAACCTTTCCAAAATAGCTCTCTCTCGAGCAATATTCCCCATTCAAAAGTTCGTCGCATCTTTTGAGCTCCTTCCTTACATTTTTCAAGTATGAATACAGGTATGCGAGCGCGACTAACAATGCATAGGCTCCCTATTAATTCAAGATGAAGCTGGTCTATTCCTCCAAAGAAATAACAAAGTTTTTGAAGCAAATTTATACACGATTCAAGCTAACTTTTCCTTTGCAAATTCGAATTTTGAACACAAGAATCAATCTAAAAGAAAATTACCTGCGCCATGATGAGAAGGCCCACTCTTGTTCATATATTGCTTGAGGCAGACAATTCCAACCATTCTCAAGCTAGTTCAATATTTTTATTTTCATTTCTAGCAAGTTCCCTGACTTGGAAATCCTTTTGGAATAACTCTCGAGAGTTCATTCCGATGTCCCACGAAACAAGCCGTCATACTCGCAAACGAGAAGCAAGATTCTTCCTCAGCAAAAGGGCCAGAATAAATCCCGAACAACGGTTATGGGATCAGGTTTAGTTGCGTTAAATCACTCCAACGTGCAGTGAGGCAGTGAAAGTTGAATTGAAAAACAGTTTCCAGTAACATACAAAAAAACGTTGGACTGCGAGAGCTTGAACAAGTGCTCTTCCGTGGATAAGTTGGGGAAGTTTAAGCTTTCCTCGACAAATACTGTACGCGGATCGCCAAGCAAGATCTTTTACACGCACCGTGCATGCTTTGTTGCCGTCGGGAAAAAAAAAATTTTGCATGCTGCGGTCTGAAATTCCAGAGGGGACGGAGGAAGGAATTCACGTTCAACAAAAACAACTCATTGGCTACAAGAATCGCGCACAGGAGAAAACCCCGAAAGATTCATCAACCCGTCCGGAGACGGAAATAATTGCACACTACCCGCGTGCGCCAGCGCACACTCGACTGGAAGAAAAACAAGGTCCCACATGAAGGGTTTATAGGCAGACAGTTTCTAATGAAGACATTGCCGTCAAGCACGCAGGTAATAACAAGGCACAAACCCCCATGTTTTCGGGTAATCTTTGGGCGGATCCGCGTTCCCCATATTCCCGTCTCGCACGCTAAAACGCTCGGTTCAAAGGATTGCACTCATTCAGAGTGCAATCGGCGCTGCTCGCAATGCGTTACGGAGGTCCGTGTTCGACAAATTTTGTGGCCCATCTGCCCACGAAATAATGCGACAAGGACAGTCGAAACCCCATCTGCACGAAAGCTAATGGCCAGCGCGACTGCAACCCGCTGCTCGTCCTATTTTCACCTCTAATCGAATTACAGAGCATGTACTCCCACAACGATTACCGAAGGATTCGAAAAGGTTATTCCACGTGAAAAATCTATCCCGTGTCTCATTTCTTATCTCTAAAAATGCACACTGCGTAACAGCTCTTGCTAAGGAAAAATTCTGAAAAGCTTCTCTCTCATCTACACGCATGACATCAAGGATTCAAAGTTTTTACCAATTCCACTTTTAGCGTAGCTTGCTTCTCGTGAACTCCGAGAATCTCATGCATCAAACGAATGCAAATTAACTTTCCGATCATATCTAGCCTCAGATAAACCTCGACGGAATCTTCTCGATATTAAGCGGTAAATATAACGAGGTCAACGTCTGATTTACTCCACTTGATGTTACAAGATGTGTTTTAAAGGGAATCGCGAGACAGACAGTACAAAGTGACGTAAACGGGATGATCTGTAAGTTTTGAGAAAAAAACGAAGAAATGAGTGGGACGTTTTAAAATAAAAATTCCAGTCGCATTCCCTTGTCATTCAAAAACACATCAGAGAGGAATGGAAGACTGAAACCACACTTATTCGAATGTAAGACGCATTTTTCCATATACAGTACAGTACAAAAACAGAAACAAATTGCAGGGATTCGTTTTATGTTCGATTGCATCGTACAGTAGTTTCGCATTTGCAGTGCATAATTCAACTTGACCCACAAAACCTTGAAAATAAAAATCAATTCCATTCAGCACTTTAATTGAATGACTCGTCGCGACCATTTGAAGTTCAAGCGCGCAAGAACTGGAATCTTACATCGGTAACAGCAGCAGCAGGACTATAACTAACGTACTCCTCTGAATATAATACTACACTAGAGTACATGCAATAGAATTACGTTTCATACCCGCAGACAATTTTGTTTTCAATCTTGAAGGTAATAAATACTTGTAATTACAGTAAATGTGTGTGATGAAAATTGCGAAAATCTGCCGGGAAGGCAATAGAGCAAGGTAACGGCGAGTGTCCGGGTCTCCATGCTGAACTCATGCACCATCCCTCGCGCACCGTTTAATAAAAGACAAAACCCGAGATGAACACAGGGTTTTGTTGTTGCATGAAATGAATCGAGCTCCCGCGTGGAAAGCACAAAATGCGTCCCCTAATTTATTACGTGTGTTTACTCGTGAAGCCACAAACACGGAAACCACACACCGTGACGACGATGGGGAGGACAATCCCGTAATTCAGTCATCCGGCCGAACGCGTTGATCCTCGCACACGGTCGAAAGATTGATTCCAAGCACGCAAAAAAAAGAAGGGAGACGGATTTTCAGCCCAAACGCAGTCTCTGTTGCGGTGACGGAGTTGCAGAGAATCAACAATGCCCTTGCCTGAGCATGCCGACCGCGCGTTGATGTATTCACGGAAAACACGCACGCCGAACCCGAGGTCTCGTTGCATGATGCGAACAGCGTCATTTACATCCGGCCCGGTTTTCACCCCCCACTTCCGAGCGAAAGCAGGGAATTCTTCGGGGATGGGCGGACGAAAAACACGCTTGCTTCCAGCTCGGTTCACCTCTCATCGATCGTTCAACGAGTTTTGAAACGTGGCAACTGACCCGACACGGTTTCCAAATACCGCACTTCATTAAATACCGATTACGAAGCGCCAGTTTCCGATCACTGTACTGCATGCGTATTATCTACTAGGGAACAACCGATCGGACTTCACGAATTTCTTCAACAAATCTGGAGGTACAGTAAATTTTTAATGTATTAGAAATAACTCAGACACTTATTTCGACGCATTCCGGTTTCAAGGTATTCTGTAATAATGCAAATGAGGCAATATATCCATTATTTACGTTATTTCTTTAGGCATTATTTCCGGGTAATCGTGGAATAAAGTAACCGAAAACTCCATTTATGGAATTAGAGCGTACTACAATATTAGGACTCGTATGTCCGATTTAATGTTTAAGCCTCCTTGCACAATTCGCGGAATCAAATGTTGAAATTTCCTCGTCGGAACGCACTCAAACGATTCCAACTTTTGAAAATATTGCAAGCAGGAATATCATCGTAGGCGCACGGGGTTTTTTTTTTGACAACGGCTTAAAAAGTGTTGAGGTTATGACAGGAAGAACATTAAACTTCAACGATAAAATATCAGAAACTTAAATGCGGAAATCATGGCTGGTACTTAACAGCATTGAAATCGTAGAAGAGCAGTTTTAGTCGCTATAAAATTGTTCGCATATGACGTTTAAAATAATTCAGGACTGACTTATTATTTTTTGCGTATCATTGCATGCTACCCGCGGATTAAAATTCAGGCACAAATGTTACATTTATTGCTTCCCGTATGGATTCCCCCAGCGACGTTCGCGTCAGCCGTCGACACATAATGAAGCGTTGCGGAAACGCGATCGTGTGCACTTCCGAGTACTTCCTATCATGACAAGCATCGCGCATTA
Source organism: Notodromas monacha (assembly GCA_905338405.1). Classification (NCBI taxonomy): domain Eukaryota; kingdom Metazoa; phylum Arthropoda; class Ostracoda; order Podocopida; family Cyprididae; genus Notodromas; species Notodromas monacha. The sequence goes on along the minus strand of CAJPEX010000018.1, from coordinate 148,024 downwards.
TACCGTGCTTCCGTCGAACCGGAAATAAAACCTCCAGGGAATCCTGGCGGTCCGCAGGTGGTCTTCCAACGACGGGCATTCGACGCGGGGATCGAACCAACACGGAACGTCTCGTCCATCCGCTACGCAACAATGCCAAGCCGCGTCAACATCGCCGCCGATCAGACCAGATTGGCACTGAATTTCTCGGTAAACTTCATTTGGGAAAATGCAAATATCCCACGCATGGAACAATATTCTATAACACCAAGGATCCGCGGGACAAAATAAAAGATACGTCATTGAGAAGGGACGTCGTCGAGAATAAACTAACGAGTCCGATGTTTTCGAAGCACGTCCAAGCATATCGCTTCGTGAATGAACAATGCTGATAAACTCGTCGGGAGTTACACAGGAATACTTTCAAGTTCCCCTCATCACTGAACGATTATCCAACGATTTTCATGAAACCTGAGAAAGGCGGGGGTTTACAGAAGCGCGAATTTGAAAGAAACGAGCTTTAGCTTGACCATGTCCTATTTACAGACTGCGTTCTTTTTTAACAATGTGTTCGCGTCACACATTTGTTTAAATCGAACGCTTCGTTCTTGGGTGGTTGATGAGGTAATTTACTAAATGCGCATCGAAATGCACAATATATCCTGACGATTGAATAGTGCTTGACGCAGTAAAGGAAGATAAACGATAAATCGTATTCGAAAACTTGACAGTCCGTTTTTTTGTGAATAGATGAATCTCAAGATCAAGGCTGATGACTTCAGCATTCTGATAATGATCCTCTTGACGAGAACACGAGTTCATCGATTCCAGAGTTCGGGATACTTGAACTAATACATTTTCCAGGACTAATGAATTACAGTATACCTTTTAAAGAGCTAAAAGATCACTAACGCATTCCAGTATCACAGAGTAAGCTATGCTTCTGGAGTGTGTCGGTGAATTAAGACCATGTAATAATCCGTGCGAAAATTTGTAAGGTCATCGCAACAGGGGACAATTCGAAGAAATTTGCTGATATATTTGCATGGAAACCTTTCAAATAAAATTTTTTTTGCGTTCTATGCCCAAGGGCCAAGGCCTTCAGAAATATTGACCAGTCGGGAATCGATGAAATAATGCGAAAATCGTCTAAACTAGGAGATTAAAAATTGAATCATTTCCTCTGACGGTGAACCGAACAGTAAATGCTGAAAAAATCAAAAGCAATACATTACCGCAAATGTTCTGGATACCGGTCAGCCTTTCATAGAGCTATAAGTTCTTGCCATACTCGGAAATTTTAGTCATTGCCAACTGACACATTTAACTCGGACGAAAGTTGCTCGAAATATTAAAAAATACAACACAAATGTGCAGTTATACTCTCCTACTCAGCTCTTGTGTTTTGCTGGACAAGATTCATGTAATTTGCTACAGGTCGTATTTATGTACAGTATATATATTCTTCCACCAGAATGAAATTCACAAATATATTCAGTAATTCTAGACAAATTTGCCTGCATGTTCAACATACTGAGTTCGATTATGACTGTCGATTTTTAAATACAATAAATGCAAGGCTGCAAAAATGAGTTCATGTCTTTGTTCGTTGCTATCGTCGTTGAAAACAAGCGTAAATTCACAATTGGTCTCGGACACCGCGAGCAAGGTCAACTCCCCCATTATACATAGAAGCGCAACCCGTCAATTTCTCGCAAAATAGAATAAATCTCCGCAGCTGAACGAAGACCCCACAAATAACACAAACTGAAAGTCAAGGAAAATTTATGGGATCGTCCATCGAATCACGCAAAGAAGTTATAGTGCGGATATCACCTTACGGTGCCAACAACAACCTCGACGCGACCCTCCGGTATTTCGACGCGTACGTCACGGCGCCTCTGTGGTAATCACATCAGCTGCCACGTCAGCAGAGGAGCGCCGAATTTCCGAAAACGTATGAGTCATGGGGAATAATAAAAAAGACACGAACGGCGTCCCATCTTCCCCGGCAAAGTGTCCGAGCAGAACAGGGATCCGGGAGCCAATCGATTTGCTCGACTACACTGGTCTTCGCGTGACTGTCGAAATTTTCTCTCGATTTCCCCCGGAAAATTCAAGGAGTTCTGAGCTCGTAGCTACGAACAACACGAATCGAACACTTCAGCAACCCCCTTCAATTTGCGACAATTCCTCTACCCCGCGAAGAATAAGTTTGGCATTCGGGAATAATTATAAAAAGGAAAGTAAGCTGGAAACGCGGAATTTTCCAGGAAATCCCCCAAAATGAAGGAACTTCCAGGTCTGATGGTCTATAATATCGGAGACTATTCGTGTAGCATAAGGCTCACGAGTAAATATGGTTGAGGAACTCGTGTACCGCAAATGTAAAAATTCAGCGAATTTTTCGCAGTAGCAACGCAAGTCGTAATTTCCTATCCGGAAGAACATCAAAAGCTAGAGAAATGCAATCTCAGATGCGGGCGCCGAAAGGTTTTAAAAACGTCATCTTCCGTGATCGGTTGTTACCTCAAATGTTACTGCAGCGATGGCCATGGATATGCGAGAACATCAAGATGAAACATCTCTTTGAATACAATTCCAACTTGGTAACGATTTCCCCAATTAATTCTTGCTTCGAGAATTTACGAGCCTTGTTCCGTCACACGATGAACTTCGGCCACCTTCTGGTTCATTGCCAAGTCCCGGAGACAATGGACATGCAAACAAAACTCCGGAACCTTCGAAGCGTCCCATGAACGGAACTATAGCCTATTTGTTGCAGATGTTTACTGCACTGGGTGCATTGAACAATTGCCTGGTTCGACACGCTGGGGGAGCCGTCGGGGATCGCCACCTGGGGACACCCTTTGCCCTGACGGCCCCCTCACTATGTCGCATGGAATTGGCAGCGACCATTCCGACAGGCACTTCTTTGGACTATAATAACCCGGAACAGAAATTCCCAACGCCGGACATTCTCGCGAGTATACTACTGTACTGTGCTTCGGTTCGTGCCATCGGATACGACGATCAAATTTTAGTACAGACGTTCGCGATACTGATTTTAATAGAATCGTATGCAGGCTCTTCCTTTGTTTCGTTTGACGTGCGTTTCTTGGAATCGACATTTTGGAAAAAGCGTTCAATCCGTGGGGACTATGAACGAGACCGTATCCAGTTATTGCAATTTCAGCAGACGAGGGGTCGAGGGTTCCTTCAAAAGTTTTGAGACTGTTGACAGATGTAATTTTTTAATCAGAAAAATCTGTCCGGGCACAATTTTTCGTCATTCAGAACTCAGCTGTGGCTGGCAGCTCTGTGCGCTCTTCGGGGATTCCACCGAATTTTTCTTGTTTCGTACGATCATACCATTTTTGAAAATGCCAAAAATCAAATACAAGTCAATTATGAGATATATTGATGCAATCGATGTACTTTACCGCGAAAAGTTCTAGCATTGACACCCGGTGACATTTTGACTCTTCCCAACTGTCAAGAAAAAGACGAAATGAAGAAACTTTTGAATACATTGTCAAGTTTCATTCCCACAGTTCGAGAGCAGCCGAAGTGGAACATCCATTGATGCCGGACACATAAACTGATATTAGTCTATTAGTCTATAATAATCACATTTCAGTTTTCTGAACCTTCAGAAACAGCCATGACATGGGTTACAGCGTGAAGTACTGTATTGCAAACATATTTGTGGTTTGAAGATGCTAATCACATATCATTGTCAAAAGATTATACTTGATTTTCAGCATTTTTTTAAATCGCTAAATATATTGTATTTTGTGTAAAAAAATTATATTTTGAGTTAGTAGAGATTCTGCTGCACATGCTTCTTCTTTTGAATGAATATGTACTTCAACTGAAACCTTTTTTCTAAGTTCCGAAAAAATCTTTTTCAACAATAATTTCTTCCAATGGGTAGCGAATGCTTCGCTAAATCCTCGTACTTATCAAATCATTCATGTTGAACATAATTGAATGATACTGTATACACGTTGTCCACTCCAGTGAAAGAAGCGCTCTTGGAAAATAAGAACAACAAAAAACCAACGAAAGCGCAAAAACCGGTGATTTGCAATCCTTTGAATATTCGCACCTAATTTAAGACTGAATAATTCGTTGCAAACGCTCACGAAGTGAGACATCATTCATTAACTCACAATATTTATGCACATCAAGTATTTAATTTGACGTCGACGTTTATTCATGAGCTGCGTCTCCTTCCAAAACAACATTATGAAGTCTATATATTCGTTCAGCTCGACGTGCTTCATGCGTTCAGCCTCTAATTAATTATCCCAGATTAATATTTGATGAGTAACACTTGCGCGAATGCTATGCCACGCGAATGCAATGTTTCGGTCTCCGGTCGGTCATGCAAAAAACGTTAATAGGTCAGAAAATGGTCGAACCTCAACATGTCCCGGACCGTTTCGATACGATGATGTCCTTCCGATCATTTTTGGGAACGGAGAAACAAATTTAGCGCGCGGATAGCGAAAAGAATTGATGCATTCTTGAGACCCAATAAATTGCAGATCGCACCGCAGTGAGGGAAAAAAACCCATCTGGGGGCAGTTGAAGATTACAGCGTTGGTCACATGATGTGGACTGCGGGACGGTTCAATTATCGAGAAATGCCGGCCGGCGGTTTGATTTTATTCGCACCGCAACTTTGCAGAAACGCGTTAGCGATGAAAATTATAACGCCCGAGTAACCATCTGTGATATGATGATAGAGCAACAAACGCGTTCTCATGATCACTGCACCCAGATGACAAAACAACGCCTGCTTCCGGGGTCAGGCAAAAAGCACTGCGAGAATAGAACTACCGGACAGAATAACGAAAAGAATACTGGATAAACGTGATCATCGCGTGAGATTTGAGAAACCCCGGGGAGCTTGAAATATCTCGCGGCTCTCAACTCCATTAACTGACGAAATGGAGAGGAGAACTGGTTGCTCCACGCTGGTAATGATGGCAATTATTTGGCGCAACCAGATCCTTTGGGAATGTTGCTATCCCCTTCGGAGAATTTGGCACCTGATGCAAATCTGGTACAGTTTCAAGAATGAGCTCGTGTTCACTTCCGGGATGTGACAATTAAAAACCCCAGTCATGCCTAATACCAAGAGAATATTAACGAAAACTTCAAGATACACATATAAATACAGTGAAACCCCGAAATACGGACACCTCGACATACGGAAGATTCGACGTGGGGAAACTAGGAAAGTTGAAAATTTGGGCAATATACGGAATCTTTTCCAATATTTCTCGGAAACTGCAAAATTTTATTTTTCGAAGTTTGCATATCCTTTGAACAAATTGAGCTAGTGTATTTATAATTATGAAAGACAAAAATGAATTTCATTATAAATTTACCCGAATTCATCATCAAAAACAGCTTGCTTTTGTGCTTATTTTTTGGAGTATCCTTTATCATCTCTGCACAGCATGGAAACACTTGTACTTTTTCTTTGCTTTTTGTGGTCCTTTAGATGCCAGCAGATCAGATTCTGTGTGGTTTACTTCCACATAGGTATATTTTGCATCTTTCAATTGAGGAACACATTTTATTCCAAGTTTTTGGGGATCTATTCCTAATTTTTGATGAAATGGAGAACCAATTAAATCAGTTCCCATTTAAGTGTACGGGAAAACGAAATCCGACATGCGGACATGTCGACATACAGGGAAAAGTTCCTATCACCAATTACGTCCGCGTCTCGGGGTCTCACTCATACCGGAAGAGTGTGGAGTACATCTAAAATGCTGCAGATACTGTGCATAATTACTTATTAAATATTACATTTATTTTCATACCCATTACTGGAACATGATCGTTCAAATAACATTAAAAACTCTCCCGATGAAAAAAGTTTGTTGAAATATTCGTCAGCGAAGATTCAAACTTTCATCAGCGACGGCGGAAGAAACGAAAATGTAGAACCAATTCCAGCAAGAAGAAAAGGGAAGAGTAAGCTCGGCATTTCTCGCATCTGGGTATGAATGAACGCCTTTCGCTCTCTTTCAACTTTCTGAATTGCTTCTTCGCTGCATCTTTCCGTCTGCCGATATGTTTGCGACGCCAGCTGCACGCATTCAATATGAAGAGAGCATTTCGCGAACTCGGCAGTCGCAGAAAGCTACCGAATTCAACAAATGTCATAAATATGAAATCGTGTTCCAGTGCCCAGGGGGCAGAGCAGTACTGTCGGCCCACGTACAGTAGAACTAGGTAAGGCCGCGAAACAGCTCGATTTTCTGTGTCGCCCACGTGAGTCGCATTGCTTCGAGGATTAAATTCTACATCTGTATCTTCTTCGAGGAAGTCTAATTAATGTAAGTCGTCGGACTTCGTAAGTGTTCTTGACGCTGTTTCTCACGAAAACTTCAAGGGTCGCAGTGAAAACTCTATTACTCGCACAGCCGTCATAGTTCTCATCCAGTTTTTTCTCCCGCTAATTTTCTCGCCTTCAGACAATTGCGTTGTCTAATATGCAACGTGTCTCAGACTCGGGTACTGTTCCGCTTACAGCATGAAAAAGCCTGCAGTGTCTCGAATCATGCATCGGAAATGCGTGACGATGTCGACAAACAACGACAAGCCTTTTGTGTTTATACCGACAATAGCTCCCGCGACTTGAAAAGCTTCGGTACATCTCTTAATATTAAGTTCGGTAAAAAGTGCATGTATTTTTCTATTCATTGTCACTTGTCCCGCAAGTCAGGCGACGTAAGCCTGAATAGTCCTTGACAAAGAAGCACCTCTCCTATCCCCAATCAATGCGAGAGTTGCTTGGAAGCCAGGCGAATCTCCGGAGGCAACTTCGAACCTGTCCTTTAGGAAATATTAAGAGTCAATGATTGAGCGAACTGTGAAGGTATACAATTACATTCACATCAAAGAACAGGAACGTAACTTCCTTCCAGAGTGCATCACCATTTCGTTTCGCCCCGGGTTGATCACCCATGTAATGACGTAATGATAAAAGTTGGCGAAATCATCGTGAAGCATTCTCAAAAACGTTGCTTACGATGAGAAGACAACTGAATCGCGGATCTTCAACTGGCTGAGGTTTTTACGCAGAAACGAAAGATGGAAGGAATATTTTCTCCACACCCGTCATGAAATAGTATCGAGTGAGTGAGTGTATCAACAAAATTCCACAAGTTTGGGTACCCTGAGTCTCAAGGGACGTGAACTTCCCCCGCACTCGGTCAATTCCAATATACGCGAAGGTTCTTCATGGCCACTCCACAGCCAAGTGCAACACTCCTCGCACTTGGTTCAATTCATTACGATTGCGGGAAGGCCCCCGAACCCATCGCGGATTCCTCGAGATTGTCTCTCCGGGATACGGCGTGTGGGACTCGAAGACGGCCGTTTCAATTGTTTCCTCCCGCGTGGAGATTACCTTTCCCATGTCTTGCGAAATATTAGACTGCGTAGATGGCTCTCAGCTCCATAATTCTCGACTTCTTTTCACTAGTTTATCAGCAAAACCTTCGAAGCGGTTTCATTTAATCGATCCTCGAAGCTATGGAGCATCGGCAAGGGAAATCTTTCAAGAGCCGCGTAAAAACTATCGGGGATTTGCAGGGTTATTCAATCCTCCGTAATCACAGATCGCGGTTTCATCTTACAATCGGAAGTGCGTGAGCTCAAGATGGACACGCGGTTTCCCTCTTCGCAGCATCAAAGGAAACTCAGAAATGCCCGAAAACGACGCGAAAACCCGTGAACGAACATCACTCATGCTGATACCCTCGAAGTTTCACTGAACAGCTCTACGAATCCAGGGTTCGCACAACTCGCGGAAGTACACCACTGTATTTGATTTCGCGACTCACCCGACCTCAGTTGAAGTTTATTCAGCTCGGGAAAAGTTGCACTGTCGTAAAGCATGCACGCGTCAATGTTGGAAATCGTGATTCTCATGGAAAACGGTCGACGGCGGACCTGAATTCTGTTTCGTACGGAAATGGCCTCCATCAACTCGATGCATGTGCCTTGCGAGCCCCGAGTTCATTGCACATACCGTAGTAATAATTCACATATCACATAAAATCTTGTCATTCTCCAAGCCTTCCGAAATCCTCTCCAAAATAATTCGAGAGGAATTTATCTCGGAAGCATCCGAAAACCGTCATTCAGCTTGTTCATCTAAACGGGGGTTTCTCTGAGTTGACTCGCCGATGCTGGAACCATTCTTTCGACGATTAAACGGAAATAGCATCGTGTTTTTAAAGACAGCCATTTCACTCTTCATAGAAATTACTCAATTTAAACATTTAAAATTACCTCCATTTTGTTGCAATATTGTAAGCCCAACCGATTGCAAGAGCTTTAGGCGTGCCCATTGCAAAATTTCTCATAGATTTCGTTACGTGAGAAAATGCGAATGAGCGAGAAATTTCAGAGCTGAAGCGGAAATCGATCGTATCTTTCACATTATAAAAAAACGCAGATTATTGTTAGTTCTCTTTTTTCTTACATCACCCGGAGAAACGTGAGGTTTCAGGTTCGCAGCATCTCATATCCAGTCGATGCTCGTTCTTTTGTTCAACGATCTAATTTTTTATCACGAGCTGTAAGAAATCTTGCGCCGGATAAATACGAAATTCTTTGCGAAACTCGTAGGTAGACGTCAGGCAAACTATCTCATTTTCGCACTGAGAGCCTATCTAAATATGACGATAAATCTTTAATAGAAAAAGGATGCGGACGCTTTTTTAAAAACATAAAATTTCAACGAAAAACGGAAGATACGGTATTTGAAGGTACGAAGACAGAATGTATGAGGTGATGATACATTTAACAGCCCCAGCGGAATGTTCGAAAATCTGTGGTGTTATTTTTCATGCTTCTTTGAATAAGGTACAATATTGCTATGTTGCTGTGCCGTCTTTTCCACTCGTATGTGGAATTTTCGAGTTCTTTGTGGTATTGAAAATGCTAATGAGTTTCTTCCAATAATTTGGAGAAAATCCAGAATGTTGAAGAAAATACATCCCTGCAGAATGTGGATTATCAACGAACGCTTGAATGGAGTGCATTACAGTACCTGAATTCCGGGTACCAGCAAGTCCCGACGTGTCAAAAATGTTGATTTTTTCGATAGTACACTCTTAATAGTCTAATATACTCTAATTATCCCGTAGCTACAAACACCACGCATTTTATGTAATCTTAAAATATATCGGATACCCCGAATACCTATCACATATGTAAACAAATGCCCGGGTAAGTAGGACTGTTTTATATATAATTGCTTTTCTGATCGATTATAAAATCGATGCTTTGACGTTTTATTCAATTTTTCAAACTGAACTACCACAGAATTGTGTTTGGACCACAGATCCTTCTCGGAAAGAGCTGAAATGATGACCTTTTCTTTACCTTTTAAATTACAGTATTTCGAAAAAAAACAGCCTAGAATGTCCACATCGTAAGAAATATTTATCACCTGTATGCTGGTGGCTCACGAAAAGTCGAACTTCAACAAATAGTGAAACATCGGAAGGAATTTTATTTAATAATGCACTCGTCCTTAGGCTCATCTGGCATTTCGTGATTACGACTTGATTGAACACGCTTCGAAGTCGTTAAACAAATTATGATTTTGCTTTCGTCCAAAAAATATTATCAATGCAAGTATGCATGCGCGTCACTCTTCGGCGAAAATAGGGGATTTATTAAAATCAACCCGCAGGCATCTCATTCAACTTTGATGCTACTGGAGCAAATAACTGTCAAACGTATAAAATGGCCAAAACTTGAATGCCCTTGATCATTCGAAAATTCACTATATACTTGTGCATATTGCGCGAAGACAACAGTCATTTGAAACGAAGTGGCCTTCTGCAACTTCAATCAAACATGAGACAACTGACACGCGTTTCATGCAAAAAATATTTTCCAGGAGATTTGAACGATCATTTTTTCCAACTGTAGGTAAACGAACACGTAAAATCATAGCAACGGATTCGAAAATGCCGTGCACTATCCTAATAGCATATCTATTCTTAGCTTTTTTTTTTACATTTCATACGACGAACGCAGATTTCCGAGTTGCACTTGTAAATGTCAAACAAAACAAGACGTGCCTTCTGGATTGCGAAGATGAATTTCCAAGCCTGTTTGACATTGATTACTATCCGTATTGACTAATTAGTTCAGCCCAAACACTGCCGAACGGGGACGCGCATTGAAGCAACCATGAACTCATTACTGAGCGTTCATGCCTCGAATATTCCGCCTGATGATCGTTCCGGCATCGGCTGAGCGGCGACGGAATGATAATTGCGCCACCAGTGATACTCCCAACCCTTATTTTGGATTCGAGAAAGTTTTTGAAAATCTCTAAAATTCCCGACGCGGTAGCAACAAGGCCTCACGGCATGCCTGGCATGACGACAATCATAAAACGTCGACGTTGCAACGATTTCGACATTGAAGCGGGCAACCAAAAGTGGTCAATTATCAAAAATTCCAGATGGGCGTGCAACGACTTTGTCATTAAAATTATTGAATGAACCCATTCGCGACCGATGGGTTCGGTGGATAATTTCGTTAGCAACGGTTGAAAGAATCCCTTAGGCACTCTGAATGCTTGAGCCGATTTAAACCAAGGCCAATTCATCGAATCTCAGAAAATGCACGACTGTTAGATTATTCATGCGCTGAATTTATTTTTTCTTCAGAATTAACTCACTGAGATGCTAGCCACGGCTGCCCGAGTCGTATTATCTGAAGAGCTACGGTATTCAATCGAGTTGCGTCACTGGCTTAACGCGTGAAAAGAAAACTTGTGAATCCGCATTTCTCTTGAACTGTTACCCAGAGCGAAAAAAAATTCTTCACTTCTACAATATCTCTCACAAACTTGGAACCACGTTGACTGAAGGTGGTAAATCCCTAAATTAAAGGATACTGGAATAGCTAGCGATTAAATTCGGCGCAGACGCTCCAATTGAATTTTCGCAAAACATTTCGTGACTCCAGAAAATAAATTAATTACTAAGACAACAAACTTAACAAACAAAGATGAATAATCAGCCAAGGAGAAGCACTGGAAGTGTAAATAGACCGAAATCGACGTTGGGAGTGAAGTTTGTCTTCCACTTTATGAGGGTATATAATGAGACTGAAGATTTGAGTTCAGGTTGAGTGAGATTCCAATCGAATTAAAGACGGCAGGCCGTCACTTCTGATCATTAGAAGATTAAACTTTGAAACGAGGAAAAAGTACAGGGTTTTTCTCTGAATTACGCATTCCATTCAGATATTCCCCAGAATTGAGAGTCTGTTATTTGGTCTTGAAAACGACAGATTTGTTCCCAGAGAATATCAAGGAAGTCACACGGTATTCTTCACAAAAAATAAATAAAAATATTGGGTGAGAAACGGGTAATTTCGCGCGGACTTCGGTTTGAGAGGGAGACAGTAAATGAGCTGAGTTTTAAGGACCGAATGAATTGGCCGGTACTACGGCGGCTGCGGTTCGTAGAGCTGCAAATAGCATTCCCACTAATGAATCAAGGTCGGGTAGGCTCTTCGCGTCATGGGGAGCAGAAGAAAGAGCCCTCCGCGACGTAATGAGAAATTCGGACAAAGTGACTCACCAATTACAGTGAGATTGACGATGGAGTTCCTCGTCGGAGACATCTTGAAATCCACGCGGCAGCGGTACGAGCCCTCGTCTTCGGATCTGACGTCTTTGATGTTGAGCGGGCGCGGGCGGGTCGGGTCGAGCGACGCCCTCAAGCCCCAGCTCTCGTCCGCGCCCCAGGTCTTGGCGTTGTAGAAATCCTTGCCGCGAACGTCGAACCTGCAACAGAGAGTCCTCGTCATTCTTCCATAATCGACAACACTTCGTGCGGGCGTTTAATTATCATTTAGATTGACGATTCGGCGCGCGGCAACGCGTCACCATCGATTGTGAACCCCCAAAGCAATAAGGCTTCTGCTATCGATCGACCCCGGCTCCTGAAAGATTCGGGGACGCTCGGGACCAAGACGTCGGCTGCCCGTAATGAGCTCACCATAGTCGTCGGTCCAAGCCAGAGCACAGTTTCGATGAAAAATGAATTCCGGCACGCGTCAATTTCCGGGCTTTTCTGTCGCCCAGCGTCCCTACGCGTGATCTAGTAATCTCTGTCATCCCCACCGTGTTTCAGGTTACAAATACAGTCCCGAGCAATCTATCCACATCAAGGCTGCAGCTACTAGGTCCAGAAAAATCCCAAGGACACACGCGCACAATTCAACCAATTTCTCAAAATGACTTGGATCATTGCAGCTGTAGCCGAAGCGATCAGTTTCTTCCCAACTCACACGCGCATTGAAGCACATCGAACAACGTCCTAGCTTGGCCTGTGAGAAAATGAAAGCACTATAATAAAAGGGTGCGACACATCGCCTAGGAGAGAGCACCTCGATGGAATCCCAACCGAAAACATTCGACGCCGTAATTCATAAAATACAGTACTGTATCGCAGAACAGTAGCAGGATTAATTATATTCAGAATTTAATTACAGTATTTTGCTACGGGGTTCTCATCATATTTGACACGTGGCTTCTACGTCAAGATCAATACATGGAGAGTCTAAAATGTTGCAGTGCAGAGATTACTGTACATTACAGTACTGAACGTGCATAATGAATTCAAATCGAGTTGTTTTCGTCCCTATGGGGAATTCGCAGGAATCCCCGCCTATAAAACTGCAATATCACATACAGAACTTCACTGTTACAATATTTAAATTTCATTCTGACGTTCCTGAGGAACACATATCATAGTTGAACGCCGTTTCAATCACGCTTATTCGGTTATTATACGGCTTATTCTTTTGGTTATTTTCACGTGAAACCCTATTTTTTCGCAAAAAGACGCCTTAATAAATTTTTCAGCGATGCTTTGTCAAATTTAATTTAAGTTGCTACAAATAATTTACATCGTTGAGGAGCTTGAGGCTGAAAAAATTGGATTTTTCACACCCACAACAGGTAACTTCCATTATTCAGCGATTCCTGGTACATTTCATACCTTGTCAGTCAATCTCGGTAAACTGCATATCAAGTCACTTAGTCAAGGAATTATATCTTGAACTATGTAGGAGGATTAGGGAAGTGCGTGATGTTAAAACTGATGAGACATTTCAAGAATCACAAATAATTTCCCTCTAAACGTCAAATTACATTAGCAGTTCATATTAGCATGATCCAGCCAATATCAAGCTCACGTTACGATAACAATATCAGACATTAATGAAGTGCTATCCGTTGATGTTACAGTAGTTGGATGATGACTTGTTCTGAGAAAAACCAAGTTTTTTGCATTTTCGCACAACATACTTGTACCGTCTTTATTAAGACAATCCAAAAAATCTGCCATCGCACGTCGCCAGTCAGCAAGTTTTTCTGGGGTTTTTGAGAGAAGAGCATGTAAAAAAATCTCTTCTCAAGCACTGGGTGAATCATCAGCCGCGCGCATTCCAACAATATTGTGCCCCTCAGGGAACAATTCCCGCCAGATATTTACTGACTCGAACTTATTCAAGTGATAAGTTCAGACTACCGAGGTGATGAAAGCCTACTCGGAGGAAAAGTTACCGAGTGCAACGATATCTCCTGCTAAACCGGCTCGCAGTCGCGGCATCTCAGGGTGTTTCTAGACGTAAGACGCAAGTACCATCTCAATGGCCATCTTGACGCCGGGGAGACAACGTGCTTATCTCGCCGAGGCTTCCGTTGCAGCGTTGACGTCGGACGTCATTCATGTCCCGGGGGACCTTCACCCATGTAATACTACCGAGGTACTCTCGAGGTTGACCGTGGCTCATCTGCATCTCAGTACTCTACGCAGTTCTGATGCTTGTACAGTGTCTTCACCGACAAATACCCAGCATTTAGTCCTCACTCTGCCGTGCAGCTGGTTAATTAGCGAGCTTCGGAATAAGGAAGACACCCCGGGTCCCTAAAAGCATGCAGCTACTGTCTATGCCGAGTGTTGATTGATCACTGTCACGAGGGACTTCATGGGAAGTAACCATGTTTTGCGAAGAGAAGGGGATCCAGTGACAGTTCCTCCGTCAATGCTATGCCTTCATGTGACACACCAGCCGGGGTTCTCAGGAAGTACCGCAGTTCCATTACGCATTCACATGGTTGACCCAAAATTTCTATCGGGGGAAAGTCCATCAAACGTGCCAATGATGGGGGACACAAAATACGCAGGGGACCAAGAATAATTGGTTCCGTTTCACAGGAATGCTCATACATTGCTGGAATGTTCAACAGAACTAGCGAGAGCAAACAAAAAAAATCGCTATACACTACGGGGAATATTACATTAGTCAAAATCCTTGTCGAGAGTCCATCTGTGATTGCTAACCAAACTTTTCCTGCTTTGCTTTCAAGTATTAAGAGCATATATTTATTCTTTGGGGGGGGGGGGGGCGGGTTCAATATAAGAAAGGGGAATGATGCATGTAAGATACACTCCGAGATAGATCCAGAGGTTTTCGGAGAAACTCGCGGGTTCAGACAAGATTCAGTTGTTGTGCCGTTTCGGCACGAGGGTACTTTAAACGGACTGAACGTGCACTCAAGCGAGAGAGGTTCTATAGAAGGGTTCAGTCGAAAATAGCCCGCAACACATATTGAACTCCTGACCCCGTCGGGAGCTTTGACACTTCCACGCACTTCCACGCCTCCCGGACAAGGTAGGTCAATGACATCTCGAGATGCGCACGGGGTAATCCTAGGTCAAAACCAGACCAAATGAGGAGGAAATAATCTGCGGAACGCGAGGAAGATCGCGTCACAGAGCACTCGCTATGGATCATCGAAGCGGATCGGCGGAGTGTCGCAGAAAGTGATCGGTTATGAATAAATGAATCCGAGAGATGCTTGAGCGGCTCATCGAAGCGCAGCGCCGTGACGGAGGTAATCCGACGAATCCCCTAAACTTAATCAGATCCCCGACTTGAAGTTGCCCGGAGCTTTCAGTCATTTCCCACGGGGGTCGGGGACCCGTCCTGGAGCCGTGAGGGATAATACCGGAATCAGAGCGAGATATATTGTAGCGAACCGAGAAACAAGCCGCGTTCGCCTGGGTATCGTCCCCGACGCTCATCTCGAGGGACCTTCGTTGACATCCAGCTGGCCCGCCGCGTTTAAGATTCGCCGGGCTTCACTTTCCAGAGGAGAAAATCTCGGTCTCGTGGCCCGAATTCATCACCACCAGGTTTTCCTCTTCTTCTCGAAGGCATTCGATGACAGCGAACCGAAGAAACGCTGGCACATCGAGGGCCCGCAATGAAATCGAGTTCCCGAATACTCTACACATATACGTATTCAGGATTGATCAAATCAACATTTCGTTATCGTAGAAGATCTGAATCAATCCGAAGATTTATTCATTTAATTTTAATGGGACCTAAACCGACGTGTTTTTAAGTTAAAAAGGATGCTCGTCGCGGATACTTTCCCACGTTTTTCCTCCTGAAATACTGTACTGTAGTACATACATGTTCCACACGCCGTACTGTGTTATCATTTCTTCTTTACCACGGTAATCCGATGGCTGAAAGGATGATTACCGAAGCCCCGCTCAACTGTCCTGAAATTAACCATTTACCATGCGCATGGAAAGTGGTGGAAGTACTGCATGAAATTTGTGAATCGGTTACATCAATCCTCTTCAAAGAAAACAAACTTGTGCACCGCTGGACTACGAAAATTTATTTCAAATGCAGCACTTAAGATGCAACAGATACTGTATTTGACTGACATCGCAAACCGACTTTGTTTGTGTTCTTGGACATACGAGTCTTGGAGTACTTCGACGGCCGATAGGTTGAAAAATTCAGTTCACTCAGTACTCAGTAAAAACTCAGCCTTGAAAAAAATATTTTTGGCGTGACTATGAGATCCATGAGAAGATGTGGGATAATTCTTTGGTAAGTGGTAGTCGACTTTTAGTAATAGTTTCAGATAATAATATACAGTATTGCGAAAACAGAGTTCGGGAAAGAAATTTCGCAGAAAACGCTTTCACTCCAAAATAGTTCACCTAATACTCATTGCAATGTAGTTATTTTGGCGAATGACGAACTTTTAGATTTACATTTTTACCAAAAAAGTGTATCCACGAGGAAAATGCATAGCCGACGAGCAACACCTTTTTAAAATTTCACATCTTTCCTCTCATCAATTCTTGGATAAAATACATGGCAAATGACAGTTATTCCAAAGCTTTACTATGATCGGGACAACAAAAATGCGAGTTATAGCGGAATTTTCGGGCTGAAAAGCAGCGCAATCATAACCTTGAGTTATTTTCAACAGCAATGCTTCGCTGGTTTTTCCTACTGGAAGACTTCAGTTCAACGATTCATGCATGAACCACGTGACCTCCTGAATGTCTCCTTAATGGCACATGCATTAATGCTCAGTTTCCTTTGAAAAAACGTTTCACGACTGTGCATCATTCATACACGTGAAAGCGTGATGAAGGGAATCGTCACTAAATTCAGGATGGATGTTTCATGCAACGAATGAGACACTGAATGCTTCAGGGATTTTCCGAAGATGCAAATTTCGAGAAGAATCAAGCTTCATGAGATTAAAGATCTATCCATACTATCGAATTACAAAATCTGCTATTCAATCCCAGGATTCGGTAATAAAGGTCAGCGCATCGAAATAGTGGTTTCAATACACGGAGAAATGGGAATATAAAAAGCTCCCCCAGCAGATGAAACCTAATAATGCATCTTAAATTTTTCACACACGCCGCTAATGAGGAACCGGAGACAGCTACGGGTTCTTCTTGAAAACTGTTAAGAATTCTCGTGCGGGAAACCTAGTTCGAGACTTTTCCATAATGCAGTTGTTTGGAGGAGAGAAGAGGCGGGTTCCGCGTAACGTTGGTGGGCTGACAAGCAATTTTCCCTTTAATTTCACCCAGCTCCCATTTGCAAACACTGGGTTGCTATTTTCGCCGAAGTCGTTCCGCGGATGCGTTTTTCTTCCACCGCGGCGAAAATTTCGGAGCCAAGAGCGATCTGCAAGAAGTGCATGCATAATTTCCATCCCCCCATTTCACGGAGAATTACGGGCCCATCATCAAACGAGCGTTCCGGAGTGCTTGGCACAGGCAGCAAAGGCGGATTTCTCAGGACTGGTGCCAGTCCCGAAGGGCCGGCCCGCGCGCAGGTGACAAAGCCAACTGCCACTCCTGATGAGCTCTCCACAAATGAGTCTGTTCTTCATCCAACTCGGCTGGCATGGGTGCAACCGGATCATCAGTCCCCCGTGGTGGGTCCCAAACTCCCAATGGAAAGGCCTGATCCCCCTGCCTGCGGGAATTGAGCAAAAATGCAAGGCCGGACGGGAAGCAAACAAGGGTTCATTTGCCTCGCCGGCTTCGCAGAGCTGTTCCATGATAAATGAACGTAACACCAGGAAAACTCGGAAAAAACGCCTTGAATTAGGAGAAAAATGCTTTCTTAAACACCATGCCTGTTGGGCTCGACAATATTTTAGCGAAAATATGCTACCTGCAGCGCGATGCATTTTCGAAAGCGACAAGTCGCACAAACAGGGTCTCTTTTGGTGTCGTGTCACGATGGATACACTTCCCAAAAAACAAACACATTACCGAGTGTATTTTTGTACATTTTTTGCTATTCTGAACGTTTCCCATGACAAAACCCTGTAGTAAATGATGGGTTAATCATAAGCGGTGCTCCAACGTTGTTTGTTTGTTTCATCCCATGAACCGATTGTACTGTAGAAAGCTCCCTCGAATAATTTTCAAAATGAAAGATTCAAAGTTTTTTTGCAAATTTGCAGGAAACCCATCAAAGGATACAGAAACGCAAATTCTTGTGACCCATTTGTGAGCGTAAGGGGTTTCAAGCAACACTTCGTATTTGCATCTGAAATAGTACTCATACGTCTCGGGTGATATGAAGCATGATCATTTTAAAATGAGATCATATGAATTCAATTAAATGCGCTTATATGAATCAAATACAAGAAAAGCAAATCCAGATTTTTAAAAAATCACTTCAAATTACGGTGTGCTAAGCCAGCTAAGGAAAAACTCTGTTGCACGAGGAATAATAGAGCAAGCGCGATGCTATAGGCACAATATGCACAACGGAAATTCTTCGGAAAGAATTGAGGGGTTTTCCGCAAGGGTTCAAGATTATGCATTGGTTTTTAGCGGAACAAGCTCCGTATCGTCAAGCGGGGAGATTGAAATCCTCAGCGCGTGTTTCACCATCAATATTATTGATCAGCCTCGGGAGAAGTGTGGAACCAGGAGAGTTTCCATAACCACTTCCGATCCTCCAGAGATGCGCTTCAAATTTATTACCTCCTCGCACAAATTCAGGAGTTTCAAGAGAGTAAAAGCTTCTTTCAGCTTCTTTTTCATAATTACCAGTACTGATAAACGTATTTCCAAAAATTGCCTGTCATTCCAGTTCGTATCCATGGAAACTTCTCTCTATTACCTGAATGCTGATGCATTAAAAGTTGAACGTGTGTCATAGTTTGCTGACACGTGCGCGCCCGCTACCTTCCAACTTCCTGCTTACGGGAGAATATTGGGCTGCCTGTCGGATTTCCTACTCTTCCAAATCTCGCAGCTCGCGTATCAGCGCAAGGAATACGGCACTGTACTTTAAGATTGGGCTATATTTAGCTGAAGCCATGATAGATTTTTCGAGACATTTAAAGCACAAAAAACCGAATAAAATGCCGTTGCTGAGAACGGTGTTGTCTTTTAATCCTGTGGAATTTCGGTAATCTTTGAAAAAATATCGCTGCAAACCCAGTCGATTCGATGGTCGAATGAAAATTCTCCAGTTATTTTGTCCATGCTTGTACTGCAGTATTATTACAATATTAATTTTGTAAATAGCTAAATTTCGAGAATGCGATTCATCGTGCACTGAACTCGGCCATCGTTCCTCGACGTAAAGCGCAATTATTTTTATCAAGAAATTCATTAGATGCCTCCACACAAAAGGGTTACCAATATTTATAATGAAGGTATTTCCAAAAAGGCAATTACTGTCCACGAAATAAGACATCCGCCCTTTGCGTCACTCATGCAAGAATGTATCATAAGATGATTTATTTATTGCTGCGATCACCTGGGATACGAACGAAATGAGCAGGACTCTTCGTTTTGCCTCACGCAAGCCTAAGCTCATGCATCATTCAGGCGCAAACGGATTCAGAGTACGTAATTATCGCGTCAGATGAGAAAGGGGAAATGAGAACAAAAGATGCGAAGAAAAGCTGAAGTGGTGCAACCTCGTCACTGTCTGGTTGTCGCCTGAGACCAAAATATACCGGGGATCCTAACAGCAACAAGGTTTCATAGCAGGCGTGCGTGCATGCCTTGTCATGCCTCAACGGACAGTTCTGGCTTTTTTTTTTTTTGCGCAGTGATTTCTTCATAAACTTCAGTTCCGGGTAGTCAGAAAAGACCTCAATCATTCCGGTAATCTTCAAACATACATCACGCCTCGGGGAAACTTACGACTTGCTTCAGTTGGCGAACATGCATGCGAACTTGCTTCTGAAGTGCTCGCACAGATGTCAAACTTTTTAAGCTACGGAACCACCAAGAAGCCGCCGTACACCCTTTATCCCAAAGCGTACTTCGTCCCGTCGAAGACTTTCTCACAATAACCATCGTTAATTCTGAGGAGTTGATAGAAACTTTGGAACCATGAAAGGTAAAAAGACCGCCGGATGAACCAGCGATTCGTAGTCTCGTGTGACTTGATTCATGAATTCCACCCACTATACCGTACTTCTACGAATGGCGAACGGATCCTGGTTGCTGAATCCGATTTCAGTTACTAAATCCCTGAGTTCGAGCTACCCGAAATAGAACCATCCCATCGATCCCCTACGGGTCATGAATGCTGATGACGAGTACATTGGCTAGTAATTCTAAAAATAAATCAAGTTACGTGAGTCCCAACATCAGCATTTTTGAACCGAAAACCTTGGATGTCACGTTGTTGTAAACGACTTTATCATCTCATCATTCCACAGAAAAATCCAGAGGAAATTATTCTGCGACGCCCACGGAGAATATCGTATTGTATCATGGAATGAAACAAGTGCATCCGAATACGTACGCCAATAAAAAAAAAAAAAAAAAAAAAAAAAGGGGTCGTGCTTTTTCCCGGGCAGTATGGAAAAATAAGAAAGGTTTAAAAGGAAATCCGGAATTTTCTCTCCGGACGTTTTCTTCGTGACGACGTTTTCACTCAAATGAAGAACGTTGCTTCTCTTCCGTCTCATTCACGAACGTATTGAATTCAGCCCATCATTCCATCGTATCCAGAGAAAGACGAAAACTGCCCATGAAACACCAAAGTAATATTCAGAGATTTTGCATCTGACACAATCAAGCATTGTTCGAACTTCGTAGCGCTCTTTCCGTTATATGTTCAGGCCGGCAGGTAAATCATCCAGAAAAGCGTCACAGGTACCGCAATCACGACAAGCAATCCAAAATTACAGCCAGCAAAACAAAAATCTACTCTCTGAATCAACTGCCAAGTTAAAAAATTGATGTGGGGTTTCAAAACAGGCTCAGTTTAACGGCATGGGCAAGATCAAATAGACTGCTTGCCGTGAATCCTTTCGATTCTTTCAAGTACGAAATTTCCAGCGTAATTGTGGGAAATATTTTATGGATGAATACGGAAAATAAATTAGCAAATCGCTCCGTCAAAATTCGAGGGCTTTGATCCGTGAAGCTCATCCAATAACTATAGCAAGCCATTTTTCCACCTCTGCGAAAGAGCCATCTGACCTACGTTATCTGATTCAGCAAAGTTCGGTAGAAATGAATTTTACTATTGCCATCAATGTCTTCAACGCTCCTTTTTCCTTTCGTTCTTTTAAAGCAAAATGACACAAGTCGAGAGTTTCAACGCTGAGCGTTTTTGGAGCACCTGCGGCAGTTCTCGGGTGCATGGGAAATAAGTCAGATGAGTCAGCATCGACAGACACAATACGGACCCAGCGGAATCTGGACTAGATGCATCGGTGGGGTGGGGTATTATTTTCAGCCCATCATTCCATCGTATCCAGAAAAAGACGAAAACTGCCCATGAAACACCAAAGTAATATTCAGAGATTTTGCATCTGACACAATCAAGCATTGTTCGAACTTCGTAGCGCTCTTTCCGTTAAATGTTCAGGCCGGCAGGTAAATCATCCAGAAAAGCGTCACAGGTACCGCAATCACGACAAGCAATCCAAAATTACAGCCAGCAAAACAAAAATCTACTCTCTGAATCAACTGCCAAGTTAAAAAAAATTGATGTGGGGGTTCAAAACAGGCTAAGTTTAACGGCATGGGCAAGAACAAATAGACTGCTTGCCGTGAATCCTTTCGATTCTTTCAAGTACGAAATTTCCAGCGTAATTGAGGGAAATATTTTATGGATGAATACGGAAAATAAATTAGCAAATCGCTCCGTCAAAATTCGAGGGCTTTGATCCGTGAAGCTCACCCAATCACTATAGCCAGCCATTTTTCCACCTCTGCGAAAGAACCATCTGACCTACGCTATCTGATTCAGAAAATTTCGGTAGAAATGAATTTTACTATTGCCATCAATGTCTTCAACGCTCCTTTTTCCTTTCGTTCTTTTAAAGCAAAATGACACAAGTCGAGAGTTTCTACACTGGGCGTTTTTGGAGCACCTGCGGCAGTTCTCGGGTGCATGGGAAATAAGTCAGATGAGTCAGCATCGACAGACACAATACGGACCCAGCGGAATCTGGACTAGATGCATCGGTGGGGTGGGGTATTATTGCGAACCCGCGGTCCCGATTCGACACACGTACAGTCGGGACAGTGAATCGATAAGACACCGGCTGCTCGCATCCCAGGCTGCGGGTGGCAGCGGGTTCGTATCAGGACCAGAAATCGGACTCACGTGTAAATCGGCGATCCGGTGTCTTCGCGGTACCACAGGATCAGCTGAACCGGGTCATCAGGAATCGGCGAGGACAAGTCGCAGGGCAAGCTCGTCTTGTGTCCTCGGATAGCGACGACGGTCGAGTGGGACTCTGGAAAAGGAAGACCCCCAAGAGAGGGAGGCGGAAAATTAGACGGACAATCAAGAGCTGTTTGCTCGAGCAAATAGCGAACAAAGTCTTTCGTCAACTGACGCCACGCTATCTCTCGCAACCAGGCAGGCTGGGTCGTCCAATGCGGATTGATTAATCAGTCGGTACTCGGCCGAGGAGGCGACAGTTGACGAATCCAATATCCGCCAACTCCTGCCACCTCCGATCGCCGCCAACTTCTTTCCTCGTTAATGCTCAAGCAAACACGACCCCGCGGCGCAATTTCCCCCGGCATCTTGCCACTGAACAATGACTCATCAATCCCACTCTGGAGCCCGTCTGTGACAAACGATCCCACACCGAGTTTCTCCGAGGCGCCGCGACACATTTGCAAGTCCCAACCTTGCAACGCAGACCTTCCGCGTTAAATAATCACGGTAAAGAAAAGGATTCGTTCACATGATCTCAGCGCGAGTCCACTCCGATCAATCGTGAATATGTATGCGATCATCTTTCTACTTTATGAGCAACGCAAGTCTCAGCAACAAAGAAGGGAATTCAAATGATGAGTAAATACAGCTCTGACTCAAGTCATAAATTCCAGGTCCGCTGCTCACGCGAACACACAAATTGAGAAGATAAAAGTGCCAATCAGTTCGACCTTGCTCATAGAAACCCGAATACTACAGTAATAGAAAATTATTCTTTGATGGAATTTACATATTTCGGCGCGATGAACTTCGATCGATGGATGCGCAGTTAAGTGATTAAATCATGGTACTGTACACAGCCAGAATACGAGAACTTTGATTTCACGCTATTTTTAGCTTCAGGATTATTTCATCGTGAATATGTATGCGTAGTTGCGCGCATATGCAAAGTACCACCGTATAAGATGAGCGAAGCTACAACTGAGCGCGAAACGCTAAAACGCAAAAAAAAAGCGGCATTCGTTCGGAAAATAAATAAAAGAATTTTTTGGAAAAAGCCATACTGTAAAATATTTGGGGGGAAATGCTAGAGTAGTAGTGGGACGAGTCAGTGCTTTGGCGAAAAAACGAGAAATAAAACGCAAGAGAAACACACTTTATTCCGCGAAACATGAAAAGCGTCCGGATGAGAAAAGATGTTAGATATCGGGCTGAATAAAAAGTGGCGATCCACGGGCTTTACTGGCGGTTCAGACATATTTATGACCAGCCATTGCGCTCCACAGCTCATTTGTTGCATGACCAGCTCGAATGTCACCGCATTTATGGGGGTCGACGGCAGTTTAGCCAGCGACACAGACCAGATAAAGCAGCCGACGAACCAGCGGCTATGCGTCGTACGCAACAGTACTGATGCATCATCATCAACCCCGTCTTTCAGCTTGCGTTCGGATGGCTCATGATACGTCCGGTCGGTGCGCTGTCCGCGCGATGCAAAACAAACCTGGTTGCAATTTTAAAAACGTTCCTCGCGACGTCGACGAAAGCCAAGGGTATTTCAAGGCCATACACGATGCTAGTGTCTTCTGGTAGAATAAGCACCTCAGCAAAAGCGATCCATCCGCCAGACAAAAGAAAATATATAAAACAAATGACTACTGTCAATAAAAAATCCAACCGGGCAAAAAATCCACGATTTCAAGCTTGTACAGCATTTATAATCATCTCATCAGAAAATTCATAATTTCAAGCATCATAATACTTTCTTAGCGTTCTTAGCCAAAAAATAAAAATAAAATCAGGCTCCGATCGTTGATTGTTTTAATGACATGACTTGATTATCATAATGAAAAAATTATCCCGATTCAGTAGAATTAGATCTTTTTCGGAAGAAGTTAAGCGTGGCCAACCAAATTCCCGGTTTGTGAAGCCATAACATAAAGTATCGCCCAATTCTCGAAATCGAACAGCTGTGTTAGCGCAGCGACACTAACCATTTGAAATTCGGGTGCCTTTCGGCTCCCATTAAACATTACTAAAAATACTTTCAACAAAAGTCTTATCCAGGATTCATGATTAATTTTTTTTTCGAACTTCAAAGAGTTTCATTATTATTCGCATCGCTAAATGCTGCAGCTCACCGAGTGATCAAAATATATTCAATCGATCCTTTTTCCACCTGATTTTGGTGTAATCGTAGAAGGAAAAGCACGTTTTTTTAAATCCCGATTAACTTGACTACGAAAAAAAAATTAACGCTGGATTAAATATGCACGTCAACAAAATGTTCCTTGGAAAACGTTTTTTTTTCGATTCGTCATAGAGCTTCGATAACACCCGATTGTGTCCATTATTATTTTTTTAATCTTTAAAATCTACCTTTTTAGCATTCTCAGTGATGAAAGGATTGCTGGAGTCGACCGTTAATCGAACTTGATTATTCTAAGCTTAATGATATACATTACTTTTAGATCCGATCAGTGTTCTCTAAGCTCAAATCTATACTACCTTATATTCGCACAACTTTAGAAGTCTCGCATGATCGACGAAATCAGCAGCGTGAAGTAATTGAACGAATCAACATTGTCTTCTTGAAATTGTGATATACAGCTCTGATATACGCAACAAAGCTCGACTATGATTCAAAATTGAGGCGGGTTTTCGGCTAACTTCAACCTAGCGATGAATTTAGCGCAATCTAAAAACTCGCAACATGTATAAAAGATTTTCAACCGACTAGATCGCTATTCGACCTCATTCCAGCGTCATCGCGGATGGGAAAGCATGCTAAGAGCATCCAAAAAGACGACAACATCGACCACGCTGACGGTAATACGACGTCACACAGCGAGGCGAAGCGGCTCGTCCTCGTCAGGGGAGTCAAACCCTACGAGTTTCGAACACGAACCGGGTACAGGGGCGGTAAAATGAATCACGCGCCTGGGGAACCTATCAAAATTTTCGATCATTCCCTGCTAGGCCACAAACAAAACGCGACGGCACGAGCTGATTCATATCCGTCTGATGCTCGCTGTCAGGATCGTGGAAAGGGAAATGAAACGAGAACACATGAACCCTGTGTGATCGTGGACCAACAAAACCAATTCGCAGGACTCGGTTCGGAAAAGCAGAGACGAAACGGATTCAATTCGATCACGCCCGACCCCAACACCGAGGCGACAAGCATCAACGCGGATTACTGCAACAAAAAATCATTGGGTTGGGAGAAAACGTCGTCACGAAGAAAACGTCCGGAGAGAAAATTCCGGATTTCCTTTTAAACCTTTCTTATTTTTCCATACTGCCCGGGAGAGATAATCGAATTCGAAGCAAACCCCAAAAATACTGCAAATAAGATCAACCTTAACTGCAGTAATACTGTTCACCTCCTGGCCTTGCTTCACCGTGATTTTACGGATATCTTGCGAAGATTTTCCTCATTCCTTTCTCCAAGTCCTTTTGGTCTTTTTGCATCTCCTTCGCATAAATTTTTCCTGCATCATTTCCGCCCAAGTAATCTTCTCCTACGTCATTTTCTCTCTGTGAAATTTACTTCCACTGATGCAAATTTTCTCACCGGCATTTTCTCCACTGGCATTCCCTCATGGCGCCGACACGAGATATCAAGTGGGTATACAAGGGATACGGGGCCCGCGGGCAAATCCGTCCCGGGAGAGGAATTTTCCTGCCCGCGGATACTGTCTTGCTTGCAATGCAAATTGGCTAAAGCTCTGATAATGAGTTAAAGAGTTCATGGGGCGTTCTCTGTCGAAAAATAATGGCTATTCATACTTAAAGAGAAGGTTTTTTCACTAGTACGAGAGAAGCGCCGCGAAATCCACGACTTTTGCGCAGTTCAGTAAAGATTCAAACTTTCGAACATTTTTCGTGAATTCTCATAGCAAAGTTGTGACGTTTTGCACAAGAATAAAAAGATAAGTATAGTACTGTAAACTGGAAAAGTTCCTCAGCCTGGAGCGTTCTAAAAAATTATCCGCAAAATCCTTTTTTTAAGGTAATGTTGTGCATGATGAATTCACAGGCTTTTGGACATATATGTCAAATCTGAAGCTTTATATAAAGTCAGCAAATATAGAACACATTCTGGCCCTTCTCGTTATCCAGTTCTGGGTCTGGCTCCCCGCTCGGACAGTAACCCAACCTTCGGCCACTTTCAACTTCACGGCCATCACGAAACTTCTGAATATGCCATGAAGATCAAGTCGCGAATTGTCTTGATGTAATCGGAAAAAAAATTGCGCAGTCGAGGCAGAAAGAGGTTCTTTGAATAAATCTGCACAGTTGTCACATGGCCCAAGAACTCAGTGACTCTCAAGTAGTTCGTCAGGATTCAGTTCAGAAAGCCTGGGTTGATCGGCTACATGGGGAATATGGACGGGATCCAGCACTGAATCGCGGATTTCCAGACAGCTTTTTCATCCCGTGGAAAGGCGATACTGAATGATGATTAGGTCTCGCAAGCCAAATTCGCCCCCAGAAGGTCGATTCCAAGTAACTCATGGCCGGAAAAGAAAAAAGGGGGGAGGGATTTCATGACGACGGACTAAAAGCAACACAAGAGGCCTTAAAATCCGCATGGGTTATTTATGCACTCTTGGATAGCATCTGCACATGCAGCAGGTTCCATTACAGTGCACACAATCCCAGGGCACTTCCTTTCACAACCTCCCCCTCACCTCCGTTGTTCTCCGCGGCGACCAGTGATTCACTTCCCCTTTTCCGAGGGAGAATCCTTCAGTCCCGACACCATGCTCATTTTATCCACCCCAACCGCCACGGGAATGCTTGACGATACCCGACGTTCTTGCGCTCGTCGGCGGCGACACAGGACGAGCCGCGAAGGGTTCGTGCATTGATTGTTCTCCATTGCGAAGACGTCCGATTTCCCGCATTCCGTTCGGATCCTCGAGGGCCACTCCTCACCCGCCCTTTCTGGCCTCCGTTCGTACTCACGGCTTTAGGGCCTTCCTTTTGATTGCCAGGGGCCCGAAGAAAAAATAAATCTATCTATTCAATAAATTAAAGCTCTCTCTTTCCCGGAGAACCTAATATCAACACATCATATTCAGTCAAGAAAAGGAAGCACTGGTCTTGGGAGCTCCTATCCCAGTCGTACTTTTCAAATGGGTAAAATATTTGCTCAAGAATAAAAACGATTAGTTCGGAGGTAATCAATGTGTGTTTCGTGGAGCCCGAAGAACCCCACCTCTCGTCCGTGGGGCTCCGCGGCCACTCCGGAGACATAACGAAAAAGGACACGAAAATGGAATTAATTCAAACATTGAGATAATACGAACGTGGGCAAGAACTTGTTGCACAGAATCATGTAACTTGCGGAAAACCCAACCACGAACATCATCGGACACTTAGAATTTTTCATGGGCCCCTTGAATCATTCTCTCTTCAAAACACGAAATGTGATTTAGACGCAGAGATCGGAGTCATCACTAAAATAGACTAAAATTTATATGACGAAGCTCTACTTCATCCCACTTGTCATGGAATTACAATTGGGCTTTAAAAAAAGTCCGATTAAAAAGCATCCTCAAATACGGCTCCATGAATTGAAAAAAATAAAGATTGCGTATCGTTAATCGAAAACGTTTTACCGAAAGTAAGGTCGAGTTTCTGAATAAGCTCGATGAGACATTTCCATACACTTGCACAATAAACACTACCATTGAAATAAGCCCTTCCCGATATTGAGTAGTCACTCTCCTTATCCGTGGATCTCACCAAGTTTACCAATGACATCCCAAAGGGATTTTCACATTCCCTTCCGTCTTGCTCTTGATCTTTCTCTCCTCAGTCTGAAGAATCTACGAACAATACTTTCCTCCTTCAAACCATTCAACACACGTTGAGTTTTCTTTGCTGTTAACACATAAAAAAAAAGACTAAGGCTGATAAGCCTCAGCACATTTTTTTGTGGAAAGGATGAGATTGTTCTCTTTTTTGAGCAGACGCGGTCTAAATCAACCGATGCGGTAGTTTTAAGATGTGAAGGGAAATTTCTCGAAATAATTGTTTCGATGGGTTGGAGACATTTTTTGATAAGCACGGGGATACGAAATTATGTCTACTCCAGGAAGTTCCGAAGTTCGTTGCACTTTCATGTTGAAGCTTCTCTTCTCACATGAAATCAAAGTCACAAAAGCTTGAATAGTGGACTCCTTTGGATGCAATTTCTAACTCAGCACTGAAGCCCTGGGGCCACCGCTCGCCGTACGCTAATCGCGTTTCTATCACTCCTCAACTAGTTGCCTGCATGTCGACGAACATGCATTACAACGTCGTGTATGCTCACGATCGAGATAGTATGAACGGTATCGCCGCTAAGCCTAGCCATCATTTTGTCTTCAACTCCGCACCGTCAAAGTGGACTAAAAATACGAATCATGTTCGAGGGAAATTTTTGGAACACAAAGCCTTATCATCGGTACTGAATCAGCGAACGTCAAGGCCTCTCATGAATTTATAATTCTAAGTCTCTTGATAACGCAGGTACAAATTTGAGTGCTACCCGCGGAAACCAGTTTCGTTCTCGAATTTCAGCGCTAGAAATTTCATCGGACTGCATCGCTACTGCGAGAGGGGAAGATGCTTTAATCTCCGCAAGGATTGTTTTCTGTTTGCTGAAGTAAATCTCAGTCGGAAGATGGCAGAAGGAATTTCTGTCTTTCTGGTCGTTTCTCCTCGAAATCCCACGTCAGAAATTTGAGAACTGTGATGAACTTCCCCGGAAGCAAGGACATCAAAGAGCACCCACCATTTCGCAAGGATTTTGTGGGCGGGGGATCAAACAACCGAAATAGTGGCTCTGTTGCACGGCATGAGGCTAAATTGGAGGCATGAGATTCCGAGGAGATCATCTTCTGTATTTCCTCCGTCTGGGAAACGAAACAGCGCGGTCTCGCATATAAATTTTTATTTACTTATAGCAAACAAATCGGATCGCGAATGCATTCATTACGGGATTCCGGAAACCTGCCGGAAGGCTGCCGGTCCTGGTCCAATTTTACGGTCCAGCGCGGCTCACCAATTCTCTCCCTTTGCCCCGCTTCGATCATACTGCATTTAGAAATCCGGGAGCAGCCCCATCACGTACCATACGTGGAAAGTCCTGGTTCTCGAACTGCGGTCCGTGTGAATCGGGATCCATGCGAGACAACGGAATTCCATTTCCGGAACCTGCAACTACCCCCACCCGACAACCGAAATTCTCTCGCAGCAGATCTCTCCGATAGGAATGGGTATTATGCACACGAACGTTCTCCGCGGGTAGTACTGTACTTTCACTTACACAATTTACGCACACAAAACACGCGGAAGTCGATAAGCTGCGATGCTTCAATCAAGCAACACAAAGCCGTCTCAAACTTGAGGGCTTGTGTCTTCAAGACACATCGTCAATCACGGCTACAATGTTCAGTACCTGAACACACCTTCTTTCCGTGTCAGGGGGAAAGCACATGGGCAAGAAGTGACAAGGAAAAAAGCACACAAGACCAATGCTTTTACTGAGTCAAATACTTGTCTCCTTCGAAACTTTATTTTTCGGTTTCTCGGGTATTGTATGATGCCGTATTGAAAGCACTGCCCCGTAGATTGAAACAAGCGCGCTGCACGTCAGAAATGTTATGTATGGAACGCGTACTGCAAATAAAGAAGGTTTTTTTTTTAATGTGAAATTGGTTGCATATGTATCATGTGCGTCTGAATGAGCTACTTTAATAATTCATTTCATAAAAGGAGCGTTCCTGATGTGAAAGGATTTCGATTCTAGGAAAGGCACCAACGTTATGCTGTGGAAAAATTGGTTCATGGATGCTTCTCGGTTGAGTAGCTTTTTTGTACAGTACAGTACTTCTTGATTTTCGCCCTGGTACTTTTCTTTAGCAACCCTGCGATAACCTCATAGATTGTTTACACGGGGAAGGAAATTTCGACATTAAATTTGTAAGAGGCGTTTGTCCTGCGCCTTTATTCGACAATTTGCAAGACTAAATACGAGCATAGCCCGACCTCATCGATCCTCGAGAAATTACGTCGCAGAAGTGGCGCAAACACAGGTGGGCTTGACAGTTCACCGATGCGGAATCTACTGTCCTTCATTCCGCTCAGAGAAACCTCATCGTCCAGAATGTTTTAATCCATTGAAGGAAGGTTCATGGGATGACTGGGAAAACGTAGAATATGTATCTGCATGTGGTTAATACAGTACAGAACTGTACTGGGTGCAGGAGAAAATTCCATGGGAGAGAAAAAATACCGCAGCTTAAAAATCCCTTACGTCTGAACATCCCGTAGGCCCAAAAATCTCGTGATACGCGATGAATAGTTTAAAAAAGCAAACAAAACGTCAACAGCTACAGTAGTTCCACTCCTCAATATTTCCATAAACAGGCCATACGGAAGGTACTCCGATTACGTGGTTTCCACCTTCTCTTGTCATACAATACCTGCTTGACTGCTTCTGTATACTATTGGTGATTGATTAAAGGTGGAAATAACTTTTTGACCTGATTGTGTGTCTTGTTCGTACGATTTATCATGCATTGTACACTGAATATTTAAATCGAAATTTGACTGAATGAAATTTGATTTCTGAACTGCATTTATACTTGTTCAGCTATTCAGAAGTTGCCAACTCGCCATCGCCCACTGTATCAATTCACATTTCGGGATTTTCGAACCCTCCGCGAGATTTTTTAACCTACGGAATTTTCTTTCCCACGGGATTTTCGCATGGAGCCTGTAGTGTGCCCGGTGGATATAGTAGTTGATTCATTTCATCGTCATCACGATCGGTCAGCTCGACGTTTGCAAATCCGAGGGAACTTTTTGACGGAGCCTCCACTGAGTCTTTCCGGGTGCCTGCAAGGCGGTCTTCTTGCCAGCAGATTTGATTGTCCTCGGCACAACGCGAAAGCACGCGCGCGTCACCGTATCAACTTGTCCGCTACTCCCCGCGGAACGGTATGAAAAGCTCTTGACGCGAATTGCGGGTGAGGAGCATGTCATTGTCTTGACAAGTCGTGGGAAGTGACCTCGAGGAAGGCGTTACGAGATGAAGATCTTCCGCAGACCAACTAGAAGCTCCAAGAAGTCATAAAATGTTCATTCTCCACAGCTAGGATCGGAAGATAACGCTTCAAATTGAACTTGTAAATGTGTCTCGAGAAACGACTACCTTAGCAAGAGGGAGTCCTTCGGACAGGTGGGGAAGAATGCGAATCGAAAAAAAATGAATTCAACCGACTATGAACTTACTTTCAATGTCTTAAATTCTCACATATTGCACCAAGAGATCGCACCAAAACTGGAAAATTCCAGTGCAGCCCATACTTTTGTTTTTAATTCGCTGCACTTATTTGGTACTGTTGGACAAAAATACACGGGGGTGATTTTTAGAAGGTAATACTGAATTCGAAAATTTCCTGAGCACTGACCACATTTTTGCCAAACTACAGTGAAATGAGGATAAGGCATATAGAGTAGATTGTAGAAAACACACCCCATCACTGCGACGAAATGAGGTTCATGGGCAGCGCTTGCATGTTTTCGGAGTTTCCAGGCTGTCTACGAGCTCTACCATACATTATACATCACATTACGAAAAAAGAAGAAAAATATTGTCCATGAAAATTTCTCAGGTTTGATAATTATGTTTTATAAAATATGTTGTGATTTTTGAACCTTGTTTCTCTTGATAATGAGTGAGAAGTTTGTCTTCACGACGCTGGATGAGCAGGAAGTCAGCCGTTGAAGAAAATGGGGAAGAATTAACGTATGCCACAAGTTTCACTATTGATTGTAGATTAAAATGAATGACTCTTACTCATAAATTCGCGTGTTCAAAAACTGTGATTCCAAATAATTTCTCAAATATTTTTAAAATCTACCGCGCTCCCTGCATACCGTTCAGCATTCGAAAAATTTGACGCGACGCGGTGATGATAAGAATCGAGAAAAACATTGTCCACGAAAAATTTTATTATCGTCACCATGTACTCTCAATAACGGATCACGACTGGATGATTTTGGTTAGACTTCATTCGGCTAACCAAAATTAGGTTTGGGTCACCTTGTTTGCCCTGGATTTTTTGTGGTTTACAGACCGGAAAAACTTGTTGCGGTAGTGGGGTACGGACTCAATTAGGGTCAATCTTTTATCATTCATCGGTACTGCACTATTTGCAGAGATGATGAGCTGGAATCTGGCCGTTGCGCGCGAGAATATTACCGAAATAGTTGGGCATCAAAAACTGCACGCCAGGCAAGTGCATATCGCATCAGCAGGACTGCCCGTCAACCGTACGACGACTTCATGCGAATGCACTTCCCGCGAGTCGGCCTGTCACACGGAAATCCGGTCATCGCGGCCCCTAGGGCACTTGCGGAAAAGAAAAGGACCTCGGCGATCAGGGGTCAGGGAATTATGCGCCAAGACCTGCTGATGGAAACGCCGGAGACACGAGATGAACCGCTTTCTGGAGAAATAGAACCCAGCGGAAGCAGCTCGTCGCCGGGACCCGCGGGGAGCACCGATGCTGGCTCTCGACGGGGCCGGGCCGACAACCATGAGGGATGAGATGACACGACGGCCCTTGTCCGCCGCACACAGCCCGAATTAACCAAATGAATGAACATGACTTGTAGTGAGTCGTCTCGTTAGCAGGAAACAAACTCCCTGGAGCCGAGGGAATTCGAAAAAAAAATTGCTGCACGGGAAATAAACTCCGCTCTAACGTCGATTCCTATAGTGAAGTAACTTGAAAGCCTACTAAAGCGCGACCGGAAGAACAAATCAAACAGTTTCAATACGGCAGCTTGATCCATACGAATACATCCGCTTTCCCCATTAAGCAAAGTGAAGGGATGGGTAGCGATGTCCCTCGTTAATTCTACAATCTCGAATAAATTACCTATCGATTCCGCTTCAAATATAAGTTCTACGACTCATGCACTCGTCAGCTTTAATTCTATCCAGGGCAGACTGGATAACGAAGGCAGATCCACGATTGCATTACCATGTGAATCGTGGCATACGCATCAAGTACGAGACTCAAGTTGAATTGGATCAACATGTAATGTGCGGCTAATCTAATGCAGGAACTTCGTTGCATCAATTATCGACTAACCCTTCTAAAATAATCACGAGTGGAAGCCTGATAAATCAATTTAGGGTCAATATGATTGCCTCGGGACAAACGAAGAGCGCTTCAATAATTAAGAAGGCATCGTCTCTGCGCCAGCATGAGCATGATGGGCAATAAATTAAAACTAGGCGCCTGAACACATTTAATGCATTCGCAAACTTGAAGCATTATCATTCATTATTCCCCAGAGTCGAGATTTTGTCATATTAGTGCACAGCATTGTAGGGAAGATTTGAATTATAAGCCCGCCGCTAGGAGCGTGATGACATGCGAACGAAAAACCTACGAGGCTTTATTGTTGTCGCATGCATGTTGCATTCTTGCCTGAATATAAGCGGGCAGGGGTGGAATACCTTCGATGAAAAATAAGGCCCAGTTCTCTATAAGGGGCTTCAAGCGAAAGAGAGAGAGAGAAGAAAAACATAAGGTCGGCAGGCGGTTATCACGAGAAAGCTCGGGCTACGAAAAGGAACATAAAGAGGGGGCTTCAATTCCTCACTGTTAGCGCGTGCCGCACGGGAAGGCTTGGGCATTAAATTTCGTGGGAGCACAAGAGCGTGAGATTGAGTACCGCCTCGGAGACAGCGTGATTGAAAAGGAAGTCCGTACGGCACGATCAAGATCGCCGCAGGAAAAGTTCCGTCGCTCCATCAGAAGTTCGGGGTATCGACGCAGCGTCTGCTTGATGGCTTGATGACAATCCCGCCAGTGGGATGACAATAAGGGAACTTCGCGGCAGTCGAGAGACACTCGCTCCAACATACCGCAGGGTTTTGGGAAGTGCGGCACTCCGAATTTCTCGGAAAAATGCAGTGAACGAAATCGGAGAGCTTTGGGATGAATTCGTCAACTACCTTGGGTTTATCCCCCGTGGAGCATCAACTCAGGAGTCAATCCTTCATAACTCAACGATACCGTAAACAGCAGCGGATGAGGTGGGAATCAACCTCGGAGCAAATTTAATTCGCATTTCCTGGTTCGGACAATACCTAGCAAATAGACATGAGCGAACAGGACCAGGAACACATCCTGCCCGACAACAGCCCGGAGGAGCATGTTATCAAACACACCCATGCACCTGCACGTGTACAATGCCGATTGAGAAGATCATTAGGAGACACTCGAAAGATGTATGAACCAAGCTGGTTTGAAAGCTAGTCGAAAAAAAAAGAAACCCAGCCTCTGCCTCACGACCCATCCATTTCGGATAACAAACACGGAAACAAATGATTCACAAATTTAATCAACAAATGCAATTGCGAGTACACGTGAGTGAACCATGTCAAAAGGGGCCTTATTTACCTATCAATGCATATACTGTACCTGCATAGAGGAGTCATCGCAGCATTTAAAATTCGTTGCATCGTAAGCCGAAAATTGTATTATTTTCAGTCGATGCGTCGAGACTTTTACATATTGCTGGCTCCGCAAAAAAAATAAGCCGATGGATATTTGTGAACATGGAAACACGAGAAAAGCTCACGAAGGAAAGTCAAAAGAACTATAAAGAATTCACGAATGCAGTAAAATCGTAAGCTTCATTCATTCGATTGAATTTACGATATGTTGAAAAATCCTGTCAGAAACGAATGGAATTTATGAAGAAAATACTGCCTGTTGAGCTCGTAATAGTTCATGGCAATTGCTCAGGTTAAGCGCGTTTCCAGGGTTTTCACTGGGAATGTCAGAACACCCGGTCAATGGCATGTGTAGCCTAACGGAACAATGAGTGGGAAGCTCAGCTTTCTTTTCTTTTTTTAACCACATCGAGAAACTCACTCATCTGGTTGTAATGCTCGAAACAAGGCGACAACTACAGCCTGAGCATCCACAGGGGCAATTAAGGTGGGATACATGAATTGTTCAAAGTTTCCGCGCCAGCAGCAGGAAAACAAGCGACGTGACACGACACGACATGTCACCCATCCGAAGCATTCGTTCTTCAACGGACCAATGACACACAATCATATCCGACAGATATACGAGTCATTCATTTCTTACACGAATTTCGGAAACTAACGAGACACCACGTATGGTCCGGAAAAACGGGAGGACGGAGAAATAATCCTCTAACCTCCACCGAACACGACAAACGCGGAACAGCTAAAGGGCATTCGAGGGCACCGACTTCCGAAATCCTTCAATTTCCTCGAAATCAGTCCACATCAATATCCTTGACACGAACGCGTATGGATTTAAATCGAACGATTCGAAGCTTGTCTTATCTGCAGTTATTTATTTCTTCCCGAAGTCATTTCTGGACAATTTTTTGGGGGCGATTTGAGCTTTCGTGCACTGTATGTTTTGCGTAGCTCCACACATGAGTCAATATTCAGGGACACAAACAATTTTCAAGCACAAGCTTGAATATTTTGCATGATTTTCCCCCTACTCATTCATCAAAATGAAAACGACCGCAAGCCAGGCAATCGTGATAGCCGGCATCATGCGACGCTTCGACTGGGAAAATTAGAACAAAGAAAAGCAGTCCGAAGTAATTGCGAATTCGCAGAAGAAAGTGGCACCACAGTGAATCGGTCCGGAAAATAGCATATTCATCGGGTGAATTCTTCGCGTATTTCATTTACAACCTTTCGAGAACATTTCCTGCGCGAAATGTTCGACGATTTGCCGAAGTTCGGAAACGTATTGTACTGTACATGCTTATTGAAACAGCGAAGATGAGGAAAACATTTCGTGATTTACGCGAAAGTGTATTCGTATTCAGCGCATGCAATGTTCGGCGAAAAAAGGATTTCTGGAATGGGAAAAATATTTACGGACGAAACTTTCTATCAATCTGCAATCAGGACACGGTATTCTTTCGTCGTACGAAAAAAAAACCGCTTCTCTTCGCAAATTTTTCTTTTTCTTTACACGCGAATTTCTTTCGACAAGAAAACCGCTGTGATTGCGGGCCAGGATGCCCGCTGCATCCGAGTCCATGTGCGCTCGGCTTTTGTTGCGGAACTAGGAGGACCAAGACGGGTTTGAATGCAGCAACAACTTCCGGAAGCCCCAATCCGTAAATTTATACCCCACGCACGCAATCGCAGGTGAACTCGGCATTTCCATCGGCCCTAAGCCATGATGCGAATTTCGAACCACGGAAAACTTCGCAGGCCGCGTCCATTAACCATGAATGTCAAATACACGATTCCCGGTTTCCCGATTGAACCTCGTCCGCATCGTGCATTACACTTCCGCGGTGAAATCAATCACAGGGAAACGGAATCGACCATTCTTCAGGGTTGCCAACAGTCTTCTGAAAATAATGACAGTCTCCGGATGAAGATGGCCATCTTTGGTTCGAATGTTCGAAGGCCTCCATTTTGTCCTCATCCGATAACAGTGCGCTTCCGTGCTTCCATTCGCCGAGCATGTACACGCAGATTAGCAACAAACGGATATAAACTTGAGAGAAGCCGCGCAAACACGAAAACGCTTCCAGATTTCATGAAAAAATAATGTACCACGTGGAAGCCATAATTTTCGCCACATGTGCCTATAGAATTCAAAGGACAACTCGTAACATCGCGTCGTTGCGGTGTTTTCGATGCTGAAACGAGCCCTTTTTCGTCTCTGTGCTTCAGATAAAGAAGGAAGCACTTGCTGTAGCACCTGTCTAGAAAGTAGGTCAATAAAAAGGAAGCCAAGCAAGCATCAGTGTGAGGAATGGAGTAAAATCGTGGAAACACGATAGAAATACAAGTTTGTTCGCACAGCGCCAGAACGATGATTGTAATATAGAGTCGTGCACAGGTAGAATCAATCTAAAAGTCTTACTGGATATAACGCCGTACGCAATGCAGGTGATCGATTTCCTTTCCGTTGAAACGAAACTCGGGCCGAAAACTTCATGATCTCCATTACACGATGATGTTTTCCGGCGAACGGGGGCGCAATCGGATGAACCGTGACCTGGGCACGCGCTCGCCAGGATGCCCGGTCAAAACACATGACATTCCCGGAAATGAATGTGCGCAGATCTCGACGATAAGATGAATAAAGCACCGAAGGTAAAGCCGCTTGCAACGTGATCCACGAAAGAAACATCCCAGCGTTGAGACCGAATCAAAGTTAGCAACACTGTGCCACGGATATTTTAACCACCAGCAGAGTGACACTGTTAGCTCTACGTCTAAAAGAGAGCCGCCATAATTTCAAGCTTGAATACAGGACAGTAAGTGGTGGGCCGGAAAGGGTGCATCAAGGAGTGCTCTTTTCGTACTACCGCTTCGTACCACCAGCTAATTTTTTTTTATATAACGTCCTAATTTCCGAAGAAGATGTTCACAAATAAAATCAACTTTGTTCTGTAAAATGTGGCGACCACGGTAATAAATCCTAATACAATTCGACGCTAGTTTTCTTGCTTGCTTTTTTTCTGTGTCGCTCAGGATTTACTTCAAATTTCTTTACCAAAAAAGCTAGGTTGTCTTTCGGCGGACCCGCGTCAAATATAGAGATGGTTAACATTGCTCAGAATACGGCCTTTTTGAATCGTGCTTCTCGAAAAAACATACTAGGGCCATTCACCGAGGTACCTGCGCACTAAAAGTGTGGTGTACCATGAATGCCCACATTTCACGTATTTGAGCAACTAAAATTAAAAATTACTGAAAAATTTTGAAAGAGGTAGCTAAATTAGTCTTTATTCCCGATTTTTTTTAAATGACAGACCGAACAATTCGGGTGTCTTCCTAAAGTCAAACATTATTTCAAGCTTAGCTATCAATGTATACGGCATTTTGACTGTCTTTCATCTCATGAAACTGATGAAAGTCATTAAAAATAGAAAGCTCTTTCGTATGATCACCCAGCACTCATCGGGACAACAGTAATTCAGAAACTTACTTGTGGGAGCGATTTGAGTGTTCGCACTAGAAGAAAACCCCTTCTAAGCTTGGAAATCATGTTAGTGCGAAGGTCCAACTCAGCATAGACTCGATTACCACTACCCAACCTGCGCCGTAGATCGCAAGAACGTATATCAGACTCATTCGAACCATTGCCGTAAAAAGGCGCAAGATCCCTTCAACTAATTGGCGCTCAGCAGTTAACTATCTAAATCTGTGGTTCAGCGCGTAAATCTGCCATGAAACGTGCTAGACCTGCTCAACATAAAAAAGCCTCTTACCATCTAAATCCGGAAATCTGCTTCGTAGAACGCGATCGAGTAGAAAAACGATTTCTCGAGACCGAAAATGAAGTTTCCACCCACGAAGGGAAATTTCAGGTCATGAAAAGAACATTTCGCGTCAAACGTGATTCATCCATAATGCGAAAGCTAAAAAGCGCGGGCCAACGCTTTTTCTCACCCACTCGAAAAATTTACATGCATTTACACATAGATGCGTTTACAAAAATCGAAACAATGCACTCCGAATTCATAGATCTTTCACACACGACCCCATGTACAGTATCTCCATTTCCCAGGTCCGTACATAGGACGTAACTCGTGCCAACAGCGCAAAAGAGCATTTCTACTACCATATTTTCTCGTATTGTTTTCTCATCAGGGGGACTCCGGGGTTTTCTTCATCACACAAATCCAAGGTTATGAATCATTCCTCTCACATTGTGGATAAAGGACATATATCATTATTTTCTATAAAAACATATGGTTAGTGGGAAAATGATGAAACCGGGGACTCCCAGAGGATGCTCGTCACAAGAGTCGAGTGAGATAATTAATTCTGTCCATTTCTAAATACTCTACTGCATTTATATACGCGTAAAGTATTTGAAGGATTTGATATGTCGGGCCAGTTTCTTTGTATGCTGTTGAGATTGGCACTAGCTGTGATCCAATCCAAGAGAGCCTATGTTCTCTTCTTATAACTTATTAAGTGTGAATTTAATTGCTGAAGGAATGACACA
The DNA here is from genome assembly GCA_905338405.1 of Notodromas monacha. Taxonomy (NCBI): domain Eukaryota; kingdom Metazoa; phylum Arthropoda; class Ostracoda; order Podocopida; family Cyprididae; genus Notodromas; species Notodromas monacha. The sequence goes on along the minus strand of CAJPEX010000018.1, from coordinate 108,896 downwards.
TTTTTAAATTTATCGATTTTTAAATTGACAACCGTAATATTTGTCATAAAAAGATTTGCAACAATTCGAAATTCCGTGAAGTTAAAAATCAACTTTGTACATACTGTACTCAAACTACAGAAATGTAAAATTAAAGCCAGTTTCGAATAAAAGCTTGATGAAGTACAATTAATTTCAAGCTGATTTTTTCAATGATTTAACTTCAATCTTGAGTGTACTGTGGTCGAATAGATTACTTTTCGAAACAGTTGGGACGAAGAGTTAATTTGAACTTGAATATCTCAGTCAGTTTTCCGGTTTTTCAAAACTGAATTTTAGCCAGAAAGAAAATTAAATTTCACGGAATTTTGAATTGCATTTGTTTCACAGTAATGTATCTTGTTTCTCGTTCTGTTCGTTTTAAAAATAGCCACGCGGGGGGAAAAGCCAGTTCATAACTGCTTTAGTTTGGAAGGCATAGCGCTGTTGAAAAATTCGCTGATGTTTTTCTGGGCTACCCGGCATACGATGAAAAGATTAGACATTGCATCTCAGGAAACAGAACAATGTCAGATCTGTGCTTTCCTTCCGATCGTTGCGGCGAAAACATGGACCCAATCTTTTGACCAGCTTTCGCTGTACGACGGGCACAAGAGCACACGAAACCTCGGCAAGGTCTGGACAATCAGCGGAATGACGCAGCGGGTACTTGAAGAAAAACGTCGGGTAATTGCAGGTGTGTGTGATATTTGCGAAAACAACTGTCCGGCTCGCCCGCGGCAGGGTACACGCGGTTTTCTGCAGAGCTGCCCGCTGTTATTAAATCAAAATTCCCGACAGAGGCTGGACATTTGTTCCGACGGGCCGATCAAAACAGGGATGCAAGTTCTTGCGGCACGGGAGCCGGTGGAGGAAAAATTACCTCCGCCCCACCGGTCATCTTTCACGCGCCGGAGTTCACGTGATTCCGCTTCAGTCTCGTACCCTGAGAACGCCACACGGGCGAAGAAAAATCTCGGCGACTCTTGAAAGCTCCTTAAACGCAGAGGGAACAGTAAAAGTCCCGGTTATTCATAAAAATGATCGCCAAGACTTCTCGAAGACGCCCTTTCCCCGAGGCAATTTAAGGGAATTTCCCAGAACCCAGTTTCTCAGTTTTTCTATTCCGATTTTTCTTTCCTCTCGTCCCGCTCCTGACTTGAAAGGAAGTCGACGTCCAGTCGGACTGAAAAGCCATTCATCCGCCGTTCAATGCAACCGATTTAAAACCTATGGTACGGTTCGGGGCAGAAATGCAAAGAAGTCGCTTACACTAGCCTCCGTTTCCCTAAAATCCATTACAATGCTCGTAGATCAACTCCCAGACCTACAACTCTCTCTCTCTCCGCACCATCGTGAAACTAAATAAACCCTGGTTTCGAAACAAATTTCCTCATCAACATGTTTCATCTCTGAGGACCGCATTACCCAACTTTCGATGCGTTACAATTTAATACGTTCCTGGCGAAGAGGTGCTTTTAATGCTTCCCAACTTTCAAGTCCGAACTTTAAAAGGAAAGCTTCAGAAATGATGGACTGCATGTGGCATGAAGGAACTCAAGACTTTTCCTGAAGTCATTCCCGAGCGAAGCATGGCATTAGAATGAATATACGAGCCACTAACATATTCAAGAAGGCGGTGAGTTGTAGACAGGAGAGATTTTCTGCGGAGGCGCATCGAAAAGGTTCGGAAGTAACGAGTTCCACGTGCCAATCGATGTGAAACTGTTTGAAAAACCTCGTTGAAAGATTCAAGTACGGCATAGTATGAATGTACCAGAGCATCATCCCGCACCAATCCACGATTCCGATGATGATACAGTACTTTCCTGTTCAGACGCATCATATTTTCCAATGATATGAGCAGTTCAGGATTCAATTGTAATTTTTTCTTCTGAGAATTGACTGTTCACCTTTCAAGGATTATTTACGAAGTAGGCTTCATATTCGCGTGACAAGAGCAGCAACATTCCCCGATGACGGTTAATGAAATACTGTACGGTACGTCAATGAATTTGAAGATTTTTGAAGGAAACGTTTCGGAGATGTGACTGATAATTTGGCAGAATCTTCGACACGATATAACTGCGGGCTAATAATAAAATCATTTATTAAACGAAGGTGGAATAAAGGGAAGACGATCAGAAATTCTCCAGTTCGTTGACGAAGTCGGGGAGATAAATGGATGGGCTACGGAGAAAAAAAAAACATATTTCTGTTGTGATCATTCTAGGGTTAAGGGTTTCAGTGTCCGAAAATAATTCCAGTACTCATTCCATGACTCTGAACGCATTCTCGAAGAATAATGGAAATAAATTCCTCTCTTGGGGAAATGAGATTAAAAGTTTGTGTAAATTTAAAAAGTCGATTTGTGTTGTTCACCCAAAAAAAAAAATTATTTTCCTCTCTGACATCAGCAACAACCCTTGTTTAATACAATTCATCGCTTCAGCCTGAGGGAAAGACGAGTTGACTCTTCAACAGAGATTTTTACTCCATGCACACTTTAATTAAAAGATACCGTGTTGAACCGGGGTTAACGAAAGAAAGGCAGAACGAAATAACACGAGTCGAGCGCTAGGCGTAATTATGCCCAAGCCCGTCAAGGAGGAGAAAAGGTCGCCGGATATCAAGTAAGAACTGCCTCAAGATGCTTCGCTGGACTGACACGAACACCGACTCCGTCTCTGTATCTCGACAACAGGCTTCTTCCCGAGTCGACAATAAGGCCCTTGCGTTTCATCGATCTCGGGTCTCGTGGTGAATGACGCAAAGAAACCTATTCTGGCCACAAGTCGTATCCCTTTTTCTCAGAGGCACGGAAGAAAAGGCCTGCAGTTGTGGTGCAACCAATCAGCCATGCCTCGTCCAGAGGACCCAGATCTTCGAGAATGCTCAACGCAAAGAAAAAAAAAACCCCCACGGAATGGACTCGGAAAATCAAAACGCTAAACGACGAGGATCAACAAGGATGAGCAAAAGAGCATTTCGCGATATTCGCAGAGTGCTGACGTGAGATAGGATCTACCTTTCAGCAACGACACACCCATCGATCCCAGTTTCCCCGCAGTCGTAACTCACCGGTTCTCCGAGATCGAGAGCCAAACTTGGGATTCCATTCGGATGCGTAACACATGCTCCAACTTTCCGCAAATGTTTGTATCGTTCGATGCCCGCATTCTGGGTCAAACCTGCGCGCGTCTTTCGCAGGTATCGCAACCAGATTTAACCCACAGTCTGCGAGATGCTTCATCATGGGAACATCGAAAAAATAGAGCAGTTACTCGAGAACACAAAGCATCCCCCAGCTGAATCATCTTGTACACGAGAATGATGCACACTACAGTATTCGAAAGCTTTGAACACGATCCAGACGTTATGCTCCCCATTCTTCACCACAGAGAAGACTTAATAAACTGCATGAAATCAATCCATATGTTTCTTTGAGTCGAAACTGTCTTCGATTACAGAAATATATACCAGTTTTTATTCAGATGTAAGGGTCTATCGGCTGTAAAACGAGAAAATATCTCAAGTTGTGCCTCAATACTTTTGCGTGCTTACGTAAGAGACATCGCAATACATGTATTTAGATTCGGACTTGTTTGTGCTGAGCCTACTAAAGCTTCAGTCAGCGGCACCTGCAAATGGAATCAGAATGGAAGGATGGTGCCCATGAACTGGAACTGTAGTACGAATTACTGTACTTCCCTTATATTTCAGACGACTTTGATTCAGAACGCTGAACGTGCGCGTGTGTGTGTGTGGGTTTTTTTTATAAAAGCAATTACGCATTTCGCCCAAGAAGCAAGAAACACCATGAAATATGAGACGGCATCGAATATGAATAGTATTTCTTGACCGAATTTATTTTCTCAGTGCGTCTTATATTGATACGAATACAGTCAGTCCCCGCGATAATGCGTCGAAGACAATTTTGGGTTGAATGGAGAGCCTTAGAACCGAAATATGTGCAGATCGAATACAAGGGATCAACCTGTTTTCTCCGCAAAAATCCTATCCTTCCGCTCAAGATGTGGGAACGTCGGCTGGCATGTAACACGATTTTCGAACAAAAGGAATTCCGGTGCTGACTCTCGTGAGCAGGCAAGTCACGGGCTGGATGAGTCTTCTGGTCCTCGATCTCCCGCACTGCGTTGCCTTCGCCGCTACCAAACGGACAGCTTAATTTTTTGGCCTCAACAGAGCGTTATGGATACAGCAGTCAGTCTGAGGGATGACGCTAGAGGTAGATGCCATTTCCTGCTGAATGCGATCATCATTATTTTCCGGCATTTTTTCTCCGGACAGGCCGCGGTCTTATGACGAAGTTGGGCTCGTTGGAAGAAAAGAAACGGGGAGTTTCGACGAACGAGTCCTTCCGGATCCTCCATCATCACGCGACGGAATCACTTCGAGAATCCGAGATCAACTGATGCGCGACTCGCGAGTGACACCGGGGATCTTCAACAATAGAATGCAAGGCGTTGCGACCAGGCAGACTTGACTCCCCCTGCTGGAATACGGTGATGCTCAGGATAGTCAGGAATGAGATCACGTGGCATAACGCTTGTGCTCGAAATTCCAAAAGTTGCATTAAATCCGACAATATCCAGAAGCATCCCCAACTTCGCCAGTCTCTTAACGTCCGGGATCCAGATTATATATACGGTTCAGTACCCCACCGAGAGACTGAAACGATCGGATTTCGTATATGCAAATTAATGCATGCTTCATTCAGCAATATTTGACAACTATGATTGAAATGAGTCGTGAACGCTTCAACCAAAAATATATCCTCGACATCATCGTCGTCATTTTTCATTTGCCTAAACCTTGTTCTTCATATTTCCTTTTTCGTGCATTAAAATTGAATTACAATCGGAACATTTTTTTCCCAACAGTTTTTATATTGTACTTAATTTTAATCGAACAATTTCGACCAATGGCCATGGCTTTGTGTAAACGTTACACTTCGTGAAACGCAACCTCTTTTTTGAGCAGCTTCAGCAGAAAAAGAAACAAGAAGACAGTCCATTACTTTAGGCGTCCACAAAAGAGAAGATTGATTTTGTTAAAGCTCTGGGTGACGGACAGATTCAGCAGCATTGATTAAAAAAAAGTTACTTTTGTTGAATTTCCGGGAGTTCGGTAGCCACAAGATCTTCAACCAGAAAGCTGTCGCAGCGAATTATTTCAAACTTGAAGATATATCAGACGGTCAAAAGTTTACTGCGACGCCAACAGCGACCAAAAGTGACACGTAACTGATGTTACAACTATTGACACAACTTTGCTATCTCTTACGAAAGGAAGTCCAACTTTATCCTCCTCAGAGTATACGAAGATTCAGCTTCTCGTGTCCATTTTAAAAATTTCAAGTGATACACCTGACTGATAAACCGTTAATGAAAACTACGAAAGTGAGGAAGAAAGAGTTCTAAAATACAGATGGAATTCAGCCACAGAAATTGCTCTCGGCGGGGAAAAAAAAGCCATGCAGATACTGAAGCAGTCTCGTTAACAGTTATCCCCAGTCAGAAGAGAACAGTTGGTACTTCTAACAATTTTAACGAACTTCGCAAACTTTCATGACAGCCGCATGTCACAAAAAGAAAGCTCCGTCATTTTCTCCACGTCACTCAGGCAATAGCCGCAAGAGAACCGCAGCAGTTTCCTCCACAGTGAAATGATTCAAAACTTCAGCTCAAACTCAAGCGTACTGTGTGCTAGAGAATTTCTTGGGGGGGGGGGGGATCCGTTTAAATGTTATATTCACCCTTCTCGTGGAAAAAATGATTTCACTTTCTGACTGCGAACATGTGACGTGATAGTAACTCGAACCGTATGCGAGAATTGCGAGAGAGAAGATATGAGATACAGTAGACGCAAGGAAAGTTCTGCGCGATTCCACGCGTCGAAAAAAGCATCACAAAATAGTTTATCCTCGGTGCACAGTTATTTTTTTCTTTCGCAGTTCGAACCGCTTCAACAAATTTAATAAAATAAAAAGCTGCTCTAGAAATTTCGGAAAATGAATGATCACACCTGCCTGCGCCATAGGTGCAGGAAGTTCCCTTCACGCAAACAGATCAGATTTCGTTTTACTCTTTTCCAGCCTGCCTCGCAGAAAAACTCGCGCGAGGAAGAAATATGCGAAGAAAATCCAGGTGGAGGAGCTCCTTCTTGATGCGAGATATTCATCGATTGAATAAACCTCCAAGAAAACAGTCCGTTCTCATGAAGAGCTGCAGTACTTCACTTTTCGATTTTCCGCGGGGACATTTCCCGCCAGTGAAGAACAACGCACGTCGTCCATGAGACGGACCTAGAAGAATACCTCGAACAAGGGCATGAGATGAATGATGGATGACTGGAATTCCAAGATAGATGGAGAGATTTCACAGAGGAGATCAGGTTTTCTAGAGGCATGAATGAGGTCCCCTCTACTCCTCGATCCGCACGAGAACAAAGCCCACAAAGCTTTCGTGCTACTGGACGATAATATACCTCATCCCTGCTTGGGTTCCTCAATGTAATCGCCGTCGCGACCAAAAAGAGCGTCAAGATTGTCGCACACGGCAGCAATTAAATCCACGGGCTCGCGTCTGTAAGCCGGAGGATAATCGAAACCAGGGTCGGTGGGCTGCGATAAGGCGCTGCTTCTAGTAGTCTTTGCGTGTGGCCTGGCTTTCGGGACTGTAGGTTATTCGCAACCGCTCGCTCAGCCTGGGGATCACATGGCAGTGATGTGTATCAGCATTGCTTGGATATGAAACCCCACGGCTGATGAGCGCGCTCTGCAATAATAACGCTGATCACGACCCGCATGACCACCATGTTTTAGCCGTTTGTATTCGAATATTCAAAATCTTCCCACTGCAACACGTAACGTTGCCACTTGTATATGCGTGCGAGTTGCATTTTGCCCTTTTTGATACCGTTTCCGAGTTCGTTGTTTTCCCATTACCTGCTTCCCGAAAGCCTGACCCGCAATCGTCATTATTTTCAATTATTTACGAGGATGCACATTCATCTTCACCAGCAACAAAATCCCAGATCTACCGAATCCTGGATCCCACAATCACGCTGGAAAGGTATGATGAATACCCATGGATTATGGATATTCCAGACATGCGCCTCGTATTGGGATATTACGGTACATTATCATTCACTCTGAATGAATGCCTCGGAAGACCAGACGATTTTTCATCAATTTCTTTGACCGCTTTCGTTAAAAAATGAACAACCCGACCTTCAAGAAAGAAGGATCTCAGAACAACCGCGGTAGTCAAGAGCTGAGTTTATGATCCTCCAACGGAACACACAATATGTATCGTGGCACGGAAGCGCATCCGATCTATAAATCGCTGCATTCCCAGAAACAAAGCAAAAAAAGTTACTCGAAAGGCGAGAAGCTTCTTGGGGAGGAACATTAGACGGGGATCGCCGGAGACCCATTCTTTCGGGCGTCGATACATACAAGGTTAATTCCGGGAACACGAGAGGGGGACTGTCGGGAATAGCGAAACTCGTGGTTTAGCGAGGAGTAAAGTTTCTATCTCTGGATTCAGTGAGGGGCCCGCAAGAAGAAAAGCTGAACGATAAATCAGCCGAGTGGGCTTCTCTTTAATGGCAGCTGAGCGTCCTGCAACTTCCGGGGTTATCAGGTGGAAGCGTTGATATAACATGTGAAATAAAGAAAAGATCGGAATGAAGGAGAGTTCACACACTATTAAGCCAGGAAATGGCACGTCGCCATCAGACGAAAAATTCCGGTGAGTGTAATTGAACTCGACAAATCTGCATACTTTCTTTGTTACAGAATACTGCACTTCAAGAACTGATCATTGAAGCAGTTCCTTCACACATTTCGATCTGCAAGATATTTTCGGCATTTTTTTATAATTTTGCGCGCATGTCGTTGATTATCAAAATTCAGGACACACAATTCTACCATAAATACAGTGCGAAAATAATCAGTCAACCATTAATCGGCTTTCAGAACCTGTGAAGATCCTTCGAATTATTTCCCTCCGCAAATTTTAGGCCGTTTAAGCACGGTTTCAAATACTTTTCATGCACGATATCCCACAGGGATCAGTGTCGGGGAAATATGCGTTTCCGTTACATGGCAGTGCATTATCTCCGCAGCACATCCGTTTAAACTGCATGCATTCAGTTATTGTGATGCAATTTTCCACTTGAAATTCCGGGAATGTTTGGAGTATCTCTCGGAAAGAAACGAGACAGCAAGGTCGGCCCGACATTCGCAAGATGCTACGCAATTTGTTTCCTCGAGAACCCGTTCTTTTCCTCGAGCATCATCCTTTTTTAAGTGGAGCGGCGAATGTTCCGACCGTTTGAGCCCCGAAGTATTTTTGCAAGGAACCGTTCTGCAGAAATGGGCGCTATTTGAACCAAGCGTTCATTCCAGCACGCGATCCCACCACACGCAGTACAGTACTTCTGCAATCCGTCGCGCTTCATCGCGTATCACTGCGGGGCTTCTACACACAGCGCTCCGTTAATTAGTTCAAAGCATTGCCGCGGAAACGGGGCTTTCACCGATTCCTTCTTCCCCACAGGGGTTTGCGTTCCTCGTCATCAGAAAATGAGAACTTCCCAATAACCGCTCCAAAATAACCGCTTGAATTACGCGTTAAATTCTCCGAAATCCTACATGAACAGAAAACTGAAGTCGAGGCGGTCGAAGCTAATTGGGAATAATTTTTTTTTAACGAAGAAATTCGGCAAGTGATGGTGCATAAAAATCCAGACAAAACATGGTTATGAAAGCACATGAGAATACAGTTCTGTACTTTAGCCACTTAATTGAGTCTTCATACAATTGTTTTAAATACAAAAAGCACATTTCCACGACTGTGATAATGCGTGTCCTCCAGAGCAGCGTAAGCTTTTTATCGAAGGAACCTTTCTCGATAGGAAATTCAATCTCACGTAGAAAAATCTGGAAGGGATCTCTCTTTTTTTTTTTTTTCAAAGCGACCTCGACACCAAACTAGCAATAAGGGACCTCGGAAACCTGACTATTAATAGCATTTAATTTGACTAAAATACTGTACCTCGGACGGTTTCCTTGGGACGTTTTCGAAGAGGCCTGGGGGGTTTCCCTTTCCACTTGCCAGAAAGCTGAGTGTGTCCGCATTTCCTTCTTCCGCGTCCATTTTCATAACTCAAGACCGAATGCAGTCGCTTAGAGGCCAACGAAGACCCGACGATCATTAAAGACTGGCATGGACGCGGGCAAAGCCAATATCTTCAATAAGTTACTTGAAAAGTACTGTACTGCAATATTCTTTATTCTCGAGACGAAGTCTGAATCTGCCCCAGTCACAATTATTTCCCCGGGGAGAGCTTCCCGTATAACTCGGATCAGAAACAGATGGAACCCTGGGGTCCATTTCCGCGGTCAATTTGACCAGACAAATGTACTGTGGCTGGATGTTGGCCTCTTACTTACGTTTATATGGTGCGCTTCGTAGACGTGAACGTGAGTTCATGCTTCGCAAGAGACCCTCTTACCTTCAGGACTCGAAAGAACTTCAGTGCTGGGAACCGGTTCACATCGAAAATAAATAGACATGGAAACGTCTAGTAAACCACGTTATCATTTCCTGCTGAGAAGGTGTTTGCCTTGCAATTGATTCGCGCGTCCGAGGTTAGAAGGTCTTGATCACGAACAGCGTACAGATCATTCAAAAAATTATCCTGTACGCTATTTTCCAGACACAGCATATGATTAATTTAGCTGAAAGACACGCAACACTTCCCAATCGTAATCATGCCAGGTGAAGGTTCAGATAATTTTCAAACCGGTTGAATTCGAATAGCTTTATGTTGCACCTCGTATACAGCCATTTCTTTGTTAGGGTTCAAACGATGCAGTATTTTTCCATAGCAAGCATCGGCTTCGCAGTACGGTCTCAAGCACCGACGACAATTGGAAATGTAATCGTACTGTAACTTATTTTTTCCGTGGATTTACGCTCAACCACACGCATAATTTTTATAACGCAATGATGACGAGCAAATGTTCGGAAAGTGTTTGAATCTGTTGAAAGTTCGGATTGAACCTCTTCCGTTTTTTGTCGTATTTGAGCAAGGCAGCGTCTTCGGAATCTCAGAAGTGGAGTCAATACTGCGCTCCCGAACGATTGATCACAAAATGATCCCATTCATCAAAGGAAAGTCAGTTCATAGAGAGTCGTCAGGGATCCACCAGTCTGCATATTCCTACGGAATGCACCCGAAGCAACCCACTCCTCCTCGTAATGAATGAAATCGCACGCTTCGGTGCTCGTCGACGTCAGAAGCCTCCTCGTCACGGCCTTTTCCGCAAAAATGACCGTGAATGCGCATCCCCCATGCAGCAGTGATCCCTCTTTGCGTAACAAAGGAGAAGAGCACAGAATCAGCTGCTTCTCGACAGTGCTCACGCGACTAAATTCCCGACACACGCTGTTCTGTGTCTATCGCAGGACGAATCAACGTTGTCAGTCGGTCTTCATTAAGCAGCTTGTCTCGAAGCGACATTATCACCAACTGCGAGGAAACCGCAACGAGAATTCCGCTTTTCCTTCCCATTTCCCTTGAACTTCCGCAAAGCCTTCATCTCTTCCTTCAAGTTTGCCAACGAGGATTCACATCGTGCTCACACAGCGTAATCGTGTAACACCGGCGAAGAAATTTTAGAATTTTTGCTTCATTCCGTCTCTGCATCGGGATTCCGTGGAACGGATGGTTGCTTTCCCAAGTCTCTCTGGCAGCAGCCACGTACCGTATTTACTAGTTTACCACTCTCATTTTTTTTCTTCTTGACCAGAAAAAAATGGTGCTTATGATTGTGATACACGACCTAAAATTTCCAGTGTATTTATGGAAGTTTTCCCACTTGTTGTTCGTACTACTGTATTCTGAGTGCTGTACTTGCGGGGCGAGGTTCACGAGGAAACACGGATATCAACTCCAAGTTCTAGAAGATAATTCACTCAACGCAAGCACTTGCAGATACGTTTTTACTTTAAATGAGGAAACAGATTTTGGAAACCACATTTTTATTTCGAGCATGATACATAATGCGTGGAAGTAGACTAATACTGTATTTTCAAATGTTGTACAGTAGTCACTATAGTGTATCTGGGTGGTCAGCCAGGAGGTTATCTGCACTGTACGTTAATAGAGCGGCTTTCACACCCATGTCCAGCGTTATTGTTCCCTATGGCGTTCGTTTCGATGCAAGACCTGCAGAGCTCTTTTCTTCGTAACATAAAAAAGCTAAGCATGGCAAGCAATGGAGAGAAATCAATTCAGTGAAGTATCGACGCTGCCGCCGGGTTATCATTTGTCTAACCAACCTAACTGTCGTTCCCCAGTGTTTCAAACAAAGCAATGAAGGTAATCTTCTTATACGATGCTACACAACGCATCGAACTCTCCTTTAAAGCCTCACACAAGTCTATCTCCAATCAGGTCAATAAAAGCGTCGGCAAACATGTATACAAGTATACATCGCAGAGGCTGACAAACTTCGCAACCTCGGGCTGGGTAACAAACTCGCGCGGAAATCTCGCTTCAGGGAAAAAGAAAACTTTCCCCTCCCCCGCGATCCGAGGAAGTGCTCGCAGGGAAATATGATTTTAAACGATTCCCTGGCCTTTGAAGTAGGAGGAATACGAGGGCTGGGGATGAACGGGGCATTTGGCAAGCGCGAACGAGGAGGGGCATTCATTTTACATGCGCGCCCGGCACGCGGAGTCCGTCGTCAACACCGCCGACAGATAGTGTCCGTCAGCCAGGCACGATAAAAATGATTAAACGTTTCGTGTCAGACGGGCGCCGAGATTACAGCACTATGCGGTCACGACAAATCGTGTAAACACAAGCCAGGGAATGCCCACGCGGAAGCGAGACAAATTGTATAAACGCCTTCCAAGACTCGTTAACTCGACTGACGAGGCATTGTTGGGAGAAAAATCATCCGCCTGGCAAACCATGTAGTACTTTAAGCATTGCCGAGCACCCACAAAACGAATACCTAATGGGGCATCGCTCGCCGGGATCATACGAAAGTACAGTACTGCTCAAGATCAAGCGTTGAGGGAAAAGCAGTCAAGTGACAAACGGAGCAAACGGATGCTTCAAAGAGCAAGGTACTGTATTTTGATTCGATGACCGCTAGTGCCGAAACGACCGCGATTTATCTTCCACTCGTCACCGTTTGCCGACCAAATGGCTTTTAGCGACCTTGGAATAACTCATTCGAGTTCGTGGTCTCCAGTGAGCTCGCGGACCTCGTTTCCGGGCCATCTACAGCACTCTGAAGACCCCGGGAGTGACCCAGGGAACAGGTTCGTAACGGACATTTCATGTCGCGACGCGATGAGTGTGTCGGAGCACACAGGGGCAGTTCCAAACGCATTGGAGTCACGCGACGGATTTTGGGTGGTCTGCGATGAATGGGGTCTCCCGCGATCTCATTCGTTTATTTTCTGATGCCGGTGATCCGGATTTGGGCGAGATCAAGTGCCAACGGTAAATTGAAAATGCCGCCGCGAAGGCTCTAGTAATTTCCGAAAACAAGCCCGTGGAATGATCGAGCGGCTCGCTTCTCGTCTCGCTTATTCTTTCCCGCCCAGTCCGAAATGTGGCTCGCGTTTTGAAATTCTTTCCTATCGCTCCATCCAAACACTCTCCACGGGGAAGTTATTTCCCGCTTTCTTTCCCATCATAGTATACCTTCCTTCACGCGTAGTTTTGAATATTAGACGCCAGAACACCGTCAGTAGAAAAAATATTTAAAAAAGTATGCAACATGGGAGTCACGAGTGATCACACTTCGTGGATCCCTAATTACATGAATGTCTGCAGTGCTTCAGAATGGAACATTCCTTCCATTATCCGATTTGATGCAGTATTCAGCAAAGTTTGTTTAAAAATATAATTCTAGACTGCGTGAATAAGGAAGAAAATCACAATGCGATCTTTTTCCTTCTCCGCGCTCGTGCTCTTCCAAACAGCAGTACCCTTTCATCGCCATTTTCGAGTTCCTCTGACAGTTTTCCCATCAGGACCAACTGACGTATGCAGTCTTATGAGAGCAGACAAGAATGAGGGATTCACACATTACAACAAACTTCAAAAAGCATGGGAAGCTGCTTAGTGTCCGAGCACGAACTGATAATTCCATTTGCTGTATTTGTTTTTTTTTCCACAGAGTAAGTCTCAAGGAAGAACATTACGATTTCGCTTCTCAATTTACGCAGGGTAATTTTCAAGGTTCACGGGGAACGTGAAAATGCGGGTGGAATTAAGCCGATCCATAATAACGCGAGGGCTTTGCTTTTAATGCGGAGAGAGGAAAAACTCGCGCATCTCGGAAGCCTCGGGACGATCATGGCGTCAATGTATTTTTTTTCCTCCTCGGTTCGTACTGAATCCCGGGGTTCTATCCCGGCATCTATTCGGGGAATTTGGCGTCGCCCGCGGGCCACCTCGGCGGAAATCTTTATTCCGCGCGGGCCGCGTAATCCCCGCCGCAGATTCCGCACAGGACGCGCCGCGTAATGCATGCAAAAGCCGGCGCAAAAAAAGTGACACTGCGCCATTCTGGATCATCGGACTGGGGTTCTCCGCGTACGACGACCCGGTTCAGTGAATCCGCCTCATCACAACAAGCGGCAGCGGCGATTTCTGGGCAGGTCCGCGGAAAATCCAACCGACAATAAAAGCCCTGCCTCGCCTCCCGCGGAGGAAGCTGAGGAAATGTGCAACCGGGGAAATGCCTACACGCCCAATGCCGTCAGATTACATCTAATTCGAGCCGTCGGCCGTAAATCAGGCAACGCCTCCGATTTATCGAGAGTTTCCCCGGAGTTCATCACCCAGCGTCGAGGAACAACGGCGGAAAACCCGCGTTTCAACTCGTAATTCACGCCTCGGCCGACGGGTCAGATCAACCCACGGGAGCCTCTGACCCACATTCATCACACCTGTTCCAACCCGCGGTTCTTCCGACTAAATTTTTCTGCTTGACTGATGGCCAACAGTTGCTCCCTGCCCGCGAAAACTTTGCGACAGCTCATGCGGACCTCGTTGCGTTCGCCAGGGAAAACAAGATCTGAACGTCGAGGAAATCAATCGCACCGGAAGCGTGATTGATGCCTGGCTCTCTCTATTCAAGAACAGAGACGGGGCTCATGAGCAAACCGAGTGAAAGCGAGACATTGAAAACGTTTCACTGTTCAAGTCCAGCTCAAATTAATGAAAACGGAAAGCGGCCTATGTCTGTCTGGTGGAGGGAGATGAGATTCTGAATCGGCTTTTAAACCGCAGTCCTGGAGGCCCGCAATGACGCTGAATCCGAGATTGAGATTGACTGCCAGATCAATCATTGAACGGCACATTTTCCGCGCAAATGAACGCTGGCTGCGTCATGCAAGAAGCCCACTCCTCCCCGATTTCCGGATTTGAAACCCAGGATGATGGATGACGATTCCTGGCACCCGGCTGTTGCCTGGACCGCACAATCCGGGCGCATTCTTCGCGGCATTCAATAATACACGATCTTCTCCTCTACATCCATTATGAGCGCGTCGCGAGTTGTAAAACGCCGTCGACTGACATTCCGAGTAATGAATTATATCTCCGGAACGAAGACCCCCAGGAAAAAACCTAATTTGTCTTCTCCATAAAGCCCAACGATCCTTGTCATGGCGATGACGATGACATCATCGTTTAGACCCCCATTCACCCTGCTTTTTGAAGCGTACGTTCTCAGAAAAATAAACCTCGAACGACATTAACTTCACCCTACATTAAAAACAAATGCATTCATCTCCGTGGTCGGAGATGTCCCTTCCCCCTTCTATATTTCACAGATGGAGAATATTGATCGACAAAGCGAAATGAACTCCTGAAAAAAACCTTTCAGCAGCGAAATTTCGATCTTATCGTCAACTTCATAACGTTGAACGCTCTTCCTGCAAAATAAGTCGTTAAAACGACCAGAGGAGCTTCACTTCTTACGAAAAAGCTGTAAAACTCGATAAAGAACGGTAACTCAAATTCAACGCTCCAACTGTGAAGTTATTCGCATCGGCACTATCCGAAGACTTCTTTACTCTGATCACAATTTCTGCTTCGGATGGCAGCGTGACGATCTAACAACCAGTACACCAAAATGGGTAACTTAATTGGTAGGATAAACCGCGTCAGCCGCCAAGAAAATTTGGATAAATGTAGTCTATTCAGAATTAAAAAGCTGTGATTATCGGTAAATGTACTCGTTTCAGTAGATCTTACAATATATTACATGTAGGGATATGATACGAGACGGTGGTAAGTCAGACAGACTCGTTCTAGAACATCTTTGGAAGCGCCTGAGAGTTTTGGGCACATTTTTTCTGAGAAAGTAAGACCTTTAATTTGGTAGAATTCTACATTGTATGACGTTTCAGTCAGTAGCACACTTTCCTTAACATACTGTACCATTAAATCCATAAATGATGGAGTCAGTTTCCGAGATGCAGCATTAGGTCTTCTTTAAGCTGACACGCGTAGCGTGAAATTCATAAATACTGTACCAACCAGAGCGACTGGCTCGCTATATAACTTCGAGGTACTTTTGGGCAACTGAGATAGTTCGGAATTTACAATTCAAATATCGTGAACAGTAAAATAACCATTTTGAAAGCGGAAGTTCTCAACGCGGTTTCCTGCGTCCAGAACTCGAGTGAAGCACATCGATGCCAATGCTTGCAACTTCCCACAGCACGCGATTCCGCGGATGGGTATCAATTGCGATAAGCAGCTTCAAGCAGGAAAATAAACTTAGTTTCGGCATTGAACGGCACGCGGGTGCTCATCGATTCGTCGTCCAGTACAGTACTGTTCTGCGCGTCCCGGCGGCGGGAGCGGTAAGGAAACTTCTTACACGCTTCGAAACTTTGTTACGGGCGCATTTCCTTTCACAAACTGGGTTCGCCATGCTCGTGGAATTGGATTACAGATGAATCTTCGATGGAAGGAACGGTTTCGGAGGCTCAGCATTTCATCAGCTGAAAGTTCACGCATTCAACTTCGCTGCCGTCCGACGGACCCGCGGCAAACCGTTCGCGTGGCACCGAGCATATCTCTCCACAGCGAAGAAAGTTGGTCGTCTATTCACCGAAATCCCGGCAAAACTACGGTTTTCCTTTCGCGAAAACTCTTTGAACTTTAATTAGGTGGAGTGCTTCGCGAGGTCACCTGCACAATAGAATCTCGATCACTCTGCGAAAAGAAAACAAATACGGAACTTCCGAGAATCGAGGGCATAAAATCCGGAAATTTCTGAACGGCATCGCATGAAAAAGGAGCAAATAAAGCTCGTGCAATGAGGGCGCAGTATAGAAGCGATAATGCCGCAAAGTTTATCAAGCCAGGGTAACCTGAATCGGGTTTCCCTGAGATTTACGAGTTTGCCAAGAGAAAACAATGAAAAAGACGTCGAGGTTTGGACGAAAGCTTCACATAGGGAACCTAACGGCTCGGTCGTTCTTATTCGGAACACGATCGCGAAGTTCTATTAAAGCGAAAATCTGAACCCCCGCATGCTAAATAAATCATTAGCAGCTGGTTGCGGTGTCCGAAACGCGCAAACGAAACGGAGGAAAACCCGCGTCATAATGATGCCGCGTCGCGGGAGCGCTGATCATTACGAGGGAAAAATTTAGCAGGGAGCTTCGACTTGATTCATGGCATCCGCAATAGCGAGGGATGATTCCTGGTTGGTCATAAATTTCAATACCACAACTGGTTGTCACGCTGCTTGTAACCCGGGCCTTGCTTTAGACCTGCAGGTAAGAATTGCAGCTGGCACGCGCCCGCCAGCCCGAAGCCCCAGGTGAGTCGCTCTAGTTCCCCGACATTTCCTTTGCAGGGAAACGCGGTGTCAATAGCTGATTCCGTATTCGGCAAAGTAAACTAGCTGGCAAGCGGCTCTTTGCTGACGCACGAGTGCGTCGAGAGATTGAGACACCGACGTTTCCTTACTGCATCTTCGGCGTGCGACGGAAGAAGGAGCAATTTTCCCGGAAATCACCATTTCTTCCGAGAAGCACGAGCAGCATTGCTCCTTCGTGACATATGCCTTCATCGAAGTAAAAAAAAAAAGGGAGATGGGTCCCTCCGCGGACGTTAATGGTGATCTGAAATTCCCCAGATGCAATCCCGGTTCCCATTAATGAAAGCCCAACAGCCAGAAAAAGCAGTGAAACTCGGTGACAGGGTAGGCCCGCATCGCGGTGCGGAAATGCGGAAGAGAAAAATGGCATTCCCGTTCTTGAAAGCGGCCGAAAACGAGCCCATAAGCTACCTTGCTCTTGTGGGGACAACTCGCTACTTCCGAAGACTAGATGTCAAGTCAAAGAGGGTCGTCGCTCACGCGATGGTCTCGTGTTCAGTGACAGGGTTATTCCGGCATTGAACGACAAGAAACATTCGTTAGTCCTTCCACGTGAAATAAGACACACTCACAGCAATATAGAAAACACAAGCCAGGGAAACAAACACAAATTCAAATTTCCCAGATTGGTTCAACCCTCCTTTCAGCCTCAAATTAATTTCAAATTTTTGAAAGACAATTCTTCTGAACTCACGAAGAACGTCTCAGAACTTGATTCAAGCGAGTATAAAGAGGGGCGCTGTCACTTATAGGCTTTATCGTCATGCTGAAATCGGTTCTCAGGGTTAGATGAGAAAAATACTGAGTATCGCTCTTTCTTCTTATACAGTTAGATTTACTGCCAAGAAAAAAAAAAGTCAGGAATAAGACTATCTCTCTACTGCTCTAACCGACCTCAGAATTGAATAAGAGAGGTTTGCAATATTTAAGCACGCCTAACTCACGAAAAAATCTAACCACAACTGAAAAATCAAGTCTAACGTAAAATAGTCAAACCTGACTAAAAGAAAAAGTCGAATGCTCGACTATGTCAATCTCACGTCATTATAAAAAATTGTACGTCATTGTTGGTGAAATTATCATATTATCGTCACAATGCGGATTTAAAACAGCTTGCTCAAAGTGACATGTGAGGCAGTCGATTTGTCGCCAGTGATGAGTTGAATCTACGGGGAAAAGCAATTGAACCTATAAATACGCTCGAAGTGCAACCGTGATGATGTCATTCGCATTTCTGTCGTTTCCAGCTATGAATCATTATAACTCTCGACAAAGACGCTGTTCTATACGCAGGAGTCCCCGAAAAACATTAATACCGGAATGCAATCGTTTTCAGAATCGCGTCTCGCAGCGGAACCCCTCGAGTGTTCCGGAGAAGCAAGAGGACAGCGGACTGCCGCCCGCACAATAATAAACCCCCCTCGCACAGGGCACCGATTTCCTCCACCGGCTTTTCTCCCGATGTGTCCATGCGTGAAGAGATAATCCTTCGGAGTGGGGCCACGGGACATGCAAGTACGACCCCGGGCGAGGTAATGTGCGAACTGATCCCAGCACTCACGGTGCAATCGACCACACCAGCACCTCTGTCAAAACTGTCAACCAATCCGCGTGTGGAGCCAAGAACGTACAGTATTATCAGAATATTGCGAATCGGTACATGGTTACTCTAGAAGCTACCACGGCAAAATATGTAGGGGCACTCCTGATCTAATCTTCTGTGGGTGAAGTGTGACTCGTAGGCCGATATATTCCGTATCCAGATCCGGTCTTCTACTCTGGCACGAAATGTCTTTTAGATCAGTGTTCTCCAAACCGTGGTTCACGGACAACGGTCCGCAACATTTCCTTCCGGTCCGCGGAAAACCCTCACATTAGCAGTGTTTTGCGACTGCCACTGTCTGTTGACAGTTCGGTGGTCAACAGCAAATCAAGAGCCCATCTGCGAAGTATTGTACTGTAGTCCAGTTATAGTTGGTAGGTCCTCTGGAATATTCTCGCGCATCGTACTCTTCCGCAGGTGCAAACAAATTGGAAAACCCATGACATGGTCGAAGAAAACTTACTCAGACACTGCACTTCGAGAGGTGCACGGAATTTGCGAGGTTTTCCGAAGAAGGTAATCAACATTTTACAGAGAAGTTTTGGCTCTACGCTCCAATAAGCAGTTCCTCTCACGTGAAACTAATGCTTTCAAGATTCCCGGGTAGTTCATTCACCTCTCGAAATGGTCTGTGATCAAGAGCCCTGGGTAATGTTCGTTGAAACCGTGACAAACTTTATTTCAAAGCACTCCGCAGAACCACCAATAGCACCGAACTTGAGGGAACGTGTTGAGAATTTATCACTATATCCGAGCATGAGTTCACTCCTGCTTTTCTCGAGAGGAAACCGCAATGTTTTCACTAATTTTACGAATCAGAAAAAACGACTTCGAATACGGAACCGGGTTCTATACAGTCGAGCAGTGATGGTCCGGCGTTTTATCAGCTAGGCATCTAATTTACCACATCCATGTTTTGAGTGTATCTGCGACACTAAACCGGGTAATCGGGTTTTAATTTGGCCCATATGCTTTCCTTAGATCAGTTTGAGCTTTTTTTAAAAAGAAAATTCATCCAAAATTAATATCAGTTTGAGATGACGAAATAGACAGAAGTTGGAAAAGGTATAATGAAACGCAAGATCATCTCACGAGAGTCACGACTACATGACTCGAAACTTTAGAAGATGAGTTCAGAAAAACCTGAATAACTTGGGTGGGTTCAGAGGGAAGTGCAGAAATATTGTAATTCAAGGACTAGATACAGTACAGTATCTTTGAATAAAACTCTCCATCCTTGATTTATTCATTTGCAATTATACAGTATGTGCAATTTTGATCTCTGGGCAATGACACCAGATCGTGAGAATTATTAGCTGGGATTTCACAAACTTTTCGATTCTGAGCGCATCCTGACGACCGAAGCTTTGAAATGCTGCTTGACGAGTCAACCCATCGATAAACATTGGAAAAAAAAGAGAAAAACTTGTCACCAATGCTTCGAATAACACCTCGTTTCCTCTTGGAGTACAGGGAGAATCGCGAGGAAAAAATATTCTCTTCTCGAAGGAAAAAAGACTGTATTCCTTTGAAAACCGTCGCAATTTCGAAGCTAACTTCGAAGTATCGGAAAAATGTTGTTGTCGCAGCGAGGGGAATCAGGTATACGGAGTAACACAAGCACAGCTGCGGAGCCAGTGCGCAGATGAAACGGGCCTCGCGATTCCTGCTCGCTGATACCTTTTCTCTTGCCAGCTTTTCACTTTTCATTCGGCGGACACAGCTGCTAATTTTTCCTCCCTCCTCGCACCAGCTCTCAAGCCGCGACGCGGTGAAAGAAATCACTTGCAGGCACACGAGATGACAAACGTCGCCGGCTGCGCACGACACTCCAAGCACAAATTTTCATTACACGCGACAAGCGTGTCGTTGGTGACGGTTTCGAGAAAACGAGTCTCGAGTTGCATCGACCCGATAAGTCATATTCCATGCCGTGCTTCATTCAAATAGCTTTTTTTTCTCGCAAGCCTTAAGATTTTTCTCCATTCACTAGGCAGAAACTCTTCCATATATCAAGGAACAAAGCTTGAGAGTTCTTCGAAAATTTTGCGCTCTAAAAAAAATGTTATCAAACCGGCGAACCCTAATTTTTTTTAACAAATTGGAAGGAAAAAGTAGAAGCGAAAATGCTTCTCTGATCGGGGAAATCGTCTGAGGCTTTCTGGTCGTGGGCTTTTCCAAAATGTTTTGCATTTTACATCGCTTCATCATGACAAGCAGTGATCAAATCGCGATCAGCTCGAGTGATGGACAGCACTGTGTAACCAGTCAAGATAAAACATTTTATGTCGAGAGTATCAGCTGTGAACGTGATATTCAGGGATATTTATGCTCGAAGTACGGACAGGTAAGAATATCAAATCATTGCCTAATATACTGTTTTACCTGAGCTAACACTTAGTCCATATTTAACAAGAGTAGCTGGGGGATTTTTGAAAGGAAACTAGAATGCTCGCGAACATGATATTTAACACAGATAATTCAGCAAAAGTACAACGGTCATTTCCAGCTCCAAAATTACTTTAAAAAATGCAAAACCAGCAGACGAGAGTAGCTAGAAGAGTTGGTTGATTTCGAATAATTAAATTATTGCTATGAAATGTATGACAAAATCGATCGCAGCACTCGATGCCGCAGTTTCAAGCATCATCGAGGAATTATGCAATGCAGATGTTACCAGGAGCGTCCTTCTGTGGAAAAAAAGAGCTTAAATAATGCATGGCTCAAAATCCACAGGAGCTGGCAAGATTCCAGAACATCGCCCATGCCTTTGTCTTTGCCCCAGCCCTCTGCACAAGCACCCGATCGATCCCTATGTAAAGCAATAGCTCCAGATATTAAAATCTGGTCGGCATCATGCGGTGGAAAATCCATCATCACCATCCTTGCATTCCAGATTTTTTTTTTCACCCAAAAAAAAGAACATCACGCATCGAACGCCTCGGAAACCCCGAAGGAAATAAAAATCTCAGCACGACCACGATTTTGAATTAGGGAAGCGGTACTGTGGCAAAAGAAACACAAGATTGCGTTTTATATAACGTTAATGCAATTCCATCGCAAGTATCTGAACGAGACGCAGCTCGTTTATACCTCGTTTATATGTCCGTGGGCTGCGGGTAAAGAGCAGGCAGTTGTTGTGGAAGGGTAAGCTAAACGCGAATTTCACGACGCGTCCCGGGATTTCGACTCGTTTTACAATCAGCCCGGCTAACTTCGCGGTCGAAAAAAAGACGTTTACAGGACTTGTTGCACACTTCCCTCTGATTTTAGCTGCTCTCTGTGCCGAATAAATTGTTCGGCCCAGGAATTTGCATTTGTCTGACAGAACATTTAAACCCAACTTTATGTTCCGTCTCGAATAGCGTGGTCTCCCTTTTCTAAGGTCGAGAAAGTTCCATATCCGGCTTCAAAAATCACGCATTGACGATAAAATCAAGCTAAGATCTCTCTAGCCATGCGCAAAACATCCAATTTGAGCGACGCATATTAACGAGTGAACGTGGGGAATATGAGCGATTGAGAAAATAACCAACAGTTGCTTAAATATTTTACAATGAATTTTATACTTCTTCCAATTTTTGATATACAGTACAGTACTGTAAAGTAATCTTCAAAATTTGCATCAACCTCCAACAGCACTTCTACATTGTTGCCACGAACGACGAAAGAATATCCAGTAATTCGGTCACGGGCGAATCACTCATAACCACTCCCACCCAAGCGTGATTTCAGACTTGATGATCTTATCCCATCTTCATCTGCGACGTATGAGTGCCACTGAATGTCTCAAAAAATAAACCCACGGCCTCTCTAGTGATTCCTATGCATCCGTGATTTTCAACTGTCGTTGAAGGTTCGACTGGTTCTGAGAAATATGCTTCGATGGGCGGTACATAGCGAAACAGAGTTACCCGCATTGAATCGCATACCTTTTTATTAAAAACTGAGGAGGAAAAAAAAGGGCGCACGTCATATACCCGGGAACAGTACAAAGTTTTCCAAAAAGTGTTTGCTCTAGCAAAAAATTGATAAATAAGATATTACCTATGATGCGCATCATAATTGAGTCATATGGCTTCAAAATTTTTTTGGACTTACCTGATATGATCAATCAAATTAAACATCCATTTGAGCCTTAGGTCACATTTTACCTGCTTTATTTTTCCAAATATTGCAAATTTTATCCATTGCAAACTGTATTGGGCGTTTTGGAAGGAGATTGCTCTTTTGCGAAAATTTCAACGAAAAAAATTCTGGTTAGCTCATTACTCGAGGATCCGTGGTACTGACGTAAATACAGTACTTCGGAAAATCCTTCGGAACTTTCTGATGATATAAATTGCCTTAATTTTTCTCTCCTGGAAACCAATTTTTAAAAAAATTGGGAAGTTGAATGCGACGGAACTCGGATAAAGTACATATTTCTGGAGAACCGTGATTCAGGGCTTCGTTCGGGGCTTCCAAATGAGCGCGGATTCCGGGAAATAAAGGTTGGCAAGGGAGGAAATCTGAATGATGTTTCCTCCGATGGGTGCGCCGTTCAAGTAGGTGATGATACCAGCATGTTTCTTAGCCAGCCGCGCAATTATCTCATTTTCTCATGGCCCGCGACGCGGCGTAAAAAGCGCCGCACTTCCCGTGACCCGACAGACAGCGTCCCGTTTCCTCGTGATCAATCCCTGCCATATTTCATGCCTCCTCTTCATACTCTCATGCTAGTTCCCCTGCCGGGATGAATATCTCGGCTGGAAACCACTCCAACGTACAAGCATCGTTTCCTGCACCAACTATTGCCCCTGCCATCGAACGTGGTAGGAAATCAACGTCTCTCGTTTGCAACTGCCCCGCAATTTATGTTCTCCCGAATACAAGCGGCTATTGAATTAACCAGCTCAACTGTGGAGCATTGATTTATGGACAACCCCGGCATGCGAACGCAGTTCCTACCGGAATCCAACATTGAAACAATGCAACCTTACTGTGATAGATGGGTACTAATGCTTACAGAAATTTAATTTTGAATGCACTGTTCCTTTTTTCAAGTTGCTTGGAATTCCTGGGAGTAGAGGCTGATTCATAGCGAATGCGATGCAACTGTTGGAAGGTCAAGACGATTCCAAAATCGAAGAAGTTAGTTGAAATTTATCATCATTGCTGAAAGAAATGCTTCCGTCAGATGCGTTTCTTTCAGCAATGACGGACTCGAGAAGGCGGTCAAACGCATTGTAATTAGTAATCAATCAGAAACAAAACTTCTGGGCATCTACAATCGAATATAATTAAATTTTCGATGTTCAAGAAAACTTGTCTAGTACGGCTCCGTACGCGCAAAGCTACGAAATTGGCCTTAAAAAATTAATCGAACCATTTTATCAGAATTTAGAGCATTACATTTTTCGTTTGACCCTTCAAAAACTTTAAACGAATGTTGGTCGGGCGTCAATTTATACGCTAAAATCGATTAATCTGTAAAATAAAAACACCATCAAATCTTTGACGATCATTTTCACGATTTTACGAATGAAAATAGAGTGTACTTTGATAGTATTGTACAGTACCTACTACTCGACGAAAATGCATCTTGATCTTCTGCTATAAAAAAGTAGATGCTAACGTCTGAAATTTAAACATGCGGGTTTCAATCGCTTTGCTTTCCACGAGGGTTTTCATAAACGCGCCACTGGAACGAAAAATGGGCCCTGCTTTCAGCGTTTATGGCACGCTTCATTCTACCAGAGATCGGAGCAGAAAATGGTGAAGTGCTCACATTTTCTCCGTTATTCCGCCGCAAATTTTTATCAAGGAGTTCGACGCTTCGCCGTTATTATACGGGTGAAAAAGAAAACATAGGAGCTTTATGGCGTTCTGAAGCACGTGCTCATGAATATTTCGAATCACACGCATAACTCACGAAAATTGATGGAACCGTCATTATCTGATTTCCTAATGTTTTCTTCGATAGGCAAAATTGTATACGTACAGTCTGTTGATCACGCTTCGGGCTTCTCCGCAGCACAATAAAATCATTAAAATACTCGGTGTTCATCAGAACAACGAAACACATTCTTGAATTAAGGAATTCACTGGTACGTCCAGCAGAGAAGGAAATCAATTAATCCAATTTAGCAGGAAGGCCTCCGGCGACTCAGTGCTGTAGGGAGTCTATGCGTTTCGGGTTATTCGCATATTCGGTATCGAACAGTGCGAATCGCAATCTTCCCGAAAGTCATTCAAAGATTTTTCGAGACGGTAGAAGCGGAAATCGATATTAATTCATCGTTTAGATTTTTTATATGCGAAGATCCTTTTAGTTTTGAAGGGGAAAATCAGTATGAATCGCGAGCTCACGATTGCCGTGAGCTTATACTGTACGAAATGGAGGTCTAAGAAAATACCTCTTTTCAGTATTTCATGAGCGCGGTCAACAGTAGACATTATGGCGAGCAAATATACTTTAGGCCTATGTCTTGGAATGAATCGCGGTTGTCTGTGGCAGACAGTAATTATGTTGTCTTTTCATTTTTTACATGCTGGGCGAAGAACAAGGCGGGGGTAAGAGGGAGACAATTGATTCGAGCATTAGCGCTTCTGGCGACGTGTACCTAGTATGAAACCATGCTGCGAGTCGATCCATCGCGGATCATCGGGATCCGCAAAATAATCCGAGGACCCCGCTGCTGCACAACAGGAAGCGGCCCGCAGCAGTACCGCCGAGCATCAATCAACCGCACGATAGAATACTGAGCAGGCTGATAATATAATCACACACGAAGAGAAGACAAAGGATCATGCCGGAATGCATATAAATGCGGCGGTGGAACGCCACGGCGATATTTCAATCTCGGCCGCGGGATGCCGACGCAGGGAGAGGCTGTCCGATTCCCGGCAGCGTCGTTCGACTTTCCGGGGCCCCGCATTGATTAAGACGTCGACACGTAACTCGGAATCGGGATGCGAAGCACGATCCGGATCAGAGCCGGATCGAGCTTTCCGGTAACCAACCGACACACGCTGCGACATACACTGCCACCACATGTATCATCCACGTCATTATCCGTACGGAATATGTGGAATTCTCGTCCAGCAGTCAAAAAAATCTTCTCTTAAAAATTCTAGCGATACTAGTGCTTTCTGAGATTTGGCCAAGAGATCATCATGTTCCTTGAAAAATAAGACTGGCCTTAAAAAATATTATTGCTCTCCAAAAGTGGACAGGGGCTTACCACCAGGCCAGGTTTTATTTCCACGTGAAATGTGTAGCAAAATTCCTCATATAGTCTTACAGTTTCAAAAATTCCGTTGAACGGTTTGGAGGTGGGGAGTAATGTTTTACAGAATCTAAAAGGTCGAGATAACTTCAGATCAATAGAATATTCGTAAATGCAGGAGAAAGTCATCGTCGGGAATATTTAAGGATATACAATATTACGCAAAAATACTATCTGATACCTTTGCGTAGATTATAATTTAGACCATTTTCTGAAATTGGCGTTAGAGCTTATCCGCTCACTACAACCGGAATGTTTCTTACTTGAAACCGCCTGACTTGGCATTTCGTTTTACAGCAAAAGCGATCCACACAAGTGAAGAATTTAAAAATGATCACAGCATTTCCGCGACAAAAAGAATAGATAGCTCTTTAAATTTTATATATCCATACAAAAGCGCGAGAATATACACAGGCGTTTGAAAAATCTTCATCGCACAATATCAAATTGATTCATTAATTTACCGACATATTTTGCATGTAAACTATGAGTCAACTTTTTCCGAGATCAACATGTTTTTGAAACTGTTTTTAGTACGCGAGGCTAAGTGAATGTAAGTCTTACTCGGGTAAAGCTAGCTTTTAAAACCAACACAAAATCGTCAGTTCGTTATAAACCCGGCCTTGGATCAAAACGCTTAGCATTGAAATTCCCTATAAATGCAGCACGGATCCGTCGAATCCGTCGCCAGTCGATCTTTTTCTCGAGCAGAAATTCTTTAGCAGGTGTGTGTCGACTCTGGCATTATGTGCTGAAGCTGAGCTTTCGGAAGAATTTTCTTCCTAGGTACGGCTGGTGCCATGGAGCAGCAGAAAGCCTGACGCGTTTTCATTAAATGGCGAAGTGCCGCCTTGATTCATGATTCCTGCCAGCTGGCTGATTCAATTAAACGTCCCGCTTTTTCCTCTAAACCCGCGATGAATTGAAATTTTGCAGGAGCTCGCTGGTGGACAGTGTTGCATGATGAACTTTTCCTCCGCCAGCCAATCCCTGGATAGCTTATTATGTGACAAGTTGTTCCACTGGGATAACTTGGTATCCACGAGGGCGATTTATCAGCTTTCAACACATTCTAGTGTCCCTAAAGGACACTAGAAAGCGAAGTGCTATTCCTGCATTGGAACACGAAACACGAAGAGAAACGCAATTACTCGGGAG
The DNA here is from genome assembly GCA_905338405.1 of Notodromas monacha. NCBI lineage: Eukaryota > Metazoa > Arthropoda > Ostracoda > Podocopida > Cyprididae > Notodromas > Notodromas monacha. Next base: position 81,880 of record CAJPEX010000018.1, on the reverse strand, counting down.
AATTTACAAGACAGTAGCACTGTACATTACAGGTCTCCGACAATAAGCCCTTTAGTTTTCTACACGTACCTTAAATTTCAAGATTTTAAGACAACCCGCAACGACGCATACACGCTTCGAAGTACAAGAGGACTATCTGTGCGACGCTTTTATTTTTCTATTGTAATGCCCTCAAATATAAAAAAAAAACTTTCCTGGTTTTGATACAGCATAGAGAAAATCTAGCAATTTAACGCAGCTCATCTACAACAATATTTTAATATGAGTTTATTACCCGTTCCTAAGTATTAAAGCACGGACCGGGTCTACGGTTCATTTCCACCATTTGAAATTATTTAAATGCTAAAGTCATTATTTAGAAATAATTTGATTTAAATAATACCGTGAAGTCGCAAATACTGTAGTCTGTTGCAGATACAGCACACGCTGTATATCAAATCGGAGTGAAGAAACTTAATTTTTGGCAATCAAATCGATGACGGTACGATTTTTCTGCTCCGTCGAGTGAGATTTCTAAACCCTACACGAACAGAGAAGGTCGAATTCATGCCAAGTTACGGTGCTTTTTTTCCCAGCACAGGGAAAAAAATTCAGAATTCAGAGCACGCGCAGAATTTCCAGGGTTTCTCCGATTGTCTCGCCCCAGATGTACCGTATTATATGTTCCCAGTCCCCGCGGCTCTACCAGGAATGTGAATGCGATACGTGAATGAAAAAAGAATTTCCCGAGTTCCCCATCAAGAGACAAAACTCTCCCGCAGCACTGTCGATGCTTTCGAGACCTAACAAACCGATTCAGATGCGGAACCTTGAAATCCCGCAGTCGCAAGCGGGTCGAGAAGAATGCTCCGACGTCTGCATTTTTACGCGGCCGCGCTCCCGGTGCGTTACCAAGCCATGCCATGCGCGGACCCATCGGGGATAATTCACGGTTTAACGCCGTCGTAAAACCTTCACTTCTACGCACGCGTGGCTGAACTCCTTCCGCTCCCACTTTCCTCCCATCCATCAGTCAAGTACTCCGAGGAAACGTCAACCTCACCTGGAAAGAAGAGAAGAGAATTTCCTGATTAGTGCCACGTCAAACAAGGGGCCCCCCGAGGCTTCAAGTCTCAATCTCAGCACCCGAATCCTAATCACTGCAGGTGGGCGTCTAATTTGAAAGAGCAATGAGGGATTCCTTATCGGTGATCAGCAACACTGTCGGGCTCACGTCGCTCGCAATCAAGAAGCTTGCCAAAGATGTTTGCGGAGAAAGCACGAGTAAATTTCTAAGACTCGAGAGAAGGAACTTTCCGACACCTCTGATTCAATTGAGTTGTTCGCGAAGATGGAATCCTCTCTCACTGAAGGATGAACCGATCGTAAATTGAGCACGGCTCTAAAAGCGTTCAGACGAAGAAAAAATCTCGTAACAAATGCCAGGAGAGGAACGCGTCAACGAAGCGATCAAAAGCGACTACGAACACAGCACAAGCACCCTTTTTCTAGCCGTACTCGCGATGAAAATAAGCAAATATTATCGCTATTGCAACGGCACGAGAACTTTTGTGCAATTTCCTGCCGGCAAGGCATATCTGATGCACGGTTGCAAAGAAGTTTCGCCTTTCCTGAGATTATGCTCGCTTTCGTTGCGTCACAGGAAATAAGTTTCTTTGCACTGGGCCAGCTGAAGGGGACAATAATTGTAGGCACATCGTCGAAACGAAATTGAAATGGATGCAAGTTGACGCAAAATCAATTTCAGGACAAAAAATGACTGAACACAGTTCGCTTCCCCGCGACCATTGCGGGTATAAAACAACGACAGCTAATCAGAGAAAAAATGCATCTACGAAGGCAATTTTGTGACATTTTTCCGAGTTATAACAGGAAGAGTCATGATGATTTTTCTCTTCTTTCGGATCCGGAACACATTTATAATTCATTGGGCACTCATCACTTGAGCAAGGGGAAAAAGTTCAGAATTATCTTTGCACAAAAGATGTTACGAAGATTTTTCTCGAAAAAATAATACAGTATTTTCAACGAGCAGTAAATAAAACTGCTGGGTGCGGTTATGAACTACGCTTCAGTTCAACTTCAAAGGATGTCTATCTTATTACTGTAAACCTCTGGGTTACGTAGTTGCGTTTTATGGTATGATTACCAAATGATCTACGGTCTTTAGAGAACTCACTCGTTATTTATGCGATTCTATCCGAACAATTTTGCTGCTAGAAAAGAGAGATCGAATTCTCGAAACTAGGTGGTTCAGCGGACAACCTAGTCATGTCTTGAGGGCCAAGAATCACTCCTGAAAATCATTCCACGCCTGACCATTCGTCCGAAGGAGAAATGCTGCCCCAACGCAGCCACAGGAATGTGAGGATAGCCCTGAGGCGATGCGTACCATTGTCGAAAAAGGATCGGAGAAATTTTATTACCCAGTCGAGAATATTGGCCGGCGGTCACTCGACAGCTGAGTTGAGCTTATTGATCATGCCACGAGTGTATGGGTCGATTGTTTATGAAAATGGACAAGACTTCACGGGATGAGGAAGTGTACAAAACAAACGCGCGTATTTTTCCGAACGCGTCCATGAAAATACTCCGCAATAGGGAAACCTGGGGCTTTTTTTCCATTTCATTTTGCGACCCCTCAGAAATGCGGTGTCACAATTGAATATCGCTCCTCTCCGGCAAAACAACTACTCTTCAACACCAGAATAACTCCCAAAATAGTCAACGTGGCTTGCAGAATCCATCGAGGCACTCGCACTTTTGCTGTAAAGACACAGTTTGCATCAATCCTGCAGATTGGGATCGAAACACTCGAAGAAAATCTCTGAAGTCTGAAGTATCTCATTCCAGCCTCGCCCCTCAGAGGAGTCAAGCATAAACAACTATACAACTCTTGATAATTTTACGCAATTCAACGCAAAAATAATCATGTAACTCGATTATTGTAAACAATTCACAAAGTCGGGGAGCGATGGATTAAACTAGTAATTAGTCATTACTCTTCCGAAAAAGGTAGAGTTCAAACAATGATGACGCCACGGGACTGTTTTTGCGTGGACATTCCCGATGCACAAATATTTTGAGAGATGATCAAAAGAACAGCAGGGATTTTAGCTGCCGGAGTATCTGTAGTTTTTTTTATGAAGAACTAAAACCGGACGTTACCCTCACGCACCAAGGTATTATTCTAAATTTTCGAGGACTTGATTGAACTTACTACTAACGACGAAGACTTTCTCCCGCGATTTCGTCACGGGAAAATTCAAGGATGAAATAATAAGAGTAGAAGCAATGTAAGACCATGAAGAAAGATTGAGTTCATCGTGGGCGAGAAAATTTCTCGATGAGATATTTTTCTTTTCAGATAGAATGCTAAATTCCGCACTTTCACGATTATAGGCCGAACTGGACGATATTATTTTGGACATCGATTTGTTAGCGGAAACTGCATGGGGCTACGTATACAGTACTTATTTCTAACAAGATCAATTGAACAGTACGATTATTTTTTTTAACGAAACATCGCATCAGCAAATGTGTTGTAGATTATGCTCCTACTTCTTGAAGCAATTGAATAGGTCGAATTTCAAACGTAAAAAGAGCGTCATTAAGATATGATAAAAATGTCAATGCGCATCAAGGAATGGTGGTGTAATGTGCAGTGTTATGAGTAAGTGAGTCGACCAGGGGATCGTTCATTGGGTAGATTCTTCTTACATATTTAACTGAATCTCGCGTATATAGGCCGCGCCCGCGTTTCTAATTTCACATTACAGGGGGTGTGGATGCGGCCTACAACTCATTGAAAGCAGCGCGTTCATTGAAAATGTTCAGCAAAGAAGAAAAAGCGACCAAATCAGTCTGATCAGGATAAGGGCGACAGAGGAGTTGAATAACTGCGGGTGTGGAATGCGCAGCAGGACTGGGAAGGTCCTGCGACGTGATAGACCATTCAACTGACACACCGTCCGTTTTTCCTCGTGTTTTGAGCTCAATGATCGACGGCGAGGGAGGGAAACGCGGCAGTTGTCGCTGATCGAGTTCGCGACGTGACGAATCGATGATACAGAGGGAGCACAAAAATGACTCGTGTATCCTGTTCGTATGGACGCCCAGGCCTCGTTTCCACGAGCCACACACTACAGACCGAGCATCCACGCAAATCTCGCCAGCTCCCCCACACAGCTGCGTCGCCTCAGACCCCCGTACGTGCGGATTCAATAAAATTCCAATCCCATTTCTCGCGGGAGGCAGTCGGTCAAAGCCGTCATAACCCCCCTGCCATGGGTCCTTTCTTTGTACAAGGTCCTTCCAGCTGGCTCGGCGCATTCCGCTCCGACGCACAGCGAACCCCACAACCCTCATTTCACGCCAAAGGCTCGCGTCGCCAATTTTCCGCGAAACGCGTTCTAGTCCCTCAACCCGACCCCCCTGGTGGCGCTTCGCTTCCTATAGTCAAGTGTCAAACGAAGTCATCCGCAACAGACTGTAAAGAAGACACTTCGACCATCGATTTCTGCTAGGCGCATATGGAGAACAAACATCGGGGGCCTGTTTCTCTTTATAGTTGCGTCGCAACTGTAAACAGAATGATGAAGTAAATCCTGGCATTACATCCTTTTCGGACCTCCGAACACCCCAACGCACGTGAACCGGATAATTCAAAGCACACAATGAAGCCTCATGTATCACTGATCCTGTTAAAAGTCCACATCATTGTTAATCAAACGAACACTTGTTTTATTTGAATCCACATCTAGCAATCCGAACGAGATTCCCTTCCTGTGAAATCAAAAGGGGAAATTTGTGTCGCAAAATAGGATTTCAATTAAATCCTTAGAAATTAAGAATTATGAATTGAAGTGCCATGGCAACAGTAAAAGTTATTGTCCAGTTCTGTTCCTTTATATTGTCAAGGCTAAAATTCATAAATAGTGAAATAAACGAATTTCGAAAGGATGCATTCAGAAGAATTTATTTATTTTGAAATTAGCCCTATGTATAGCGCAAGTGGATATTTTTTGCGGAATTCCAAGATGTTCTATCTTCAAAGGCCAATATTTTAGAAGGCGGAAAACTTCTATTAAAAAAATACGACGCGCTGAATTTTACATATTTACTATAGACAATCCTTCAATTGCCAATCCTTCAATATTAGCCCCATTATGCTTCCGCTAGATGGGACTTGGGAAACATTTTTCGGTAAGTTCACTAAAATATTCATTACTTGCACCGTAACTGAATATTGTCTGTAGTAAAGAAATTGAGGAAGTTAGCTTCAACTAATCAATTCGAAATACCAGATATGTTATTATACATGTTGACTATCTGGAGGCGGGCCTTATGCTTGTATGGTTTCGAAATAATAGCATCTTTTTCGCCAACTTTCAATCCTGGGCCCTACGAAGGCGTCAGTACGTTGCAATAATATACAGTTCAGTAAAATCCAGGAAATTAAGAGCAAGAAATATGGCTTCGTGAGGGAAGTTGAGAAAAAATTTGAAGAACCTAAGTTAATCAAGAAAATGAATTTAGACAGGACTGGAGTGTCACACGGCATCTGGACCCGAAGTTTGAAGGTAGCTGAGAATTGCCGTTGGTTAGAACCACATCCCCACGGAATTCGGCCCGACATAGCCACGTTAGATAACCTTCCTCCCCGGGGACACGACCTTCAATAAGAAAACATTGAGACCCGGGACTCGACCAGCTTCGGAAATGCCGACATGCGGCCCATCGCAGAAGTTTTTGGAAAGAGAAGCCCGAAGAATCCAACCGTGAAGACTCAATCCGTTTCTTTCGCTTCCTGCTTCCGCACCATCATATCTGTTCACGTCACACAAAAAAGTCTCTTCCAACCCCGAGAAGAGATTAGCCCAACCAAAAGGAAAGCCTTCTTCGTCGGCCACAAGTCAGATCTCCTGATGCACGCGAGAACATTCTAAAGGAAATGAAAAGAAAATCACGGGAGCAGACTCGAGGAAAGACCGGGAAACAAGAGTACCTCGTCTGGCCGCCGCAGAGGCGCCCCCGGAACAGAGAAAGGCGAGACATTTGAAGGAAGTGTCGGGTTGAAAAATAGCCAATCGTCGCCGCATAGACAGGGCCAACAGGTGAAAAAATGAGCTCAACCCTGACTCGAAATTTCTTTCGCTGCATGGTGTCGTGGGTCCCCGCGGCGTCGCTTCGAAATCTTGCCGCTTTCGCATTTTTGTAACCCATATTTTTTTCAGTCTTCAAGCACCTGGTTCACTCGCCCTCCCGATACGACAGGCGCGCCGCATTCCGCGAGTTCATAAACCAAGTCAGTCGCCGGAGTTACGAACTAGTACCAACTACTTGCGAACCATAAGGCAGCTCCAGACATTTCTCTGTCCATCACGTTCCGGGTGCATGTCATGGAATTCGATTAATTTGAATATTAAAGCTTCTTCACATCATGTCGAAATATCAATTCTCAATTATATCGACCATCCCTGATCCCGGCTTCCCAATCCAGCACAGTAATTGTGAAGCGAAAATTGACTCGCAATTACGAAGACACATGGTGGAAAAATGATCTTTTTTATTTTGAAAGCAAGTTTAAAATAAATGATATTTTAAAGTCTCTAGTCAAAGGTCCGGAGAAAGAGCCAGGAGAAGGAAATACAGTACAAATTTCTAGTAAAATCTAGCGGAAATCCTTCAAAATCGTTTTTTCTATCTTAAAAAACATTTTCAAAAGTAAAGTCAGCTTCAGGAACGATACAGGGTTGCTACAAACCATTTTGAGCTTTTCTCGTGAGTGATGTTTTTCATGCTAATTCCTTTACTCCTGGCAGAGAGCAGTCGTTACGAACTACTGAACAGATCAGGTCCAATCTGCGCCATTTATGCTTCATGCAATGCGTCAGTGAAGATTAATTTCATCATCAAACAGCACAACATTTTTCATTTATTCCGATCCCAAGGTCAGGTCTGGCTACCTCGTTCTTCCATGTTCTACATTTCCAGCTCGATGAACACCGGTCACTGAGAACACAGCAATAGCGATGAACACGCTGAGCAAATAGGCTATAGAGCTCACGTCAAAACGATAATAACTATTTTATGAAGTGTGATGAAAAATCTGAGTGGTTTATGGGACATCAGTAATGTATACGAAAGACGTTGACGAATCCGTCGTCCTGGTGACGGCTCACCGACAGATGGTTTTACTTACTGATACCGGAATAATGTACTGTACTGTACGTGACATGGCAATTCAACGAAATGGTCAGGCTATAGTTTTTATACGTCCTAAGGTCTACTTGATTTTCTTTTTTTTAATCAAACGTGTTCTATCTATGTTGTTCTATCAAGCTACTACAGTAGCATTTCGATCTTTTTTCATTTACTGTACTTGGAAAATCGCATCGCAATCAAAAGACGTGGTTTCTCTGGAAACTGATTCCCTTGACCACGATATTCGCAATGCGTGCTTTTTGGAGATGGGCTCGTGATGAAAGTATATGCTACTCCTGAAGATATTTTCCGCATAACGGATTAGTTTCCGATCCTCTGAGAATCGTGGTAATAGAGATAATCAACTTGCATTCGGTTCGGTTTTTAGTGCCATTCCATATTCGCCGGGTGAATCGGATCAAAGCCAACGAAATTGCGCTCATCTCATGAGTGAAATGCGTCAAAGGCGTTATTATGATTTTATTCGATCGTCCGGCTTCGCAAATTCCGACAGTCCACGACTCAAGACAAGCGTTGTCAATGCACCCCATGAGGTGGGTTGTGCAGCGTACAACCCACCTTGTGTGTGTTCCACTCGTCAACATGCCACGAGTGTCAGCTATGGTTTCAATCATTGCCGCCTTGATCACTCGCTTAGTCTGACTTCCCGCCTGAAAAATTCCCCAGGTTCAACCCTCGCTCCGGCTAACTACGCCGGAACATCGGAGTTAATGAGTACCAGTTTGACCGCTGCTCTGGCCCGTCAATCATCCCGATCCGGGATAAGCGTGCGGTGAAATTGTCCCGGTCGGTAATGAGGAGATCTGGGCTGGGCTACGAGCATTGCCAGCTCTTCTTTTCCTTTCTGTCTCTTCGCCGACCCACCTGACTGTCCTTACGGAGTACTGTACTTTCATTCAGCAGCCGAATGCTCGAACTAAACTCGCAATGATTTATCAGCAATTAAACACCGAGCCGGAGACAAGAACGCAGCTCGTTATAACGGAATGAATGCTCGAATGAGAAAAATAAGCTCCGGCTGCAGACATCGGTGGAATCCGTGTTACGGCAAAAGCAATCATCGTTCCTACGACGCCTTCCTCATCATCATCCTTGCATTACGTTGCAGAAAATCAGCAGTCACGTCTTTCAATACACAGGCATTTTCAAGGCAAAACAAAAACGGATGAGCTTTTTCCTGCCACTTCTCCGAGGTCACAGGAAGGTTTGCGTCTCTTATGTAAATTCAACGACGCCCGCTTTTTTCCTTCATTATGTCCATCGATAATGCATACTAATTTAAATTGCAAAGCAGGCGAACTAAGTTGCTTGAAATGTTATTCGGAGCCGAGTTAAGGATATCAAGTGGCGACAACAAACCTGAGTACTTTCTTCGGTGACACGGTTCAATCTGAACCGCATTACCCAGCGAGCAAATAAGCGGTAGAAATTTCCTTCGCTCGCAGATTCGCAAGAAGACGTAATGAACGACCGGGCGATTTTTTACGCAACGTGTATTGTCAGCGAAGCGAAGATGCGAGGAATATCCGGGCGTCCAGGAGTCAAGGTTGGGCATTAATTCCGGCCTCATAGTATATAATTCGTCGGCGGGGCGGAAATTGGATGCACCTTTTCGGAATGATCGTTGTACTAAAGCAATCCACCTTGCTCGCTCTCGAGCCGGCGAATCGATTCCCCCCAGAGATGTTCAATTTCTCATTGTCACATCCGTCTTCCGCCCGCAAGTTTGCTGGGAAAAAGACCCCCGGATGCTGGTAGCGAGATTCATGGCCTAGCCATTGAAATCCCGGAGACTGACAGACCTGACAGCGGGCAGAAGTGTCGCCGTCCTTTCATCTCGGCTCCCAGACTTTCTGCTTCTTGCTCGAAAGAGAAATCTCACGTCACAATTCCAACCTCGGTCGGGCACGAGCATCTAAACCTTCAGCCAAGAATCCCGCAAACATATACTTTGTGGAGAGAATTAAAACAAAAACAGGCATTTTTCCGATGAAAAAAAAAATTTCCGTAACATCACCTCCCGATTCAGGGATCTATGAATACTGTGCGATACGGTTTCCGTCAATTTCAATCATGATTGCCAATACAGTAAAATCTCATCACAAGGAAATTTCAGGCACCTGGTATAATTTTTTGTCAAGATTCGTAGTTTTTAACAGATTTTAGACTGAAACTCTGTGGGAAATAGGTGATACATACAGTAGAATACTGTACTTCTACAACAAATAATTCAACAAGTGTCATAATTCATATCTCTCTGATGAAATGAAGAGGAAATTTTTACATACATCGTACTTCTATTTTATTAAACCAGCCTTCCACTAATATGCTGCTTGTCTTGAAAACTATAATGAAACAAAAGTACTTGTCGGAGAAATACTGTACTGTACTTCATTCCAAAACACCTTATTAATTCATTTTTCTTTTTTCTTATGAAATAAAATAAAATTCTTTCTAATATACTGTTCACTTGAAAGAAAGGCATACAGGTCTTAAATGGAGCTCCAGAACTCCCAAGAAATATGTCATATTGTGTGTTTTTTGAAAATTAAATTTTCTATCCAGAAAGTTTTTCTTCTTTGATGAAGTTGGAATGATGCACCAATTCAACTTTTTCCATTTTTCTGCCATTCCTCAAATAATCCGTATGACCAGTGCACATGATCAGGGATACAAATTCGTTTTACAGTACAGTATTGAGTCACAGACTGAAATGAATTCACGATATTTTTACAACATGGTGCCTATGGAGAAACGGCTGGGACCAAGAACGAATTCGTTATAAAATATCGTTATAACAAGATCGTACTGCATCATGAATACATCTACTGTTCCTCCTCAGATATAAGCCAAGACACACTTCAAGCATTCTGTCCCATCAATTTTTCAAGCAGGTTAGGCAGCAAACTTTCTTTTTCAAAAGGAGGATGTGTTAACGAATAAAATATAGTGACGTCAAGCGCCTGAGTCTCAGGAATCATAGACCGTCCCTCTTACGCCCATGCAGGCAATCCTTCAACACAAGAAAATCAGTAATTGAAGAGTTGAACTTGTCTTTCGACTAGCAGACCACGAGCCTACGCAAGAATCGTTTCTTGAAGTCTTGGTGGAAATGGATTGTATTCACGAAGGCGAACTGCGCCGGGTTCGAAAGATGGAGGTGTTTCTTTCAATCTCGGCCAGCTGTGGGATGAACGGCTCTATTTTTTCTTCGTTTGGACCATGCGCTGGCCTGCACACGACATGAATGGGAAACATTTGCATTATAATTTGGTATCGGGGCTAATTAGACCTCCTCGCCGCCAGGTAAACGCTCAATTTCTCCATCGCCCAATCAACCTCCCCGCGGGTCCATCGCCAGCTAATAGTTCACCTGCCAGCCCAGCGTAGACCATCAATTCGCGCTGAACTACCGAGTGTGTATCTTCGGTCGGAGTTTCGGAAATTGCAGACTGATTGAGATGCAGGCTTCGGACGATTACTCTTCTCGTGCATGGGGGGAAACGAACGAGGGGGTGGGATAAAGCCGCCGCGGCGATTGCGGGAAATAAAACCTTCGCAAGCATCGGCTTGAATATGCGCATGCCCCGGAGCCAGTGTTCGATTCATCACACAACGGCCGGACGGACTCCGCCGCAAATTACAACGGAACCCTGGGCTGAAATCGGCGTCGCGAATCCGGGTTATTGAAAGCATTCATCTCGAAAAATAATCACCAAGGTCAGAAATCCGACAGAATTTAGCGGGGAATGCGGAACTAAGGAAATCGATTCTCTCCGACGCAGAATTTGACTATCGACATCCACACTGAATCCGGCGCGTGAAATGCACACGTTCCATCGGGCTCTCGAACAATGGAACTCCGCGGGTGAAACGAAAGCGCGAAAATCTCGGTGCAAGCGGAAAATGCGAATGCCACTGATTCCAGAAAACGGAGCTGGGCTATTTTCTCTGCAGATTCATTGATCCAGCGAGCCTGACCTTGGCGAGACGAACTGTCGCTGCTTGCAAGATCAGTTCAGAACGTTTCGGTTCAACGCTTTTGCATTTCTTTGAATCCATGTTGTCCAGTTCCGTAAGACACTTTTATGAATAATCAAATTAAGCGCAATGGAAATCTTTTTACTTCATACCCACGGTAACGTCATGTTTGATGGATCACCCGTTGAACCGAATAGCCCCATAAAAACCCAAGCTCGCATCATCACGACATTATAACCCGAACTATGAAGGGTTGCACAAATATTCGTATGTGAATGCTATACGCTTCATCTCTCGCGCAATATGGTGATACAAAATTCGATAAAGAACACATAGCAGATTAATGCATTTAGGTACGGCAGAATATGGATTTTACGCAGCATCCTTACGTTCAAAACGGTGTGAAGTAAGTAAGTGACAGTGTTCCAATAGCAGGCTATATAAACCGATAGAGAAACGGTAGTGCAAAATATTATACGGAATCGCATATGATGCCGGAATTTTTCACAGCATTTCGTTCCACGTAAATTTTTGCACGAATCCGTTTTCTGGAAAAATCTTTCTTTTTCAGACATTCATGTTGCGACGTTTACGACGACGTAAAACCGCGCCATCACGGCGGACTCAATGATAAAAAATCGCACGTGCTCTAATTTTATGACCGTTGCGCACTGAATCGAAATAGTACCCTTGGACATGCACGCATTCAATCTGATTCTTCACGGTGTTTTTCCGGAAAAAGCGTGGCAATGACGTGAAAGCTTTTGTGAGACTTCCAACACCCCGCACTTTCTTTTTAAAAATCAATCGCATGCATTAAACCCAACAAAAAATTGCCTAAATCCATTGTTCCAATTCAGCTGCAGTAAGTGGGAGGAAACATTCCTCGATGAGAAGCAAACAAACCCACATTTTTTTCTAGATCAATCTCAACAATTGACGAAGAATGTCCAAAAATCCGTTTCAGAAACAAAACGATCCTTCGCATATTCATTTCAGAATGTTCTACCACAGATACGATCTTCAGCATGCTGCAAGTGAAAAATAGAAAGGTCTTGATATTATTTTCCAAAAAGTAAATAACGTATCCTATGAGTGGTCCAACAAAAATTAGCTTCCGTCGAACGGAAACTGGACGAATTCCCACAGTCATGCTAATACTGTAATGCAATTCCAGCGGCAACGAGCTGGACCATTTAGCCAGCTATAGGCGTACAAACAGCGAATCGAATTGTTGATGAATGCACGGTATCCGGTTGCAGGGACCCGACGTGCATGTCCTCGAGGAAAAAAATCGCGGAAAAGAGAAAAACCACATCGATCGGAGCAAAGAGAAAACGTCTCGATGACTGGCCCCAGCGAGGATCCATACTCATTAACTTCTCAACGACGCTTGCAGGGCCGAGAGGCTAAGGGTTCGTTGAATTCCGCTGCGGCGGAAAATAGGGTCGAGCGCATAGCTGCTGCTAAGATACACTATACTCCGGAGGGTTTGGATCAATGCGTCATACGTGAACGTATGAAAACGTCAGCATCATTTGGTTCCCTCGCGAAAAGTTGAAGAAAAAAAAAAAGATGCACATTATGTGGCGGTCCAGTCCCGGAGGACCGCCAATGGTTGAACAGACGCGAGCAAGTTGGACGCATCAGTGCGGCGCCATTCTAATTCCGTCAAAAACCACAGTTTTCCTTCCTGGGTATGTCGTTTCAACATCAAGCTATTTTTAGTTTTGGAAGAAGACTAGGCAGCATAGTCGAGATTCAGCAGATCGTCGAGAGAGTGTTTTTGGGAATTTTGGCTCATTATCAACTACCTTGACCGAATTAAAAATGTTAAATCATTCCAGAGTATTCGTGCAATGATCACGGTGATACTTCGCGGGGGGGGGGGGGGTGAAAATTAATTCACAACCGCATGGAATTCATTAGATGTTACAAGCGATCTGCTTTCTTTCCTCGACCGTCGCGTTCATTATTCGACAGAGAGGCATCCGCATTGCAGTACTGTACTTATTTTTATGTACGATGTATAAACTGCATGAATTACAAAATAAATAAATATTACTGGCATCGATGATAATTTCTGAGAATATACGTAGAATATAAAATAATTACACATTACTGAGATCGATGACTTGAAAGAAGTGCGCAATCTCAGTTGTTCAGACATGTGGGTAAATCTTAGCGTACGTCCAACTTCGAAGGAAGAATTCATCTTTAACACGAGCTAATAAACGTATGTAAGCATCTTCGAAACGAGTACCGAAAACACTTCATTGTTCGGCAGGTTGCAGAAGGTGAAAATAAAATTTCGAAATGGCAGCATCCTGGAAAAAGACATGATCTGGACCGGGAAGCCATCGGCTTCTCTGATAGCAAAAAAACCCTTTCGTGGATTAACACAGCAATCAATGCGTTTGGCAGAAGAATGCATGCAAGAGACGCGATCCGTGGGAAGTGCTTTATCCCAACGTCTCCGTCAGACTTGGAAACCCCACGGCGATCAATCCGAGACCCCCACCGATTACTTCGTTAGAGCTGTACTCCGCTGATGCTCAAAGGATCAGGACCAGACTTCAGTCTGGTAGACGCTGATAAACATATACTGGGTCAACCTGTCATCCAACAACAACAAAAAATGAAAAATTCATAACACTCCCCTTTCCAGCAATCCATTCAATCGCGCAACAGCAAAAACAATGTACGTCCGAAAATCGTCTCAACATCGAATGCCACCTGTCGACGCTCGTCGGTTAAGTCCCTTCAACGAAAGACCACCAAAGCAGAGCCGGGACGCTTAACAAAGCACCGCCCTTGTCTTGCATAATCCACGGAGTTCAAAACCCTGAGGTTAAGACAGAGCTTCTTAAGTTTAATGTTCTCAAGAGCTTCGTTTCCTCCAGAACGAGAAGAGAAAAATCCGCCTTTAGGCAGTTCCTCTGCATAATGACACCGTTCGAAGATTTTATGGACCGATTTTGGGTTCAATGACCTTCAAGTTACAAACACAATCCTGTGAAACGATTTAGAAGTCGTGGAAAAATATGGGTACTGATCTTCATGCACAGCCCATCTTCGCGCCAGTACGTTGAATTTTCTGAATGGACAAGCTTACGCCGAGTCCTAGACCAGCTTATAGATATTCCACACGAGATTTATGGAAAGCTAGTTTTGAAAAAATACGTGCCAACGATAAGGAGACTCAGCCACAAAAATTCCGATTTAGAAGAACCGGATGTAAGACACGATATCCTTCGTTCCTCTGACACCACTTTTACCCTTGCAATTGTTGAGGATTGAATCCTTTTTTATGTAAAGATCACAACTAAGTAAGTAGAATACGGCATCTTTTTCCACAATCCGTAAATACGGGGGAAGAAAGAGATTGGTGTCACGTAAGTGCGATTGTGCGAGTAATGCATGGAGACTCCGGCCGCTCCCCGAGGGAAATGCGAAGAAGTTATGCATGCTAAGTTTCCGCCGCGCTCCTGCAACCAAAAAGCCCACGCTCTTTCCAGCCTTCGCAGTCCGAAAGGCCCATTCCAAGAATTTCCTGCAACGACAGACATTTCTAACGCAGATGTAAAGACCGACCGGGGAAACTGAAGATTTCGCGCGGCGAGAGAGGGAAAATAGAAGGAAATGAGATCGGTGACACGCAAGTCCGACCTGATCCCGTTGGACCCCAGCAAATGATAACCAGAGTATTATCGGAGATCATCAGTCACGACACGCCTCCTGACACGGCGAAACCTAATGACGCTCCGCACGCAGGCAGCAGCTCGCATTCCTTTCGTCATTCATCAGGAAGAACCTCCCGAACTTCCGACCGGGCAAAACGTCCATCTCCGTCTTCGCCAGGCGCAATCGTCAAGAAATTATACCGCAACGCCGTCGTTGCTCAAGGCAGAAATTCATCTTCCGACGGAACAGCTCTTCAACTTGCTCCATCACGCTGGAAATGCCGGAGACATCTCTCTTTTTCACTCTTTCCCCAGCAACTCAGGCTACCTTACTTTCTGCATGCCACCATGATGCACAACGACCACACGCGATTCGTTTCATACGTGTCTTACGCAGATATAATTAGATAATGCCATTCTCTGGCTAGGAAACAAGAACGAATGCAGTGTATTCGTCAGCTAGGCTGCTTTTTCCGTTATCAATCCTCATCATATATTGACGAGAGATTACCAAGCATGCGACCTTTGGTCAAGCCCAAGTTGATGTGCGAAGAAATGCATGCGAAAATGAAATCATCGCTGTTCAAACAGCAGTTTCAAGTTTACATCGGATGATGCAATGCCGTGGTTAATTGTTCGGAAGAAAGTTGCCCGAGAGCATCGGTCAAGCGGGCTCATTTGACGTAAGCATCAAATAAATCAAAGTTGCATCTGATCATAGATCTTGAATCAAGTACGACTTACATTGACTACTTTATGTATAGCGTATCGTAACATTCTGATCTAGCTATAGACGATCAGTGGAATCCACAGAGGCCATCGTGGATTTAATTGTAATGGTAAATGTTGTAAGGAAGAAAGAATACTGTTGCATCTGTAGTCAGTTTGATCAAGTGTTGCTTGTTCTTGGCCATGAAAATAATTAAAATGCAGTACAGTATAACGGAACAAGTAATTTTTGTTAATGCATTCAGTTCGTCTCAGATAATTTTCTTCATCTGGCAAAGCAATGCTTGGAAAGCTTTCAGCTACCAAACCAGATATTCAACAATTATCAGAGCAAGACGTGGATCTTGCGGCTCGTTTTTGATTGTACACAAGTACTTTAACGACTTTTTCATCCACGATGAAATCTGACAAGATTATTTATGAATTTACGCTTGTTTCTCGGCATTACTTCTTCGGTGCGTTTGTGCTGGAAGTACCAATGAATATTGCTTTGCACTCCCTTGCTTGCGCAGATTTTGGACAAGTAAATAAAACTAGGACCCAGAAGAAATGATGCAGGAGAGTACCAGGAAGATCATGGGGCGCGCAGAATCAGCCGAATGTCGCTGCCAATGACAGCCGTCTTTGTTCCAGGTTGTCAGATATTATTCGCAACATTCTTGTGGCCAGAAAATTATATGTTTGGTTTAATACGACCCTTACTACACAATAAGTACATTCCTCCATTCTTCAAAAAACTACCGAACACAAGTAACGATCTGTTTGCGCAGTCCATTGAATAGAAAAGGTTCTATGCGGCGCGGCCCATCACATGATACACTCTACGTGTGAAGAAACTTCTGAATCCCGTGTACAACTAAGACATCGCGGTCTTCGCCATTTCTTCGTGGGTCCTATTTATATTTTTTTAATTGAATTTCAATGAACGTCTATTACTTCCTTCCCTCGTCGTGATGAGCAGCCGTGGAGCCCCATCAAATAAAATTACAAGGAGACCTTATATAGGGCTCCACGAGTTCAGGTCGAGAATAACTACAATGAGCCATGGTAGAGACTCCTCGGGTTTTCGCCTCACTCAAACGTGGCGTGTTTATTACAAGGACTTTCTCCCTCCGTCACGCCGACGAAAGCTTCACGACCCAGCAACTCCCAATACCTTCAACATCGCTTCAGTCCCCTCGAAGAGAATAGACGACAGCCCTGAAAACTGCCCCTCCGATAAACAAAGGTGCAAGTGCAAACTCTGATACCTGAGCCGTCGCCCATAAATGTCGGCGACGAAGTATAACCTTGTCAGCATTCCGGGACACCGTTGCCCCATCGCGTAATTTTGGTTCATTAACCTTGTAAAAAGAACCCTGCGAGAAAAGCGGCTGTTGATCGTCGCAGTCTCAGGCTCCGTCGCGCAATTGACACCGCCCATCTTCGCCGTTCAACTCCCACGTTACGAGCCATTAAAATAAACGATCGTTTCTGAGCAGAAGAAAAATGCTTAGTTCCAACAGAGGAGAAAAAAGTCCGTTAGAGAAAAGGACGCTTCCACATTGAAGAAACATATACAGTACGGCCGTACCTACTTTCGAACTTCGTGAAATGCTGGAAAGACAGGAAAATGCCTCCTAAATATATGTACTGTAATGGCCCAATAAAGTTGTTGATCTGCGGTTTGTTGCTTTCACGCAAAATGCTGCGACTCTGCTTTGCGGACAAGGTTTAGACTTCCATCTCGAAAATAAAAGAATAGCTGATTCCCAATCCAGGCAAAAGTCTTACCTTACCTATAGAAACGATTTGAACGTTCACCCTCAAAAGATGGTCGAATTATATTTACCGCGAATGTAATCAATTTCTCACTGCAAATGCACTATTGAAAGGAAGCCTTCGCAAAGCAGCATGCGCATGCTGCGATAAAAAAAATACAGTAATTCTAGAAAAAGGCACAAGTAACGACGAGCTGCTTGATATGCGACTAATTACGTTCCGCGTGCGCTGTTTGGGGTTCGGTACAAACGTTTATCTTATGCTGCGGGCAGTCAAGTGACGTCAAATGTTATTCGGATAAACAAGTTAGCAGCTACAAGTATACACCACATCCTGAGAAAGTACTGGAGTCTGCCGCCGAACGTTCTTGCGACACGGATAAAGCCTTCCGAGAGCTTCGCAGGGAAGTGGAACCCTGAAAACCTCTCCACGAAACACTGCCAAGATCAAGGGGTAGATGATCCGGAAGGAGCCCAAGGACCAGCGAGTTCGGAGAAGGGACACATCCGGATTAAAAGACAAAGGAAAAACGAGAGACTGCTTGGAAATTGCTCCTGGAATAATTACGGCCTATGTCCGAAGGCGAGTATAGTAATTCCTCTCGCTCCTGGCAACGACGCCCCATTATCTGCGATTTCCCTTCCAGACTCAGCGTCCTCCTCATCGCGTACGGTAATTTTGTAATTTTCCTGATCCCATGTCAACGCAGGTTATTAGCGGCGACTATCCGAGAAAGGTGACGCTGTTGCGGGACTGCTCCCTCCGCCTCACGCTAGCTCAGGGATAATTCCATCTAGGGCGAACTGTGATTGCACCGGACAGCAATAAATCTTGCATGCTGAGGGACTCCCTGTCAGTTTACAAGTTGGGGCACCGACGAGAACCCCGCAATGGCCATGGGGCAACAACTTTGTCTGCGGCGCGAGTTGGCTGAAAACGCGGCGATGCGAGGAAGCGGCCACTTAATCTGGCGCATTATCAGAGAAACTTGAAACCGAGATGCGATCCTGATCAAAATTGGAGAGGACAAGCTCACGTTATCACAGATACGCCTCCGATCCGGTGACAAGAATAATCTTCCCCCTATTAGCAGAGCTAACAAGCAACAAGCTGCCGGACAGGCCTATCCGCGCTTCCGAGTCGATCTGATGGATGCAAATGACCCGTCATTGTGCGCGGATGAAGAAGTAAAGTAGCATTCCTAGAAGTCTTCGCTGGTGCGATTATTCATTTGCACTCTCGCATACCGGAAGTTTCACCCCATTCGCAACTTCGTAATCTCATCGCGTCTCGAGTCGCTCCGAAATTTTTTCCGAGGATCATATAAACGAGGCGTTCCGATCGGTGGTACGCGTACCACTCAAGTACGCGTGCAATATCATGCAGGTGGTACACGGAATGTTTCAAGGGTAGATGGTATATCAACGAGTGGTCGACCATTAAAAAAACACACGAGGAGGATGTAGGGAGGGGCAAGCGGAAAGTGATTTTTAAATTCAAAACTGGAGAAATTTACTGGAGTATCTGCCCGCGCCCTCAAGCAATACGCTCACCAGCTTTTTCAGTTGAAAAGTTTGATGAAAGCCGATCCCCAAATACGACTCCAATACTGTACAGAAAATGAACACATCCAAATTCGAATTTAGACATGAATTCAACATGAAATCGACTAACTTTGAATTGTTTTCATTACAATAAAATTTTCTGTTAAATTTGGTCTGAAATATCTTATTATAATCCAGAATAATGCACATCTGAACTTCTAACAAAATTGAAACATTTATACCCGTCTATGTCGTGCACCCCTCTTTTTTCCTTTAAAATTTGAGAAAAGTGTGCGCGTGGTGCTTAAGTAAATACGGTACAGAAGAAAAGAAGAACCTGTAGAAAAAAGTGAGAAAACTATATAAAAAGACACGTAAAACGAAACATGGCAACAATAAAATTGAACAAAAAATGTTCGAAACTGTTGTGGAAATTCCCAAGTACTGTAGAAAACTAATTTTTCCTCAGTCTGCATTACAAACCTTGATGGAACTCATCGGAGCGTACGCATACGATGCCATTTCATAAAAAATTCTTGAACTCCGAAAAAAGTTCGAAAGCTTTGTTACATACAATGTATCAGCCGGGCAATAGTACTGTCATCGCGAAGGACTCCGTGATATAGCATCAGCCACATAGTCGAATGATAGTGAAAAAAAGGAATCTCTCGGCTGCCCGGTTCTCCAACAGAAAAAGAAACAACCACGGAGTACTGTAATCGACAATAACATTGCCAACTTTTCTTCAAATCACGAAAAAAATATCCCGCGAATCCCAGTCGAACTTTTATTGCTTTCTGCGATTTAGAAAAAGAAACATCTAAAACCCTGGCGTTTTTAGCAGTCACAGAAAAAAAAAGCGAGAGTACTGTACTGTACAACATTTCGCTATTGTAGCGGTCCGACTCATCCATCGATTGCTGGAGGGTCCGTTTCACGCGAATTCACGTTGTGTATTGTCCGCGGATCTTACGAACGAGTATTTATGTTCTTCGCCGGACTACAAGAAAAGAAGTGCATTTTATATACTGTACTCGCAGGCTGAACGTGGAAAGAGATCAATCTCGGTTTATCTTAAAATTGTGCAGCATGTGCGGAAGCACCAAATGCATCATGTGCAGCATTCCGTTGTGAGACTGGATTGCGGTTCGCATTCGACACGGCCCGGAAAACGGGGCAGGTTCCATCATTCTCAGCTCGCCTCCATGAATGTCATGGCCCGCAAAATCATCAATTTCTTTCCGACTCTCGCACACAATGACGTTATACAACAGATTGCGGTCCGTGTTCTACTTAGGCTCGCTGTCCACGGAGAAAACCCTTCGATGCCACCCTCCGCGATCCGTCCATTATTCCGAAACCGATCCGGGCTACCCTTCAAACAGAGTTAATTAGCACTCTATGTGGCATGAAAACTAGGCGACACGCAAACTCTGTTCAAGGCCTTTGAAGAAGGCCCTATATGAATCGGTAATTTGCCGTGTGCCCCAGCTCGCAGCTTCAGAGTGGAGCTGCGCTGGACAGTCAGAGAGCTGGATCACACGAAATCTCCGTGCCACAGAATGAGAGAAAATCTACCGATCCGCGCTGCCGCAGTCCTTCCATTAGGATGGAAACCGGATTGGATAATGACATTCCGGAGGTTCAACGCCGCCGGCGGACCAGCGAAAGTCAGGGAAATTAATTTCACGGAGTCCGGCATTTACCGGAGCAATTTGCCAGGAAAAACAGCCGGGCATAGCCTCGGGCACGTTCCAGGTTTTCCTCGGGTTTCGAAGAAGCGCTCGAGGATTAGGGTTGCAAGCCGATGATTTCCTCCGACTCAATTGCCCTCTGGACTTCTTTCGTTCCGCGGTCGGTAAAAACCCATTTTCATACACCGGGCGATTCCTGGGCATTAATTACGGTCCAGTCTCGAGCATTACCGTCCGTCCTCGTTTGCGTAGCTTCGGCCTCTCATCCACACCTCCAGCGGGTTAATGCGTCTCATCCAGCACGTGAAATATCACCGCAGAAGTGGCGAATAGTGGCGATTTAAATTCCTGCACGGCCGACGCCGGGATGTAGGTTTTACCATCCCGGAAGACAGACGGGCTAAGGCGGCTCGCACGGACCCGATAAATCACCCCGAGATCATCCAACGGGGTAATTCAACACGATTTAGCTCTCCAGCCCGTCCCCCCAGAACCCCGTCCGAGCGCATAAAACTATCCAAATGCCAACTAGTGTCCGGCCGCTTACGCAACACCTAGTTATTAGCGATCGTATATTGGGATAGCTCGCGAAGGCGAAGAACAGCGGAGATGAATGACCGCCTGGGTGCAGATTTGCGTTAGACTAGCACCCATAGAACTCTCATTGTTTCTGCGAAAAAAAAGCAAGGGCTGCGGATGACGCCGGAAATTTATTAGTCGGTTCGTCGAGGAGGCATTCGTTATTGGCAAACCTCAGCGGCCGAGGATCAAAACCCTATCGAGCGCAAGGGATTCGGCGGCAACACATGGCATCATAATAAATCAGATCCGTTCCTCGGCCAACGAACAGGAAGAAACCGCAAATAAGTTCCGACCGGGACCGCAGAAGAAGAAGATAAGATGAGGATCGTACTGTAATTGGGAAGGACTGATGACGAGACACGGTAGACATACCCGCTTTCGGGTTTCAATAACGAAAAGGTTGATGAGCGATAACCAAATACAGTACTGTACTGTATTTGAAATGGCAAAGCAAAATGCAAATTTGCAATTTACAGTATTTTCATAATGCGGCTTTCAGGGACAGCGCTTCGATCCCACGTTAAGCTGAAGAAACAACGTTCCAAATTCTATTCCGAAGTGCCAAAACCAAATAAGGCGCAATAAGGGATTCGGCGGCAGCAAGAACACGGCATCATAATCAGTCAGGTTTGAGGCCTCTTATCCGACCAAAAGAAGCCTCCATTGGAAATACCAAAGAAGGAGCACGATTCGGAAGAACTGGTCGGAAGGCTGGTCTCCGTCTCGGGGTATTAAAGGCAGAGGAGACGCGCAGGACAGATCGAGTTGGGAATCCAGAAATTAAAGAAATCGCTAGGGATTTTTATCGCTCGAACGCGTCCCTTATTAACAGGAGCCGGGCTACAAATGGCCACGAGGGCAACGGACTCACAATGAATTCATTTACACACCCGCCCGGGTAAGGGTTGACGACGACGCTGACAACGCGCAGTCCCAAACAACGGCAGAAGACACAAAAATTCAATTACTCACAGCATCGCGCATGCCGGCGTTTGGTTCAAGGTTCATTAAAATCGACAGACTCGGTGTCCGACATCCATCACGGATGGGGTTGCGGCACCGGGGCCCACGGCGTTCCGAACTAATAACGCAATCACGGCACGCTATACATTCGGCTGCCAGAGGATTTATGTGATTGTCCGTTCGGGTAAACAGGCCGTTCGATCGGCTGAAAAATTACGCACAGATAAGGACGTAACGAGCGGTTACGAATCGCCCCAACGCGCGGCTGCGCGTCCTTTCGATCCCATCTTTTCCACGCATTCCGCGCGCGCCGTGCCGAGAGTCCCGGAATTTCCCGATCATTCTCGACAAATTCAACATATTCGGAAAGCCAATTGCCGACGTTCACTTATTTTTCTTTTCTACTTCGGCGAATATCAAACTCCAATGCATTGCCACTTGACGGAGGCCTATCATGTCTTCGTTCATGAGACGGCACGAACATTGCTGGACGATCTCTTGAATGCATCACAGAATAAATCCGCTTATATTGCCCAATATGAGCACAAAATAATTATGTAAAGAAATGGAATGACTGTATGTCAGTATATCTCAGTTTGGTTCGTAACTTCGTTCAATTTGAAACTGCTGACTGAAAATCTATGCAGTTGGGAGCGGCCGTCCCGAGAAGACTGTAGTTGCATTACTAACGATAAGAGGGCTCGAATCATAAATTAAATTTATGATTTTTTCGCGTCGTGGCTCAACAAAGCTGCACAGTATGTTATCCGAAGCTAAGCTCACTGCTTGAAATACTTTCATTTGGTTAGTTTTTGTAAGTTAAACAGGAAATTACGAGAGATCCCGTGTTGTTCATGGGGATCAGCCAAGAGAAAACTACGCTATGTCTTCAGAATACCTTCTGCAGCTATATGAGATTTAAAGCACGTTGAACGCTTTCATCGTAAATTTTTTTCGATCTAATGGTGGTCAATTAAAATAGAGTAATTTTCAACACTATGCAGCAGTGTGATATTTCGGAGAGAAGATATCAAATTTCACAGTGAAAACAAGCGGCCTGGAAACAAATTCGCTGTCCAGATTCACTCAAGCAAGTTTTTTTTTATTCACAGGCGACAAATGCATCCCTTGTGTATAAAACAACATGGATACAAAAAACGTTCTATAGAGACTTACGAAATATGATTGGACAATGATCTGAGACAAATCCACAATGTTTCAGCAAATGAAGATTTTGTAGAAAACCAACGACACGACATTTGGAGTTTGAAGACATGAATCGCATATTTCACCAAATAAATTTAATCAGATTGTTTAAAATCTACCGAACATATTTTCATTATCCTATAATTAAGTTTTCGGCTGAATTTACTGCACTCCAATTTGGTACCACTTACGAAAAAAATCTTTGTTGAAAAACATTCATGAAATCTTTCCCCAGTTTAGACTAAGTGTGCACGCATTTGATTCAAGTGAAATCCCATCTTCGAGATTTATTTCATTTTACGTCTTTTCTATGGTTATGGCATTGAGAAGATAAGAAATTAGGTTGTGTAGATGAATTCAAAGGGAAATTCAATAAAAATTAGGCTTCACCTTTCTTGAAATACAAGTTCAATTTATCCTTAACCGGATCTATTCCAAGCATCCATAAATAACGCAGGGCTCATTTTTAAAAAATCGTTTATCAGGATTCACAAACCCAATTAAAATATTTTAAGAAAAGTCGGCCCTCTCGGACATAGAAACACGTCAGCTTTTCTTTGTTACCCGCGTACGGGTTGGTGAGCGATAGTCGTCGCAACCCATATAGAGGAACATTGCATTCATAGGCATCAGATCTCGAAGCGCATATAAGCGTCCGCGTGCATGAAGGAAGTCAACTCGTCGGTTTCGTATCTAAACGGTTTCCCGGGCCTTGCTGATAACTTCGCAGAAACTTCGGCGAAGTTCTTCTTTCCTCAAAATAAGTTTCGGCCGAGCTTTCATCTTTTTCCATCCGCACATGAACCATTATTAAGCACCCCGACTGGGGCAGAAGAAGACTTTCTCGGCGCGAGTGTTGTAAGCAGAGTTAAGGAACCTCAAACATGGCCGATGAGTTCAAACGAGACGCGGGTTTCCCATCCATTTCCAATGTATTGCAAGTCATCTTTCACAACTTGATCAGGTCTTGTTGAAGCGAACAGCGGGTTCAATCAGGATTCCTTCCGCGTCGCACGGGAGAAAAATAATCCCGTCAGTAATGCATTATTCTGTCGGCGACAATGTCAGCTGGAAAACAGAAAACGCGTATTTAAATTATACTTGCCTCCGAGAAGGGTGGGGCGTGACACATGAGCGATTTGGGATGACGAATATCGTTTGAGTATCCAGCTACCTGAGAAGGACACCAGCAGTGGTTCGGAGTCACTTGATCATACGCCCGCTTAGATTAGTAGCGTTATTAATATTAATCGTGAAACCAATTACGGCGACCCTGGAAATTTCTTTCCTCTCGCTGACATTACATAATACTTACGGCGATTGACAGCTGAGCCAGATTACTCGAATCAATCAGAAAAAGGATTATTTTGTTGAGACCATGACGACCATCTGAGACAAGTTGCTTCAATGCCAGTCCATATAGGAGTGACTCACTCTTAATACGGTGAACCACAGTTTTGAATCGTGCACTACTGCATGGTTTGATTTCTAAACGTGAAGGCTGTCTGACCCGTCTGAATATATATTAAATGCGGACATAAATAACTGTAAAAGTGAAAAAGTGATACTTTTTCAAAAATACAGCGAAATTTTCCGAGGCAACACAAAATGTACCAGTGTACTTTTTCTACAACGATCTGATCTTCAAGGTTTTTCTCCCCATCAAATGGGAGTTCTCGCCGATGATTTTTTTTCTGGTTCCTTGAATTTCGTTGTAGAAAGGATCCACCTGTATTTTAAAACGTTTTACAGTATTTCTTTTTGTTTCGTTGTCGGAAGACCTGACGCTTCTTTTTTATAGGTACCGAGACCAAAATCGGGGGCTTGGGCATTTTGGCGTTTTAAATATTATGTCTTTGAATGAATAGTTTTCCCAGGATTTTATCTCTTCAAAGATGACAGAAGATATGAAAAACGAAGTTGGTCACAACAGATACGTACGTCAATTTAAGCCTTCAATGGACATCTTTCTGTCAAATCCCCTCGTTAAAGTCTTTTATATGTCACCCCCTTTCACACGTGCACATCCCATGCTTCATTTTCTGATGATGACAACAGTTCACCACGGGGGAAAAGAACTCGCACAAAAATAAGTCACAGCAGCAGGTCGACGCCCGATCGCCCGGCAATGCATCACAAATGAAAAATAAATTGGGAAGAGAAGCATGCAAGCAAAATTTACGTTTTGCTTGTCGAAACACACGCGTAAAAAACACTTCGACACGGACGCATCATCGCAGGCCTGTCAACCGTTGACGAGCACAACCGGGACCGTCATTTAAAAATTTGACGTGATTCGAAAGAGAAAAAAGCATAAGAGGGGTGACGAGTCATCAAAGGCTTCCCGTTTGCGCACCGACGCACTCGGTCCCTCGTTGCTAAATGAATCACGCAGCTTCGACAATAGCTATATCGTCTCTTTCATCCACGTCGAACGCTTCCTGTTCTAAGTCGAGCGGAATAGTCCATAAATTACGAATAGATTTGCATGTTCGATACGATTGGAATCGAACTTGTCAGATTAAGCAAGTTATTCACCTTTCCCGCCAATACCTCTCCAATGATCAACTGCAAATGCTCATCGAACTGAAACCGACATACAATATCGTCAGGCCCGCCGAGCACTCATTATGTTGCAATGGCATCACACGAACACCGGCGCTAAACCTATGTAAGTTCTGTGAAGCAGCGCAACGTTCAGCAGTCGCCAAAAATATCTGCACCGCCTCTGAATATACATCTCCTGAATTGCATCCTTTCTCATGCGGTACAGAGGAATCATCCGAGATCACGTCCCGCGAAGGACAAGATTTTACACGCGTCACGTCGGAGAAGATTTGACCATATTAGGCAAGATTGAATAAAGTAAGCTACGCAAGTACTGCGCACAAGAGTGCACAAGGTAAAAACCCGTTGAAAATTCATGAAGTGAGCTTTCGCGCGTGGTCAGCAATATGAATAAATTATTTCGAGTTTAGCCATTGTAGTCAACATTCTACTGTACAAAATACTCCATAGAATTGAACACGGTAGGTTGTCTGCTCGGGCGACTGCACAGCTTGAGTTCGAGTTGGTACAGTACTAATCTCTGACTCCACGGTCGCACAAAATGCGTAACAGAGGCAGCCTGAGCTGCTGAATGGGCCCGACGAGCGGAGCAGCAGCAGAATTATTTCTCGCAAGATTTTACGTCGCGTACGTGGAATACGAAGGCCATTGATGACAAAATGTGATGATTAGCTCCGGCTTCGTTCTGCGGAACACACGGGCAGCAGTGAGGTACTCCCCGCATCTGCCGCGATCGTTCATGCCTGGAGAGCTAATCCGCAAATGCACAATGCACCCGTGAAGACGTTCGCGAGCTGCCAGCGGTCCAATCCAGCCTCGAAAGACCAGCGGGCAATTAAATGATGCACGCTAATGATGCCGAGCTAATTTTTTTTTCCTCGACTATTGGACAACGTCAAGCAGCTGAACGATCCCTCAGAAACCGCGGAATCGAGGCTCTTGTAAATGACCGCCCCCCTTCCTTACTTGTTCAAGGCATGACCAGGCGCCGCATTTCGGGGCATGAATCGGTTCGTGCTCCACACTACGACGATCCAATTCAGCGCTGGTCTAAATGACCTCAAGCTAGCATTCAAGGACACTCCGCCAACGAAGCACGGAAGCGCGCTTAGTCTTCACAATTTATGCCGGGCTCGCTGTTACAACTAGACAGAGGATGAAAGAGCCTATCCATCACAGAAAGGAAATGGAAAACAGACATCTTCGAAGAGCAACAGCCAATTCTTCTTGGCATGCGTATGAGCTATTTTATTTAAGCAGTCCGCGAGACAATACATATAGGGACCACGATTTCTGGAAGTATAGATGAATGTATGATGTACAGCTTCACGTGCGGCACCGAGGTTCGCAAAAAATCGGTGAAACTTCATCAGCAAAAACGCATACCGTTCTGTAGTAATTTATTTCGTCCGAAAAAGAGCGAAGGACGTCATCGAGAAACATTGATCACTGTCACGAGAGCGCATCAATCCCCTTGGAAAAGCAGAAAAACTACAGGAGTGTACTTTTATCATAAACCTGCGTAGAAATCGAAAGAGTGGAATTGACGGGTTGATGTAGTGTAGAATAGGTCTTTAGGTACGCATATTACTATCGGCAGATGTGGAGATGTACGCAGGATTATCCTGGATTCAAAGTTACTCTTGCATATTTTCGCACAGTTGCCTTTGGAGCTTCGAAAACATGTTGACGCAGAATAAACCTTTTTGAAATCTTTGTTGACAGATACAGTTTGAGTAAACTGATTCAGAGCCTGAAATGTAAAAGAAACCTAGTTCTGCGGCAGGTTCTTCAGCCACACCACCAGATGTTACTGGCCAGGCAGAGGAGGTACACGAACACAGTCATGTCTTACAAGATGAACAAACCAGAAAATGTCGAAAAGCCGTGGTTTAGAAAAAGCAAGATATGAAGGATGAATTTCATAAGTTGCAAGTTTCTTTTATTTTATCTTTGTTTATTTATTTGTTTAGAGACACGCAAGTAATAAGGCTTCGAATCTCCCGAGGTATTTTCGCGATTACCAAGAGAACTTGAAATCTTGAATGATTCCATCAGAAGCGTCACAGCGCAAATTAAAACCGCGGTCCGCCGCACTGAGACCGTCGACGGAATGCAGACAAAAAGTTCGGGGACGTTTTTAATAACCGCGGCGACGGAACGGTTAACCCCGGCTTGTGACAGCCAACCCATAAATTCGCACGACGCAACCAGGGCCCACGGGAAAATAGGAAAGTCGACACCATTCCCCAGCGTCGGCATTTCCTCCGTGCTAGTCATCAACGCAATTAGCGCATTACCCCGCGACCGAAAGCCAACTTCGCGACGGGGAAAATGGGCCACGGCGCGGGTACCCACATAGAAAATGTGACGCGCTTGCCGTCGAGAGGCACCTCAATAAACGTTCTCGTCTCGGATCTGGTCCACAAACATACCCATCGTTCCTATTCTTCAGATAAGTACAGTACAGTACTCACAACGGGACCACGCGGCGGAGTAGTTTCCATTCTCGGAAAGCGGATCAACTCCACGTTCCGGGGAAACGGTTCGCGTTTGGCAAGATAACAATCGGTCCAAAACAATACCAAGGACATTCTGAAAGTTGTACATCGCATATTTTTCCTCGCACGAAGTGACGTTCAACTTCAAGAGACGTTTTTGTGATCATGTTCTCCGTCTTCCGCCGATTTCCCCGGATGCACTGCCAGACAATTGCAAACTTTTCGGCATACAGTCGAGATGCTCACATCACTGGCGGGGATGCGTGATGCTTCACATGCCTTTCACTAAAGCGAGACATTTGTGTTACCCAGCAGTATATGCATCCGCAGAGAGCCAGCTCCGGATGAGAGATGCCGAATTTGCCACCACTGACCCGGCCATTTAATCAGGGTAATAAACCCGGGATATGTCGGCTGCTGATGACCGCTTGGCCTAGAAAAAACTACAAGAATTGTCCCAATTAAAAGCAAGGGGATGGGCATTCGGGCGACTCATTCGAGAGAAGCACCAACCAAATGTCACCATGAGAGAACTCAGCATCGAGCAGACATCGGGAAGAAACAAAGTGACCCCTAGAACAGAACCCAGTTTACCATATTTGAGCATTGAGTTCACCTCGCGGCCTCAGCGGTAGCTCATTTTAATAAAGAACGCGTCTCGCGCAAGCATTTTCCGAGGATGCCCCCGTATTCACAGCGAGGAACGCAAGGAAAAAAGTTTCGTTTACGATTGCTACCAACGTCGAAGAATTAATTAACGCCTCTGTGCTGAGAAAATGTTGCGCATTGCGAGAATTTTAGGTCAAAAAAGGAATTCCACGGAAGTTCCAGATGTGTTTCCTTCCAGGGCATTCATCGAACGAAACTTTCTTAAGCAGACGTACAATTCAATATTTTCCACGCTCGAGCGTCGACCACCATGCACTCGAAGGGATCAAAAGTCTTAATAATTGACGAAGCAAATTTATCTCGCGTAAGTTTTCCGCAGTTTCATCTAAGTAATTATTTTACTTTCAGAATTTTCTGCTAAGGGAAAAGAGAGCCAAGTGTCCCAGTACGTTCTTGACACATAGGATGGGCACAGCAAGATGTGTCCATTCACTGCGGCATTCGCGGTGATTTTTCTTTGAAAACCTGAAGAAGACATCTTGCTCCCAAGGGGCTGGTGACAGCATAAAATGCGAGTCGAGTCCCCGAAGCGTTCGATAATTTGTCAGAGAGCACATGGGGTCCCAAAAAAGGCGCGTTTAACATCAATGGAGATTCGTGCGATTTACATAACACTGCGACGTCGGAGAGATGAGATCAGGATGGCGATAACCACGGGTGAAAACGTTGCGCTCGCGAACAGCTTTAATCTCCGGCTTCGCCATAAATATTCCTCCACACGAAAGCTGACACACAAAAAATTTAGGAATGCGCAAGAAAATGTGACGATCTTTTTTATGATCATGTCGACTGAATTTTTTTTATTCTTCGACGAGCGATTGAAAAGCGTAAGCGACTCGCGACAGCGAGCAGCTCGACACGCTATTCCGCAATCCTGAATGTCGGTTCCAGGACGGCTGGCAGTTACGAAACGCTAAGAACAGGGAAGCCAAAACATTCCTTTGTGCGAAACTAAATTCTCCGCGCAGTTGTTCAAGCTAAGCAGCACAAAGGGAAATTTTGCACGGTATTTTGCCACATTCTTTTTCGCTCTCCTCCCCTCCAAGTATGGATACTTTGAAAAACGAGAATGCTTTGTTTTGGCTCCGCGGTTCGGAAATAATCAGACAAACTTGTGACAGATCAGCGAGCCGTGAGGAATTTTGACAAAGGGATGGAGGAGCAGTCATTCTTCATCCATCGAAAGGATAATGTGAGATGTCGGAATATGCTAATGACGTATACCGTTCTCTCATGCGTACGTCTCATTTATTACCGAAAATGAACCCTTAACAATCACTTATATGTTCGCCAAATCAAGATTTAATTTGCATTTCGAATAACACCCCGCGGGAAAAGATAACGAATAATACGGCGAATTTCGGACCAGCGTTGTTTATCGATTAGACAGCCGGTTGAATTGCAGCATACCGTACTGTGTATTCGGGCTTGGATTAAAAACGCATTTTATGAATGGCGTCCACTTTAAAACAAGTTACACATCACAAAAATTCACATGCAAATAACACGTTCCAGCCGAACCACATCTCTCGCACAACTTCTCAAAAAATAATTTCAATTTTTAATTCTTAAATTTCGGCGTAGAGTATTAGTATTGTGTGAAGAATCACAAAAATTTGCTCATCGGATTGATAAAATCGTATATTTCCGTGGATACTGAAAATTGATTCAAATCGCTTTATTACATTTCATATCGGATACGATTTTACATTCAACGTTATGATCCGCATTGATAACATAACATTCAGATGCGGCGCATGAAGATGCGGTAAAAATATTCGAAGAAGCGTTCGGCCATGGGAGAAGAAGTTTTTGTTATTTTGAATTATCCTTGATTTCGTACTCCTGTATCCTGTTATTGGACAGAGAGATAGAAGCTCCCCCATAGGATGTCCTCGGATTGGAAATAGGCGAGCTGAGATTTCAAAGGTGGTCCCAATATGTGGGCTGCGGAGTTCGGTGGCGTCAAAGCACCGGAACCGAGATACTCTCCGGATTTCAGGGGCATATTGGATCCACCTCGACGATATTTCATCGACGCGGCAGCAATTAATCTACCAGCCGTCAATGTGTCAAAAACGCGGACAGAATTTTTTCAAAACGGGTCGTGTAATATGTCGCACGGTCACAAGATGCAGGAGGAGTCGGTGGGGGGAGGGCTCATCAGACCTGACTGCCCGGATGATCGACGACGCCTCACGCTGAGTGTCGAAACAGGACAATGAACCGCGCGGAAGGAAATTCCGAGCGCGACGAGACCCCACGTACAGCGTACGCAGACTTCGACAGGTCATCCATTCACAGTGTCAGTCCGAAATCGTCGCATGCGTCACATATTTCGCTCGTCGTCGAAATAATGAACACCTCGAAGATACTGCTCCTTGCGCACCCGGGAAATTAGGTTCGCACCCAAACGCGATTATCGCGATCATCGCCCGCCGAGAGGCGGCTGTCGACTGCGGGATTCATGATGACCGCGAAGCCAGCGATCCATCACTCAAGTTCAATCATCCGTGATCAACTACTTCTTAACATTTATAGCTTTTATCCAAACTGCATTTACGATGACCCCATGAGCAAGAACCTCATCTTCATTCGAATTGTTTTCAATGATCTTATCAAATCAAACACTGGCTCCTGGTCACACACTATTTTTTACGCTCTCAGCTTCTTCAATGCACAGCAGTCCCACCGGAAATTCTACCTGTTGCGGGAACTGCTCAAACCATGTCACGAGAAAAGCACCCAGCAGTGAAATCACTGGAAAGAAGCGCGAACAGCGAAGATCTCCTGTTGGAAAATATCCTCCGAAGAAATATGAACGTCATTTCCGTATGCAAAATTGAATTTGAGCGATAAATCTTCTCAATTTTCAGCAGTGCTTGTACTTTACTTGGCCATGATTGAAACGCAGTTGTTCCGTGTATCTTTCTTTTCTAGCTTGAGTTTCCTGCAAGATGCTTGTCTCTTCTCAGTGCTCTATGATGAACAATGATTGTTCGGTAAATTTCAGCAATCATGGATAAGCAGCCTAATGATCGCTTCGGTAGATCAGTGGATACAGTGCAGTATTCGAACCAAAATTGTGTGAATTCTTACACTGGACTGGATATTCGAAAATACTGTCGTAGGATTCAGAGAGACAGATGAAACCTGTACACTGCGCAATCTGCGTCTGCGAACGGCTTCCGAGGAAGAGTTTTTTGCAGCCGTTGGAAGGTACGGGTTTACTTGTATGTTATTCATTGTACGTACGTTGAGCGACGGATCGCCACAACAAAATAGCGAACACGAGCTTATCCTCGAAGCCAAGACCAATCACTCAGAGCAGGTTGGGGAAGAACTTGAAGGGATTCTTTGCAGGAAGATCCGAGAACGTTTTCCGGAATACGTACTCCACAAGTCGCGATTTGTTATCGTTCGCGGGTGGTTTAGGCCTATTAGTGCTCGAACCCAAGAGTGAGCGGCGAAGAGCGTGCGACGAAACATATTCTAAGCCGTGTATTTTTCATAACTTTTTTTTCCTCCTCGGGTGACAGGAAGGAAGCAAGTCCATATCGAACCTGAACTGATTTCCAAGACCAGACCCACCTTTGGGTCAAGGCGTCGACAGTGTTTTATCCGCGACGTGATCCATTATTTTTCTGGTTCATCCGTCGTCCCGAGCCCGACACGCGGAGCCCACGACGAATCATCAATAACGCTGACGACAGTAAATATTACAAATACACGCAGCAACGCAGGCCGTGCAGGCGCCAGAACTCGAACCGCACGTTTACCCATGAGCTCAAGACACGCACGAGTCTTAAATCACGCTCACAGGCTCGCAACCCGTCACCGTCTATTTCCGCAAATTGAGCAGGAGGATCCTCAAAACTTCACAAAATGATTACCAGACCTCAAATCATGAATCCTTTCCGCCTCGATAACAGCTACAGACTTTCCGTCGGATTTTCGTAGTTTTCAAGGAACTGGGCCGTTTAACAAGCCTGTGGCGGGCATTACAAGGAACACAGCAGAGCATCCATTTAAAATCTCATAAATCATATTACCTTTACATTACCTTGCGTAAAAAACGGTTATCCCTTTCACTGCCCAGCACGATCAATTACGGCGAATTATTTTATGACCGTCGCTCGACTGAGGATAAAAATGAAATAAAAAACAGAACAGGTAAAACGTCATGGTCTCGTGTATATGCCTGTTCTCGAGAGAGAAACAACGCAAACAAACCGACATCGTTCAAAACCAAGCTCGAGCGAATAAAGTGTAATGCCTATGGCTTCACGCAGCTACGGAGCATGATTCAAAATAAATCGACGGAGTGTTGATAACGCGTACTCGTTCCTGGCTGAGTTGAAGACATCCTTCCTGACATCCAGCAGTTCGGCCCTCGTATTCTGAGACATGGCGTAAACAAAACCTTTGAGGAGAAGAGAGTACCGAACACTTTGAATACACCCCAGTAGCACGAAAGACCCGGGATATTTGGACCGAACTGCTGAAAAGTCAGTAAAAACAAAACTACAGTGGGGTCTTGGTTTACGAACTTAACCCATTCCTGGGCGAAGTTTGTGAACCAAATAGTTTCTTGACCAAATCACATTTTTCCTCAAGAAAATACAAGAATAATTTTAATTTGTTCCAGAACTTCAAAAATGTATATGTAAGTCAATAGAATGCTCACCTAAAATTTTTACTATGCCTAAAATCTAATAATATTTATTGAAAATTTTAGAAGAGAAGCTCAAAGAAGTGTTGATGAAGACAGGAGCCTAAGAAGGATGCCAGAGAGGGCAGGTGGAGTCAACACTTTATACACAAAAAATCAATCAGTAAATGTATGTGGGCCACTTATTCCATACTTTCATACAATTTAATCTCTTTGCACTTCTGTACACTCTTTGCAGCACTAAGCCCAACTTTCTTTGATTGGAAGCAAATTGAGTGAACTATTACGGAATAATTCTGCAAAAATACAATGGAAATGCTATAATAAAAGTCAAAACCATAAAATAATCATTTTATCTTTTATTAGAACCTCAACCCTGTAGAAGAGCAAGAAATATGAGTTGGGAAGTATATGGTGTCAATGTCAGACCCAAAGGGGGTGGGCATTTTTGGGAGGCCTGCCTTTGGCATCAAAGTTTATATACCCAAGTCATGGTTTGTTATCCAAGTCTGAAGCCAAAATGCAAAGTTGTTTATCCAAATAGTTTGCTAACCAGGGCATTTCTTAACCAAGACCCCAATTTATCTGAACTGAAGAGCTGAGAATCGCAAAGCAAGCCGCAAACGAAATAAGGAGACAACTTTGAGTTAGTTATTCAGGGGAATGAAATGCAAGTAAAAAACAACCCATTCCCGGCATGGTTCACCGTTACCAGCAAAGTTCATCATGCGAAGCTTGAAAATAAATTTAATTAGAACTTGAAAAATAAATACAAAATCAGTTAAAGTTTCCGACTTTATCATGAGGTAATTCAAAGACTGTTCCTCCTTAATTTCCCAAACTTGAGTGCCAAAAATTGAGGAGGAAGGGATCTCAAGAAGTACCTTCGATAATACCGGATCATAAACGACTGTTGGTGATTAAATACTACGAAATTACACCGACTATCATTTTCAATTAAACGCTGGACGAGTTATCGTTTAATTTCTCGTCTTGGTACTCGGACGGTTCATGGATTAACCGGCAATGAAGATTGCATCGTGAAATAAAATACAGGATATCATTTAGACAACAAAAATGGAATCCTACTGCTGCAGCATACCAGTTATTTTTCCTCCGGGAGATATCAATTAAGGTTCGAGTTCCAGCGGATGATTGAGATTCAAAGAATGAGGGGCATAATTTGTCTAGAGCCGAGGTCAATCAAACTGGGTTTAGTTACATTTTTCACGTCGTTAATCCATTCCACCTTGAGTAATTGCCCAACATTTAGCTATTCGGAGCACCCATTTCCGAAGAAACTTTTAAACTCTTTTACTCTCTCTCTCTCTCCTAACGACTTTTTTATTTTTTGGTTCTCCAGTTTATTCATGAGAACCAGCCTTGTGCGGCGGGTTGCTTTTCTCTTCTTCAAAAGTCGGACCATTTCTTTCAGCAATGTCGGCGTTGGCGCTGGAAAGGCGGCAGTTTTTCTCGAATCGCAAACGGCTTCTCGACGTTAACCTTGGAAAAGAAGATGCCGCTGGATCAAACGAATTGTGTGTCGAGGGCCATCCGACACCAACGGAGCACCATGACGAGTGACGAAGCCCGCATTGAAAATCCCTCAGCTCAAAGACGCATCCGATATCAAGAGGTTCTTTCAAGCCTTCCATGCACTGCATTCAAACGGATACGATCTCTCAACTCAAGCGATTCCCAAACCCAACGAACCAAGCGGAGAAGTGGATAAACCAAAAACTTCCGACTTGCTACGGCCAACATTCATTCGAGTCCCATGCAGATTAAAAACGGGATGCTAAATTGAACTTTTTGATCAATGTTTCAACTTTCAAGGTTTCGTAGAAATCCATAACTCGCTGCATGAAACGAAAGACAGCTTCAACTTGATAATCGCGTCCTGTCTGACGAGCCCCCGAACGCGGTCCATACTGTATCCGAGTGAGTTGACTGGGCGTCATTACATGTACTTATTTATGCAAGCATAAACCATACAGAGATTAAATCGCTTCTTTTTATCTTGTTTGCTTTCATGGAGGTTTCAAGTTTCCCCTTCAAGTGATAGTCGTTAATAGATTCGAGAACTTATCTTCTTTCAGGGTTCCGTGAATAATTTCTTGATTGAAGGATGATTCCATTCAGCACTAAATGTCCTCGGTGTTGTCAGGTTGTTGAGTAGTGCTTAGGTTTTTAAAAGCTGAACTGAGCCGTAACTTGGGATCTTATTTTTTGCAGCACAAGGCCTGAAAGTAACCTAAACCTATACGAAATCAGCGAGTGATAGAATAAAGAGGGGTACATGGTCCCCGGAGTTCGCAGAAAAGAAACGAAAAAAACGTTTCAGCCCGGCGGCTGACATCGCTCGTTTGGATCTGGATTTTCGCTGCCCTAGATTCGGCGAATTGCCTGTGGCAGTGTCATGGCACCATTCGACGATGTCGTTGGAACATCTGGCGACAAGAGACTGAACGGTTTGTGGCTTTGTTCTTGCCTACGTTTCATCCAGCGTCGTGCTGCGCTTCTCTCAGTAAACGCATGCTACGAAAGGCATTTTATTTTCCGATGCGGCAGGCGGAGGAAAAAAGGTACAATCCCCGAGATGCTCCACGGAAAATCAGCGCGACGAGCATTCGAGAAATCCAAATATTCTAAGAATCCCCGACGCATTTTCGATCCACTGCGACGAGCTCAGTCGCCGTCGAACTCGGAAATACGAAACTGTTTCAGAACTCAGCATTCAAAAGCTTTCTTCGGATTAGAAAAGCATTCAGCTGCACCAGACTGTGCGCCGAATGGAGTACTGAGCGCACAGGATTCTACTAAAGGACGTACAGGAGCTTCCATTGTAAAAAAATGTTTTAATCCTGCTTTCATTTCGCTCCTCATATCGGCTCTTGTAAATGTGTCAGCTGAAAAAATGCCGACTTGACGAAATGCAGGAGAGTACCGGATCAGGTTTGCGAAACAAGTGTGTCTTCTGCGACCCAATTATAACTTCTGCACGCGTTACGAACCACAGAAAAAGGACAGAAAAAAGAAGAGACCACTTCATCAACGCGTCTGACGGGTCAATCCACGGAACGACGAGCTCCCAGAGCTGAATGAAAGGAGAGTAACACGTTCAGCAACGAGGCAAACGGGATGATGAACAAGCGACACGCACTCAGCGTTTCACTGCGTAATAAGCCTGGAGATACTGTATACAAGCGCCGCGCGACGCTTGTTAAAGAAAGAGCTAATCTAGAAAAGCGTGGCGCGTTTTAGTAAAATAAATAAATTTCCAAAGGAAAACCGGGGCTCTCGTACTTGGGTTCTTTGAAAGATCATGAAGAACAAAAGTCACTCTTTCATTACACTCCCGTACCTCGCACCTCCGTAAATACTCTACAACAAGTTTGCACAGCTACAACTTCACGGTGACTGCTTTTTGAACTGCAGTTGTTCGCATATCTGCTTCGCTTCCAGCCTTCGTAAAAGCAAGCAATATCTGACACGTTTCCAAAAGGAAGAGGAACGAAAGACAGGAAGCGTAGCAGCTTCGTCACCGAATCGCTCCTCGGGTGAAAATTATGCAACTTCACGAACGCTTCATCCGACTCTCGTTCGACACGCTGAGACAATCAGTTCAAACATAGAGTCTGGTTTGACGAAACTCGTTTCCCTCGGAACATCCGTGTAATTACCTGCTAAATTGGTTTTGATTGTCGCCGGAAGGACACGGTCGTTTGTTCCGGCCGATTTCTCGCTGTTATCGCCTACGCTATAAAACTCGTTATCTCGGCCACGAAATACCCATTCAAATCGGATCCATCGAGCTAAAGAAAGGGGACACGACTACAGAGCGATAACAATCTGACAGGGAGTGACGACGGAAAACTTTCAAGATGAAAGTAACTAGCTCCGGAGATGGATGAGCGTCGAGTCGCGTTTTAACCCCGCGGATTCCCGCGATGAGAACGCAGCAGCGAGACCAAGGGTAACAGTTTGGGCTCGGTTCATGGCTTGAACATCAATTCATTACGT
Organism: Notodromas monacha; assembly: GCA_905338405.1. Classification (NCBI taxonomy): domain Eukaryota; kingdom Metazoa; phylum Arthropoda; class Ostracoda; order Podocopida; family Cyprididae; genus Notodromas; species Notodromas monacha. The sequence goes on along the minus strand of CAJPEX010000018.1, from coordinate 44,077 downwards.
TCGAAGGGTCGACCAAGTGCTGCATGCATGCACGCAACATATTCCTTTCCCAAATGCCGCGAAAACTTCTAAAGCCACAACCGATTCATTATCCCTCGTTATCATGACATAAAATCCCTAAACGCGTCCAAGTCCAATACCCTTCATGCTCTCCTTGAAGAGGAGCAAAGCATCGCGATTGATGGAACGCGCGTTCGTACTTTCGCGATTGGCGCTTAGGATTGAATACGACGTCTAGGCGTAGCTTGAGTTCCTCAGTTGTTTCGACAGCCTTCCGATAAGTTGCCGGGTGCTCAATGGAAATAGATGGTTGGCGCGGAGGAGGAAGAGAAATGTGTTATGTCTGGAAAAGTTCGGATCGGAGTTGGCGGAAGGCTTGTGGTTGCCGCGTCGTCGGAGAGAACTGTCACGGTCCAGAAGTTGGGAATTTCTGTCGTACTTCTGGCGGTCGATTGTGGGAACAAGATTCATCGCGGTCTTCATTTCTGTCCCCCCCACAGGATGAGAATAACTGTGGACTGGGTGTGCTGCTGTCTCACATGTCTGTCGATCTTGATCCGCTGGGAGTAAGCGTTGCGGGGGAAGCGGAGCTGTCGAGACTGCAAACAAAGACGGTGGGAACCTAGACACGTTGGCGCGTTCGCCAACTGTCTTCTCGGCGACGCGAAGGATCCTCCACGGTTCGATTTCTCGCAACATACTGTCATCGCTCCACGAAGATTCATCACCGCTGAATGCGGCGGATTTGCAGCTGTCTCATGTCGCGTTCCGACCAGATCTCACTCCTACGCCAATCCGTTGCATTCGTACATTTTCCGTACGAATTGCACGGATGCAAAACGCCTCTCAACCTCATTCTTTCATTCGCTCAATCCCTAACACAAGTACAGTATACCCACAGCCGTGTGCGGCTTAGCATCTTGAAATTGCGGGGTTTCGATTTGCATGCATGATGAGTTCTGATCTATATTACCAGCAGGTCGACGGACTGGACAAGAGTTATTCTACTCTGTCGATGCCGTATTTCTTCGTATATAAGACGCCCCTTTTCACTGAAATTGGCTTTGAAACATTAGTGTGCGTGTTACATTCGATGGCGTCCTAGATTAGCATATAAAATGATGATCTCCGAACAGCTCAAACTTTTGAAAATGAATGAAGCATCAAAATTCCCCTGCGACCAAACAGAAAAATATGCTGAATTGTACTGAGTATAGAGCAGCAGCAACACAACCGCGAATGAAGAAAACATCGTGACTCACAAGGGTCGGAATCAAGACTCGTCCCCTTTATTGAAAGTTTCAATCCATTCGGGCTTAAAACATTTTAAAAGGACGACAGAGAAAATGACAAAGAAGGGAGTTTCATGACACATATGTAGATCTGCGATAACTACCAACACTTTCTAGTGATTCAGATAAAAATGATTCACGAGCACGTTTTAGATTCACAAAAAAAATATTCATTTTGATGAGCAAAAAGGTGGGGGGTTCTAATTTTCGAGTAAATGCGAGTATGATAGTGCCTGCATGCCGTGTGCTCTGTATGCTAGAAGTGCTCTGAAAAGCGGAAAAAACATTATTCATGACTCTATTTCTACACCGCCATACAAATGAAGCGCAATATGGGACAAAGCCTGAGCACATTCTCCGCACTAGATCAAATCTTTGTCGAGCGACAGTCCAGGAATCACGGGTATTGAGTGGCAGCGTTCAGCCATGAGGCATTGAACGAAAAGGCGGACTTGCGGTGACAAACCTGGTGTGAACCTTGCGTGACACCCAAATCCGAGAGAAAACAAAATCTGTAGCCCTATTCATCCTCCCCACGGCTGCGGCGACACTCGAGCACATTGAGTCGGGTTTGAAAGTACCTACGGGCTTCGTCACGGTGAAGCATTCATCCGGTGGTCGGAATCGCACGATTCAAAACGGGGCCGATGTGGCGAAGCCGCGCAAAACATCCTCTCCAACACTCGTCATTCCCTATTTCCCTGAGAAAGAAAGCTGATCAAACTTTCTCACTGAATCGGTGCGTTGCAAAGAAAACGCATGTCGGCGTTGCATGGCCATACTTATCGCGGGACTCGAGTACAGTATTTTTCAGTGGCCACACAAGATGCCAGTCCGAGGAAAAGCGGGGTTTCTTTGAACGCGAAGAAGAAAACTCTTCGGGACCGGCGAGCGTGTCTAAGCGGACTCTCGAGGGGTACATTCATTCGCCAGCAGTTCCCACGTCCCGCTCCGACCCGGGCCTTATTTATGGATTCGCAACTTTTTCGGGCCACGACAGCTCGGCCTGAAAATTACGAGGTTCGTCCCGCAATGAACGCTGACTCAGCTACTCGGCGTCGCAATTTTAGCACCTTGTCTGTGACGACCTGAAATCCTAGGCTGGCTGCCGTTAACAGGCGAGGGGGGAATGTTGCGCCCAAGGGAAGATTTTCTCTGCCGACATTCCTCAACCCGGGTTGAAAGGTGCGGTCTTCATATGACGGGCTTCTCGCCCTCATTTTTACGCAAGTCATAATAGCTGTCCGCTCGCCTGCTTACAGCTCGTTCCGGCTTCCGAGAAGTTCCGAGTGGAAAGTTTGCGGCCACGGAAGTCAAGCGTCGCGAAAACGACGATGAGCTCGTGCTTTTCTCGCAGAATATTCTGCTTGCCCGCAGAAAAAAATGCGTGCATTGCAGGAAATAACCATCATTGGCTCTAGCCCACGACTACTCCAACAGACCCGTACTACCACTGAAAATGACCGGAAGAATTCAAACTGGCATGCGATCAACCGACACGAATGCAGTCATGTCATGCAAAAATTCGCCGTAACGCACAGTTCATAAGCACAACCTTAAACCGACTTCTTAAAATGCTAATGCGTTCACGAGATCAGCGGAAATATGGGTTGTCCGCTCGCAAGAAAACCCCACGCACATCGAACACGTTGATATTCCTCACAAATTCATGAATAAACATGAGAATATCATACGTTAATCCTCGAATGCCTTCATCAGAAGAACATTTTAGAATACAGGTTTGAAACGCATACAGGATCATTTTCTTTGAAGCGTGAGAGACACAGCCACACAAGCTCGTGAACCGTAGCACGTGTCAATTGCGAAGAAAAGCTACATTATTTTACTTCCTCTCGAAATATTTGCGTAAAACGATCGGTATTTATTATTTACGTGATTATAAATATCAGTTTTTGAAAATACGCAACAAACCTTGCATTCGATATCCGGAGGCGAAAGAAGATCAAGTCTACAGGAAGCATGAAGGCAGAAGAATAATGAAAAAATCATGTCATACGAAAACTACCCAGCAAAATTTGTCCAGGTTATTTCGAGCTGTACGGTGTACTCAATTAGTATGATATTTCAATGATGAATTTATTTTTGATATGATTAGTATTATCATTATTTTATTTAAACTATGTACAGTACATTTCTCGTACATTTAATGTTTCCTGCGTTCAACGTATTAACCTCCTTTTCCCTTCCAAAATGTTCAAAGTTTCTGTGGCGTATATCCGGACTGCGTCGCCAAATGAGCAGCTCAAAATCGGGGCGCGGCCTATAATCGCGTAAATAAGACGAGGAAATGCTTTCGTTGCATCTCAAGTTTATCGCGGGGTGTGAAACACAGCATTGAAGTAAAAAGCATCGGGATTTTGTTTTTTATGCTTGGCAAGGGAGGAACATTAGCATCATCGAAGGTAGTGTCGGTAGTTGCATTCAGGGCACCATTTTGAATAAGCGAGGAATCGACGTCGGAAAGGAAGCTAGAGCGGGGATGATCACCACGGCGTCAGCAGCATTCGAAAATACGGCGGGATTCCTGTCCGGGACACTGCAGGGCTGGTACACAGGCGTTTCCAGGCCTGATAAATAATCCCCGGCGGTGGAACACTCCCCTGACGCCCGGTAATCTACAGACAAGCCTTCTTCCGATCATATTGTCTCGGTGAAAACCGCACGTCTAACGGGAAGGCCTCTCCAGTCGACACCTCAGCCGTGAAATTCGGCGCAGCCGAGAAATACAAAAGGCCGCAAGAGGGTTCCACAATGCCGGGCCTTCGTATTTCGAACAATCGATCGATTATCCATCCAATTACGCATAGAACAATGGTCGCACGCGTGACCATCCCGCGGAGAATATTCAGTCACCGCCCGTTCCGCTGATTCCCGGATTCCCGAAACCGCCTCGTAGCAAATTTAATCAATTCAACTAACAGCCATTCACGCCCAGTAAATGAACCCCCCGGAGTCAGATTTCGCGTCGCTCTTTCGCGGAACGTCCCTGGCTATTCAGAAACGGCTCATCATTCATGCTTCGATTTCTGGCCAATGCCGATGCGGTATGTGCATTACATTACAGTACTACACACAGTAGAGCAAACGGCGCAAGGTAGACAATACGGCGCGGCGAGACGGATGAACGTCTGAGCTCTTGATGGCGTCGTAGATGTGAGCCTCTGCTCCCAGACATCGCATCATCGGAATGCGTCGGAATCACTTTCATTCCTTATTTTGCTCAGCAGCTTCCGGTAATATTCCGAGTCATGCCTCGATAAATAAAGGCTGGTTAGGTTGCTAGAGATGCCTGCACAACCAGTCAGACGCGTCGATTCGCACCCGCATACAGAGCCATGGACTCGTGGGTATTCATTCATTTTTATCCCGGAGATTTGCGCATTTCATTCGGATTACGCTGCAGGCGCATATCTTGAGAGAAGAGAAAGTTGGCGAGGTAACTTGGAGCATGCAATAAGAAATCGCATTCAGTTATTGATCGTGACAGTCGGAGGAGCATCCGCTAATTGCTTCTTATTTGATGCCATTATTCACGCCGAAATAATGGGCCTCGAGGGAGGCGAAAATAATGCAGCCAGCGGCAATGCGACAGACGCTTCCTTAGGGTAGTCAACCCTAGCGATAATGACCTGCATTATTCCACCTGAGGCCGGGTTGGAGTGTTTACCGCAAACGCGTCGACTCATATATTCCAGCGTTGGAGTTCCTCTGCCGAATGCAGAAAGTAAATGGATATTCGAGCGATGAGTGTATAGTGATTAATGCGTGAGGGAATAAGGGGTTCTTTCTCGAGTTCTCGTGCCATAACGCAAGCAAAGTGGGTAAATAGGAGCAATCGCAGCGACGAGTGCGGGATGCCCAAAAAGAACCCGTCGACCCTTCGTTCTGTTTCCAGCTCCACTCCTTTCCTGCCGACGCGGATGGAAGATGAATAACGGGGCATTTCCCGGGGGTCGCGATCTCAACGACAGCCAGTCTGCTCCTCATCACCAACCCCCACACGCCACCGAGCTTAACGAGTCTCAATTCGCGGAATAATCCCAGAACTCATCGACGGGCATCGGGAAAGGCGTCTCATCGAGTGTCTCATCGACGTCCCATACGGGGCCGCAGTCTTTTCATTCCCGCACACGAAAAAGCAGGAGACCCCCGGATGAGAAAAACGTTCGGCCCGGTGTTTCATCACGCGCGGCTTTTCATCCGCGGTCCCACACCAGCAACCTCATCATAAACAAGGTGCTCCATCTCCTGATTAATTCGGCGACTGCGTGAAAAATTGAATAGGAATATTGATGATCAATTCCTCAAGAACTCATCATCACTTTTGAAAAGGGAACTAAGTTTGGGTTTAAGTTTTTTTTTTGTATTCAGACAGAAATATGAGTCAAGTTCCGAAAATAAACAGTCGAATCCTCTCGGCCAGAAAGGTTTAGCATTACCAATTACCGTACTCATCATGGCTCATTTTTGGAAATTTATCCGTATGAAATTGAAGTAATCCTGACAAGTTTGTGCTCTTAACTTTCGGAATTTCACAAATTTCAAAGACAAGAAGAGGAACAGTTATACGGCCGCTTTCTTTCCTCGTTTGCCTCAATAAAAAAATAATTTTCAGATGAAAATTTGCCCAAGTTTGAGCCCTCTTTTGCGAACATTTCGCGATGCGAAATTTTCCTGGTATGGGTTTTCGTGAAGCGGGATCTCTTACTTTCAGTACCACTTGCCATCATTAAGGTTTTAAGGGCATCTCCGAAGGCTTGGGTCAGTCATCATACAGGTGTACCTTTCACTGCACTTGGGACCCAGCAGAAACCCCTAGCCTAAAAGATCATCACTTTGAACTTAAACATACACGGCTAGAGTAAATAAGAGGGAATGCATCGATGGCTGATTTCCCCTTTAAATCATTCAAGATAGGAACATTTGACGGAATTCAACGGTATATTGTAAGGTGATACACAGGAAATGCTGTGGAAAATCCTTTGGAATGACCTGATCAACTCTACTGCAATACTTTCGCTTGAACTCTATGAAAAATGGGAAATATTGTACCGTACACAATTTAGGCACATAGTTTATCTGAAACGGTACGAAGGTCTGAATTATAGTACAGTAATTTCACGAACAATATCGAGTATCTCGCGCACATTTTCTCTCCAAATTTCATACAAAAAAGCAGGTGCAAGGCATACATGAATACCGGATTTGAGGGAGGAACTTTCCAGGATATTCTCTGTAAAAAAAAAAAAAAAAGTACCACGAACGTCTTACACGGGGGCGCGTGGCACACGAGTAATATGATATGCTAGACTCGAACTAATGATGAGGTGTATGATCTATCAATCTTCCCGGAGTCATAAACTTTGAATAATCCCAGGAGGAACTACGGAACTACATTTTATTCCGCGCGTTTTTGGGCTTCGTTGTTCTTGGATCGCAAGCGGATACTCATTCGCACATTACCAATTCGCTCGACTGCCTATCTCACGAATAAATCTCAGCCCAACCCGTTCACAGGGATTGATCTGGTTACCATATCGAGGTCAGTGAATCTCCACGGGAATTGGATGAATAAAAGTGTACTCTTCGGTCATGCAGGCGCGACCGAAACCCGACGTCAGCCAGAAACAAGGCATAAAAGCGGTGCACCCGGGCTCCAGCGCAGTGATTACCGGATGTCATCGACGCGACATCGCTGGAAAAGCGTCGAGTGAGGCGACAAATGACAGCCGCGATTGACATCGTCGAGGGAAAGGCGAGCCACTGCCGGCGGAAATTAACAGCGGCGGGGAAAAGAACGATCCGGCGTGTTTCCCCGCACGCAAACAACGGCGCCAAGCAATAAAAATAATGAACGCACACACGACACCAGGAAGCGGGTGGGCGAAAATTTCCTGCCGTTCGTCGCCCGCTCTCCCACGGCGTTTGAAGAGCATCTTATTAAAAAGAAACACCCGTTCGCAGTTGTCACAAAATGCGTCGGGCCTCGGAGCCGCCGGCGAGGAAACGGAGCGAATCGCGGCAGGGAAGATCGCAGTCGGAGTCGGCAGGGTACCGTGTCTTGCGGGCAACTCAAGAGATAGTTGGATACTGTATATACTGTACAATGCCCTAGCTAGCCTCCTTTGGTTTCTGGCAAAAGGTATAGTTTCAGGTCTTGGAAGACATTTCTAGGCGAGCTGGAAAATACTTCCTGAAACAACAATCCCTCCTCCGATAGTCGCGAAGGCTTAACGGATAAATGACATGAAACAGTCGGGTGTTGTTCTCTACAGTCCCACGTAAACCTTACCGTCTCCTCAAGGATTGGATGGAACTGCGAGATGTGACACGACTGCTGACTTGTTTTTTAGACTAAAGTACAATAAACGTCGTGTGGCACGCTGGAAAAAATCTTGAGTAGCTCGATTCATACTCCAACTAGCTTCATATGGTTTTCTCTTTTCTTTTTTTTTTGCGGGATGGGCTCAATTCTAGGGAGAAAATTGCAACTTTCTAAACTCCCGCGAATCTTTCATGCGATAATACAAGCAGTTAATATGAGACCAAATGAGTGACGCTGCTTTTCTGTTTTCAATTTCGGACGACTTTTATTTTCGCTTTTAACTGACATCGACGACCAACGCAAAACAATCATTGTTTATAGCGAATGATGACTGAAGTAACTGATCATTACGCTAAAATGAAATCATTCTACTGTATTCCTTCAAGTAATTAACTCAATTCCGTACTGTACTTTCATTTTAAATGAGGCGCTGTCAAGAAAAGTGTAAGGGTCAACAAATTTAAAAAATGCTGCTACAGAATAAGTACGTTCTGAAACTCTCCGACTTTACCAGAAAAATAAAACATGCGAAAGCAACGCAGCTGTTTTCAAACTAGATGAATAAGCGAATGGATTAAATGCATCAAGGCGGAACACCCCGGAAAGAAAAATCTCAACCGTTCGCGGAAGGCTTCACCTCGTCAAGCTTGAATCCCCTCTTCTGAGACTTGAATGTGTTATTGGACTGATGCCTTTCAAGCGAGAATGCGATGAAAAAGTCTCGGTTGCAAGAGATGCTATAAAACTACGAGCAAGTCAGAGTCAGTACATTCATCCCCCCAAGCAGAAAATACGCGTAAAATGCAGCAAGCAAGCAAATGAAGCAGAAAATCGAACGAAGGACGTCTGTCCCCGTCGTTTTGCTTCTCGTATCTGATACCAGGTCTTCAAAAAGACTTCCGAGAGACTGAAGGAAAATCTAGTGGAAATTCACACGCTGCGTGATTTGCTGTTGACTTATCTGTAAAAGTATGATTTCCGAAGAAAAATTATCCCCTTATTCTGCCAAAGAATTAATTACTTGATTCATCCCCCAATATAGACAATGATGATTGTAATGGGAATTTTGTATTTGACGTCCATGTCAATTTCAAGCTTGGCATAATTAAATAGATATCGTCCGAAATCGAAAGCAGAAAAGCCCAGCCACCCACCTGATCTCATGCAACCTGTAGTCGCATCAAATATTCTTGAGAATCCAGAAAGCTTAGATTTTTTGTAAAAAGTTGAACCATGAAACCCATGAAACCAAACGAAAGGAGAAGAGAGGAGGCTAATTAAAATAGCAATCGAGCTACTAGAGACTTTCTTCCCTAGTTGCAAGCGGGTTTCAGATTTTACTTTCTAAAAATTCACCAGCCATATTACGCCACACAGTGTCATCCAGTCCTTTCAAGAAACGCGAATGTTTACTTGAAACTTTATACAAAGAGATCCACATAGGAATGTTTTATGTCATTGATCAGTTGAGCCTTGGGGACTATCGTAGGGATTGTTCCTGTAGGAAATATTCCCCAGCTCGCCCTGAAATGTTTTCCAAGGGTTAAGACTGACCTTTTACGGGTCGCTCGCTGCCGAGAAGGCAGGATTCAGAAAAGGGGCAAGCACGCTTCGGAGATCATACATAGTGAAAAGTAATTTCCTCCTTTCGCGCTGCTCGCGAACGACGGTCCGATTCCTCTTCGCACATAATTTCAGTGTCCCGTTCGGCCGGATGCCCCACGTTTTCCGAAGCCCTTCTCGTTCCTGGGAAATACTCCGTCTGCTGCAGATATTGCCACGGCCTCTTGTGCAGTTAGCGTAGGCCTGGAAACTCCTGACTCCATTACACTAGACCTGCGACGAAGCCGAGCGCCTCCAGAAGGAACAAACGTTACGAACAAAAGTGGTCCCTGAATAAGTCAGTCGGTAGCCGGGAGCAGAAGTAAACGGAGTCCAGTATATTCTGGAGACCTTTCCTGAAATCCATGGTGTTTTCGGGGATGAAATTAAAACACGTTCGAGCCATCGATACGCACGGAGAGGTTTGCCGTACTTGCACTCGCCCGGAATTGCATTTCTGCTCCATCGTGGACGTGATACATGGACAAAGTCTATACAGTACTAGAAAGTGGAGCCTGCGCTAATGAGTGTTCAGATTTGTCGACGTTTCTTCGCGCAAGTTTCAACTTCACGCCGGGAATAATTCGATTTCTGAACTCAGTTTCAGTTAATGGCTGAGTTCCTCTTTTCACGAATCAAGTTTTGCACAACTTCAAGCATACTCGAAAGCAAAATAATGGATAACTTCCTCCGTTTATTTTCGGAGGGAATTTTCAATTTGATGTACAGTACACGAGAGGTCCAAGAACGTTTCTAGATCGGCAGCAAAAAAAAATGTAGAGCAGCAATAAAACGAGCACTACCACCGCGGTGGAGAATTTACAGAATACCGCCCTCTCTGCCTTTACCCCGAATAAACGAAGACAAAATTTCAAATTTGCAATAAACTGCGCCTCATAGAACAAATGTCTTGCCATGTGAGAGGGGTCGACTTCAATCATTTTTTTCTCCAGAGAATAGGCTTCCTGAATTTTACGTTCGCCGAAATTCAATCTTGCTGACACTTGAAATAAGGTAAGTAGTGTTTCAACATTATTGAAGCGCTGTACATTTTTCGGGGTTCTAGTTAGGTTGTGTGGATCCTGTAAAATATTAAACTTGCACCGGACCTGGAATTTAAATAACCGCAGTTTGTACAGTTGTCTACTCAACCTGAACTTTATGATCAATATCGATTTTTTTTTTGCCGCCCATCGACAATTCTGCTAAAAGGTTCTGGGCCTTTGCTCCTTCATGCGACTGTCTACACTTCCCAGAGGATTCCTTGGTCAACCAGGAAGTTACAATTACTGTATAACGAACATGGAAAGGATATGAATACATTCTAGTGTCAAGATACATGAGATGCACGAATTGACACGCTCGAAATCCTAAGAAACAGAAACTGTTCTTTGATTCCATCACCTTCTGGGACATACTGTATGCCTAAGCTGCTCCGACACAGAAACCGATTTTAGAAAAGGCTCCTCGAGCCAAAAGGGCGGAGGAACTCCGCCTAAGAATCATTTCCGTGCTGTCTGCTTTATAGCAGTAAAATGGAACCTCTATCTGCATTTGACATTCTTCTCTTGAAGATAATATGGGCTTGAATCGTTCGCAAAACGCTGACAATCTGGTTCATTCGAAGCCCTCACTTCGCAGCTATACCTGAGTGCGCTGTGTAATCTCGCCGGCAACGATCCCGTGCATGCACTAAGCGCAAACAAAATAACTGTCGCCCAGCAAAGCATTGGCCCACGGGCAGATCGACGAAGGTGATGAAGAAGGCGTGAGCTAAAAGGAGCACGCGCCGAAAGACGCGTTATCGACCCAACCTCACAAAGCGTACATCTCGCCATTACAATAATTATCGGGCGTTCGCTCACGTAGGAAGACATCGACGCCCGTCGCCACGATTATCCGTCTGCCAGGGCGAGCTGGAAAGCCGATTGCCGATAATTCCCGCATTACGCCCCCGGTTCGGCAAACAATCGCAGAATTGAGACAGACAGAGGTTTGTTATCCTGCGGAAACGAATTCCCTTCACCGACAGAATGAATCCACCGCTCAAGGATAGCTCGCCGACCAGGAAAGTACATACGGGACGGAATGGAATTGCCTGCTGCGCTGTTTGATTTACGATTCGGGCCGGAATTTGCAGTTAAGAGCTTTTTTTTTGCCCACCCCTCATGTTGAGCCAAGATGATTTGAGCGGATCTATCCATCACGCACACGCGAACATGGCACAGCACGCGACACGTTCCAGATCGCAACTGTGGCACGACGGTCTTCAACAGAGTTGCCAGTGGGAAACAAGGTTCACGTCACCGGCGAGATGGATCGCGGATCAGGTCCCATATTGACAGCTCGGCGATCAAACACGCCGGAAATGGCCCGTGTCTTAGATGCATCGTCCTGGCGCTTCGCAGACACGACGAGCCAATTCCCACTTAATTTCAACAGTCATGTTGACGCATGTCCACTTCGCGAGTGTTTTCTGGAACCGTTAAAAAATATTTTCCGCGTCGGCAACTGAATATGAAGTAGGCCACAGAAGGGACAACGATCATTCGTTTAAATTTCCTATTGTTCCATCCCGGCGGCTGCGTTCAAAAAGGTTCGCGTGGCTAACATGCAGACAAATGTTGCATCAGTGCCTGCCGCTGACCTATTTCCCATTTCTTTTTCATTCATTGGGCGGTGAACGAACAGTAGAAACATCGACAAAGTCTTCCGAGGCTGTGTGGAAAAAACAGTGAAAACATTTCCTGCCTCACGAGGTTGCTCAAATAAGGTCTCTGCGTGAACGCGAAACAACTGAAGTACCAGAATAAGAGGCTGAGTGAGATGGTAAACATAGCAACGCGCGTTCGCGGGAGTAAACAGTGACACGACGCTAGCGTCCGAACTATTCAGGTCCGAGCTGGAAATCTTGCCCAGGAAAGTAGACTCGGATATGGAAAGTACTGTCGGTGTCAGGCACTTGACAGAAGCTGAGACGCTTCCACGGAAAACCACGGAAGAAAAGCAACGCTTTTAGAAGAGGAAGGAAACTGCTACAGCATATTTTTCGCCCGGGGTTTCATTTTCAGAAAAGTGCATCATTTCGGTGAGCTGCTGCTGCGTCTCCACTTGATGACGAGCGCGGAAGACATGAAAATATTCTAAGCATCATCAAGGCACTAGTGTTGGCGTCGAAAACGAGCGACAAAAATGCTCGTGGGACTCCAGCGCCGACTTTTGACCCGCGCAGACAAGACGGTTCAGGTCATGCTCGTAACGCGACCTAACTAAAAATGCCGTGCATTTAAAGAATCGAAAATGTTTTCGTTGAACCATCCATTTCCGTCACTCCGACGGAGAATTCAGAATTATATGCTTTCTTAGAAGTCACTTCATGGACATTATGCCCGTATTCGTCAGGAAATCATAAAAAAGGCCTTTCCAAACCTGTTTTGATCGTCATACTCTGCGGTGGTGGGTATATTTTGATCCCTTTAAACTTTTCATCACGACAACTCTTCACACTGTACCTATACAAGAACAATGAAACGAACCCCCTTTTTTTCGGGCTAAACTTTGGTTCACACATGTTATGAATGAGCATCTCATCGCGTCAAAAAACCGCGAGCGCACACCAGAAACAGCAGAGGTACAGAACGTTACTTCAAATCAAGCAGAAATAATCAGTCCGGTTAAGATAGGTTAGCGTCACTTTCTGTGCTTTCTACAGAAATCACAGAATCATTGCAATTACTGTACAATGTCCAAGGGGAGTAAATTTGGGGTCGTGGACCTGCATTCATCAATACAGTATTCAATAATCCTCCAGGGTTGTTCTGATCGAGCATTCTTCCATAATGTCACAGCCGCTTCTTATTTGTTCATTTTTGCGGAAAATCACTGCTTTGCTATACGCTGCTTCGGGTCACGCAGTTTTGGGAAGCGATGAACTGTCTCAGCACCCATAGACATCGTTCTTCGAAATTTTGCCACGTTTTTTAGCTGTTATTCTAGGCTTGAGACGCAAAACATGCACCGAAAGCTAGACATGAGGATTAAATGGCACGGAGAGAAGACGCCAGGTAGACTTCTTCACGGGTCGTCAGGCGGGAAATCACGAGAGTTCCCGGTGGCATATTTGACTCGGTTCGCTACCTGGGCTTTACCTGCCTTCTTTCGGCAGCTTTCGTCCCCCACCCACGCATTCTTTTTGCGATCTTGTTTTCCGGAACGTCTCACGCGCCGCAGGTTCTCCTGTCGGGAATCTCCTCTCCCCCATCGATTCCCGACAACGGTTCCCCACTGCATAAACAATCAGAACGCGCTTGAGCAACATGGGCTTCGAGCAAAAATATGCCTCTTTGCCGTGTTAACTGCCTCCACTCGCGTGAAGTGGCGGGTCCGCGAAGGGAAATGCTGTGAGTCGCAGTGTCGGGCGATAAGGGACACCTTATAGCGAGATTTCGAAACGTTTCTCGTCGAGCGCAAATCGAACGCACTGATGAGCCCTCAAAGACAGGCACATACTTTGCAAAGAATATAATTTTCCTCATGAGCGTCATGCATTAATTCACCAATTTTAAGCACTTGTTGGACTACTCTTGTCCCTCATCGTGATTTAAGCGGTTGAACAGGACACCGCTAAAACTAGGCATCATCGAATCGCAAACGGCAAAAAACGAGAAATGACGATGGTGAGGGAGAAGCTTCTTCTGTGCTCATACAAGTGATGCTCGTATTCTTCAAATTTAACGAATCGCATTTCTCTCAACAAAAAAACGAAAACTCCCAAATCTGTTACATAATTTTCCCGCGTATTTTCGATTGTTCTGATCCGAAAACCCCTACTTCGCTAGCCGTGTCAAAATGTTTTCATTTAGAATTCTATATGTCTTATGAAAAGGTTACAACATGGCATGGACATCTGGGACTTTCAACTTGAACGCTTTCTTGTGTTGTGACTAATCCTAATTATCCAGAGATTTGTAAGAATTTCGATGATATGTATTATCCATAGGTAATCCTTGAAAAACTGATTTCATCAGTTCAACTAAATTCTTTGGTGACAACATGCGGTCAAACGCTCATCGAATAAAAGTATTGCAATCACAGAATAGTTTATCGTACTTCTGAACGGCTGATAATGGCTTTCAAGCAAACATATTATGGAGTTCAACTACCAGATCTCGGGAGGTTCAACAGAGGTGAAATAGGGGGAGACCCACGCGAGAATTTTCACTCGGGAGGGAAGAATTGAAGATCAACAAAATACTATTTCCCCGGAACATCAGTATTTTGTTACGAAGTTATTTTTACGCCCACGAACTCGGCGAACATCGATTTTAACAGGGTATAGTACTCGAGAAGTCTAGGCGAGGGCCGCCGCGGGGACACCAGCCGCATCCTCAGATGTCATCACGGCTTCTCCACTGAATCGTGATCGACGCCATCGCTTGCAAGCAGTAGGCTTCAGAAAATGCCACTCTTCGAGAAAAATATGAGGAAAAACGAAGAGGTATATTTTTCTGAAAGGAACATGTGCCTCTAAACTCAGTCGCTTTCTCCCACACAAAGATTACGGAATGCAGGATAACATTTTATTATTGCGGGAAGAGGGAAAAAATTAGAGGTACGAATCAACCATAGCATTCTGCGCCGAAATGAATGGGGGATTGACAAAAGAAATTCCACGAGAAGGTTCGCTCTGACGAACTTTTCTCTGGCATTTTCTGAAGCAGCGTTGAACGGAGCAAAAATCCGGCAGTCCGTCTTCGTTCCAAAACGACTCGAAAAGGGAATCCGCCACCCTTGAAAACACCGTATCAGCCACGAATCTTTGACGGAAACCAGGAGATTTATCGCCAAAAACTTTAGAAAAGATCGTTCTTTCTCTCGTTCTCTCTGAATGACTCTCGCATATGTACAGCATGCACAAGACGGGGCATGTTCCGCACGTCGCGGACGTCATCCAGAACGCGAACCCGCTTTTGTCCGAGTGTTGACAACTCTGCCGCCCCCCGCGGCCGAAAGCGAGAGTTTCCGAAGGTACTTACATACTAATGAATCCGTCATCGCGATAGACACGCCATCCTAGCTCATGAAAAATGCATGACCAAATAATAAACTAGGGGTTCCCGAAGGCGCGGGATTTTGGCAGGGGTATGACAGGCAGACTACGCGGGTTCGCGAGCCGCACGCATCCCATTTCCACGTCATGAATGGCTTTCGGTGGGGAAGAGGAAAAACCGGGACGAGAAAAAAAATGTAGGTTTTTGCAGAAAATATGGCCAGGACGTTGGAACAATTGTTCGCAAATTTACTCTTTGCACATGAACTGGGAACGGAACGGAGTGGATAAAATCATCACCCGGTTCACACGCAAATGCGAGATGGCAAAAGAATCCCCCCACTTCACACAGTCGCAAATTTAACGATGATCGCTGTCCCGATCTTGGAATCCCGTTTATTCCTTCGAATGAATCTGTGAACCCAAGCCATCCCCTCTCCACCAAGTAAAACATCCCCACTCAAGCTATCTGGCCAATTTAAGGCTGCAAAAAATGCATCACGAGTCTTCCATGACATTCTCTAATAAATCTCAGCATTATCCTGACCCATTCCGCCATCATCTGCGCAAAAAGCAGCAGTTGTTTTTACAACATTTAGGAGAAGCAAAATCATACTCATATTATTTACGGGCAATGTCGCCAGTCGAGGAACGGAGAGGAAAGACCATCTCGAAACGCATTAATTTTGAATGAGGCAGGAAATTGAAAGTTTCTTCGCCAGCGCATGGATACCTAAAAAAATCACCATGAAACCGCTATCATATGAAAAATAAGGCCAGTGACAAAAAACATTAAATTTTAAGCACAAATTACAAAGAACATCACCTTCCGAAGGAAATTGGAGTACAAGAAAACATTTTTCATAAAAATAATGTGAGTCGCAATAAGTTATGATTCTAAAAGAAAAAACATTCCAGAGTTAAAGTCAAGGATCCGAAATGATGTTGCTTCAGAGTTTCCGGGCTATACTTCGGACAGTCCGGGAATACATAAAAGCCAGTTCCTGAATTTTAAAATCATCTCATGATGCGCTTGGGTCCGCAGAGATATGAAAAATAAATATGTAGGAAATAACCCGGGGCTCAGGAAAACAAACTGACCCGACCCCTGGTCATTCTGCCAGAGGGTCTCTGAGTTCCCCGAACCCGGGGGATACATTGCCTTATATCAATCTCGACCTTACTATTGCTTCATCCGTTCGACCGGATCTTAACCTGATGGAAGAAATGCCCCTTCGAACTCCCGGAAAAAAACCTACACAGGGCACAGAAGCGTAGCTGGGGAGAAATACGACCCGCGCCTCGCGCATCTTCTTTACGCGACCAGGGGTCATTTATACCCCCCCCCCCCCTCTCCTCCATTCCAATCGGCATTGAAAAACGAAGATCAGAAGCAATTTCCCGATGGAGCAAAGATGTCCAATCTCGAACACGGGTTCGTTCCAGAAATAAAGCTCGATGTCATTCACAGAGGCTCGTTCCATTTGTCAAATAGATGATACTGTGCCTCGTTCGAAATAAGGTATACCATTTTTGATACGTTAACGATTCTGCTTGAAGTTCCCGTCACCTGACCTGAACTAGCATAATACATCAATTTTACACGATTATAGGCCACATTTGAAACAGTACGGAGAAAAACTTGGAGCTGCCAATTATCGAAATACTGTAGTTGAGTCTGTGCCGCATTGCCGTCTCATGCGAGTACATGCGACCTATACTAAATATGATTTCAAATCTTCTAAATTAAAAAATTCCCATATCTATATTTTTTCATCTTAAAAAAAAAGTTGAAAAAATACGTAATACGAATTTCCGTCAATTTCCTAGAGGTATTTCAATTGTCCTTTGTTCTCACCAGTCCTGAACTTGAAAAATGAGCAGGTTGTGTCATGCATGGAAGGCATTTTTCGAAGATTACCTTTTTTGTGGCTTTTCCGGTTTGCAGCCCATAAATTGCACCCAGTGGGCGCGGCACATAATCGAGTTAATATCGAACAATGGCTTAGCTTAGTGGTACACCGGCAATTTGAAACGTGCTTGTTGAAATTACAGTACTTTATAATATCCATAGGGAACGACTACAAGAGTTGAGCTTTGCCACTTTTGACGAGAATTCCGAGCGGAATAAAATGAATAGATTCCCGGGAAGCGGGGAAAATTACACAGCCTTTTACTGTGAACGGCAGAAGGCTAATGAATCTTATCGTAGCTCAGTTGCGTGATTTGGTTTTCGAGAACCTTAGAAATTATCTCTGGCGGTATTAGTTGGCGCTATGTTTGAAGCATCATGAGAAACGGATAGGAAATGAAAATGCCGATCCGTTTAAAAACTCGAACTGACAGGCGTTCATCTTTGCACAGTTGTAACAAAACAAAAGTTCAGAGGAAGGTTCTCACAAGCGCCGACCAGAAAAATCTAGAACAAAACCCGATGGACGGCATGTATCTGTCTTCACACATTCCTCGTCTGGAATCGAATTCTTCGCCCGCCGCATCCAATTCCTCATAAGTACTTGATCGAGGCCAGCGAAAGTGACCTGGAAAAAACATATAGACTACACGACAAAACCCTAGCCAGAAGCAAGATGAAAATTCTCTCGCGCAGGAAAATTGCGCGGACTCCTCAGCGCGAACCCAATCTCACACCTGTCGGAACCCAAGCAGGGAAATCGCAAAACTGAGATCCGGGGTTCGGCCTTTTGTTATCTCACCCTATGATTTTCTTCGCTCGCGTTCTTGGCTCTACTGGATTCCGAAGACAACGGGGAAACACACGATGCATTGACAGCACCCGCCGCCAAGACCCTGTCCCCGCAAGCATAAACGCATTCCATGCCACGCCACAATAACCTCCGGCCTTTTTCTTCCCCCGTTCTGCCATTTTTCTTCTGCGCATTCAAGCCTAATATCCCTCCTAGATCAACACAAAGCGCTTGCCAGATAAAAACACCCTTCGCCACAGGAAGCCTGGCATTCGCACCTCGACATGCCCCTGTGATTCCGTCACAAAACGAGCCAATCTTTCGAGAGAAAACACTCGGCTTCGAGATCGATGAGCCAGCGGCGGTCGGAGAAAGCCTTGTGCCATCCTTCCGGTCGAAATTTCTGTCATTACCACATTTTTTTAAACATGCACAGTACAACCATAATTATCCGGGTTAATGTTCGGGTGCCTTCGCCAGATGATCGAATATTCCGAATAATTTATTCTGAAATGGAATAAATTATTGAAAACGGGGGAGGGGGCGATTAACAGTGACGATCTGAAATTACTGTAGGTCCCACATATCTCGCGAAAGCAACTAATATCTGAAATGCCTTCCCCAAAAATATAATATGCACTTATTTGCTTATCTTCAAAACATAATTTCATTATGTCATGTGCATTCCTGATCCTCTCATGTTAATCTTCTACAGCTTTCCATGGTATTGATCTTTATTTGGTACAATATGCTTGATTTTTCTATTGATTTCTGGATTAAATTCGAATCCAGCTGATGGAAATAGAACAGGTCAAATCACACACATGCGCAGCCTTGTTTCAATTTCGAACTGAGGTTCTACGGTTAAATGAACACAAGTTTGAAATCTTCCAGGCTCATCAATTCGGATAGTTTTCACTTCAGCCACAAACGCTTCCGCAATTCCTATTGAGCACTGCGTTTTCCACGAGAGATATAAATGAGATTTTACTTTCGAAAGTTTCTACCGACCTGCTCATTCATGCTTTACAGACTGAGATAAATGGCGTAAAATTCCCGGCTCACAAAAAATTAATATACTAGGGTTCTCCGCCGGGAAAGGCGCTCCCGTCACGATATCAACAGCACACGAACTTCCCTCAGTTTGATTCATCGCAGTGGTTACGAGATTACACACTCTTGAACAAGGTGACAAAACGCTGACTGGGAGGGACCCGAATCCTGCTCATGCATAATGCATCAAAAGCTCATCATCAACCAGAGGTCATAAATGAAAAGGTAGGAGACCATAACAAAATGACAGGAGACGGGATCAATTAGTTGAATCGGGGGCAGTCGTGGACGATTCAGACCCGCTCGCGACGGAACCCGTCAAGCAGTCCATCCAAATAAGTTTCAACACGGGCTTTTCATTGCCCTTGCGTCAACACGGCTCTCCTCGCATCTATTCATCATTCCCCGAAACTGCGCAGGAGGATTCCTTCCTAATTACGAGAGGACTTCACGCACTCATGAACACGAGTTAGTCACACAAATTACCGAACAATAATCCCTTCTGCCTTTCCAAAAATATCCGACCGTTGCAGACCGTCAGCATGAGGATGCGTATAGAGGTGCAAAATGGATGTACAGTACAACTCACTCGACAGCATGATAATTCCCATCTCATCCCGCTCGAAATCGACAGCATTAAAACCCCTCTATAATTTCGGCGAGAACAAAAATTCAATACAAGGAAAGGGAAGAAAAAAAATCACAATAGGAATCGAATGCGCCATTCGAGAGGTTTGGTGGATGCGAAGATCAGCCATGTGCAAGGCTCACGTTTCTACGAGCTTATAAGTTCTTCCGGACTCGGAGTGAAATCGTATCTCACGAGCAACGGCTGCGGTTTACAGGCTGAGCTCATAGTATAAGACAAGCAAGCAGGCTCAGGGAACAAAACAGGGGCTTAAAAAATTACTTAGTCGAAGCACTACTTGCTACTCGATGTCCAATTATACCCGGGAAAGAAAAAAAAAAGATGAAAAGGACAGCAGCAAATGTCCCAACCAAATCCACGAAGAAAAAATTAAATAAGCGGAACATGCCGCGCCAGGTTGGCATTTCCGGACCGCGACAGCAAATTCAAGCGACGAAATCGTCAGAAAAATGCACGTTAATTCAACCAACACACAGGTCTCTTCAACCAACGGCACATGTACCACCAGTTGTGAATGGGCCCCTGGCAGGTGTTATGCAAGATGTTTCTCAGAAAACGTGTGTTCTAGAGGTAAAAATCCTAGAGTCACCTGTAGTACTTCGAACGACTTCTCACATATTCGAAAAGAAATCATTCAAATGTCTTGAGAAAAAAAGTGCTTCAGGTAAAAAAAAAAATTGAAAGTCCTTCCGCCGCTTCGTTTTCTCTCAGAATTTACTATTGATTCGTGTGAATTTAATCTGATGCCTGCTTAGTCAAAACTCGTATAATCAGACTTCTACTGTAGCATACCTTATTTCTCGTAAGGTGATAAGATGAAATTGAAAATGAAATGAAATAGGGAAGTCCTTATGCAACAAAAGAAAAGTCAATCATGTTAAAAAAAAAAATCGTGAACGTCGCGTTAAATCCGAGTCTGAAGCGGAATAGAAGAAAGTACGGGTGAACTCGGAGCCGTCGCTAAATTAACGGGCTGGGCGCAAGCGGCTGAAAAGTTCAGAACATTTTACTAGTCGAAGGGGGCAACGAGGAAAACATCGTTATTTAGCAGGGGAGAAAACTAGTTATCCAGCCGCGAACGATTCCAAAGGAAAGAAAGCTCGGAAATAAAGACATGCCCGGGAATAATTCGGCAAATCGGACCCACTTATCCACGGGGGAGCGCAAACTGCTGCACGACGCAGCACTTTCATGCCGTCATCCGAGTCGCGATTATCCATCCATTCGTCTCGCCGACCTCTCGCGTTGCTCAGGCGATTGAAAAACGGTCTTGACGCGAGGCCCAATCGAAGAAACCGGAGCGCGGAAAACGACAGGATGACTCGGACGACCGCGGGGAGCCGTGACTCGGCGATTTCTCGTCGCGTCATAACTGATATCCCGGGACTGGGGTGAAGTTCCCTGTCAGGAAAACAAACGCCCTCGGGGCCTCCTGAAGATACCTCATCACGCCTTCTACGGTGACTTGACACCCGTCGCTGTTGGACGCCCAGATCTGCGAACAGACTCCTGCGTGTTATCGCGGATCATTCGAATCCACATCGACTCATCACAACTTCGGGTGTCTGACCGATCGGCAACTCACCTCTCCACTTTGCCACCCGCAAATCAGCAAGCAATGTACCGTATTTAGGTGATTATAGGCCGCATCCGGAATTCGGACAGTGATTTTTAGGCAGAGAAAAGCTGCAGAGGTTCAAAAGAAGGAAGGAATCTTGAAGGAAATATGGCCTACAAAGCGTCCAAACCGGATGCTCTACGTGAAAAATTTGTACTTTTTGCGGTCAAGTATTACATCAGGAGAAGTAATGTAGCGCAACATTTTTCGCGGCTGGTGAGCGAGTTTCAAAGGGATGAAAGAATGATTCTCGGGAACAATAGATAATACTTTTAAATCCTGCTTTTTTTGCATGATTTTTAACCAATGAAATAATTTTTGAACGAAGCCATGCACGGTATTTCGAAAAAAAATTCCAGGTCATTTCCCACAACATAAAGACAAGATAAAATTTCAAAATTTTTTATAGATTGAACCCTTCCTTCAAAAAATCATTCCTTCGAATCAACTATATACAGCAATGTAGGAAATGAAGACATACATTGTTCTCGGGAAGAAGTATCTGTTTTATTTCTGAAATGATAAGACTTCATCTTCAGCTTACGTGGCCTGCAAATAACTGCCCTTCCTGGGCTAAAAATAGCGGTGCAAATTACGCATCGATTCCTAGCTCCCCTTCCCGTAAGTAGAGCGGAAGGGTATTTTTTCTTTTTTCAAGTCAGCTAATGGGAAGCAGTTGAAACTGGCTTTACTGCTACAAGGATGATCAAGAGTCGCCCGGAGAACCTCCAAGTCAAGCTGGTTCGAATAATGAGCCGCAATGAGTTTCGACGTTTCTTGGTCCTCCGTCGCCCGAGAGTTTAACGTCTGAGATGGAGATTTTAAAGCAGTTTCAAGTATTCCAGGAGGACCTCACGTAGCATCAGTCGATTCCACCAAGGCAAGTTAATAAAATTTGCCTGCATGAAAAATGTAACGAATTGAGTCCCACGTTGCGTCGTGGCCTGAAGAGTTTCAAGACGACCAGGCGATGCGCGGGGGAATCAACTAGATTCATGCATGGAGCGGGAGCATTGACCGGACTACTAATTACAGGCCAAAATGACTCGCGAAAGGGTAGAAAAATGTCGGTGGTGACCCTTGAGCTCATGTATCACATCTACCGGGGCTGGGAGTTCAACACAGCTGCGCGAGAATGACTTTGACGCCTCATTTTGCATCCAGCCACCCAGAGAGTAATTCACCATGAAGCGTACTTGCCCGGGGACTGAATAATTTCGGCGAGCACGCAAGCCAGGCGTAGCGCAATTTTGAAGGCAC
This sequence comes from Notodromas monacha, assembly GCA_905338405.1. Taxonomy (NCBI): domain Eukaryota; kingdom Metazoa; phylum Arthropoda; class Ostracoda; order Podocopida; family Cyprididae; genus Notodromas; species Notodromas monacha. The sequence goes on along the minus strand of CAJPEX010000018.1, from coordinate 21,503 downwards.
GCAGGTTCGTGAGGGATCTGCGTCACAGATCTCTCCGTCAACCGGGAATCTCCCACTTTTTTCCCTGCACTCCAAAGGGCAGGGAGCGTGTTCACATTTTTGCCCATGCGAACAACGCGGAACGGCGACCGAGGGTCTTTAACCAGAGCCATAACAGACTAAGATGAATCCCGCTCCGTGCTCATTTTAGCCTCGTGTTTTATAGCGACGGAAGATGCGACTGGTTTGAATCACAAATATAATTTGATGAGCGTCGGATTCGGAGGATGGGAAAAACCTTTGATGCGGATGATTGAACCCGCACCGAAGAAGGCTCCTACGAGAACATTATTCACTCGTAAGTTTTTTTTTCAAAGGGACGGCGGCGGCAACCCTTCGAAGTACTGTCGATCGAGGAAGAATCGGAATGATGAGCCAAAGACGGTCATGAGATGGCTTCCGTTATAATTCACTGGGTCAACAAAACATCAGACGCGCTCGAATTGCGATAATTTTTTCCCCGAGTGCACCCGTGAGCCAGGCGGAAAATACGGCTGATGTAACTGCCGCCTGCGGCCCACAAAGAAGGAGCAGGTAGGTATTTTTAAACTAATAATCCAGAGCGAACCTGCGTTGTAGAAAATTCTTCAAAGGCGGTGGCCATTGAAACTTCATTGGTCATTTGAAAAGAGGCTACGGCATGCATTCCAATGCGAAAATTAATGCAGATTTCTTGAGTGGAAAAAATACAATATTTCCCTAATTGGAAGTCAGCAACGTCAAGATGAGAATTGCATAGGATCACATAAAATTTCGCGGTTTCTCCGTGAGTGCTTGTTGAGTGCGCTATTTTTGAGTTTCATAAAAACCTAACCTTTGTAGAAAATGCTTTTTCTTCAAAATATGATTTCGGTTACTGTATTATATAATTCTCCCAGTCTTCTTAATAAATTAATGAAAAAATGCTCGAATCGAATTCAAGCTATTTACGGTTCTAGAAAAATTCGACCGCAAACGTTCGCCCAATCCGTCATACGTGTGAAAATGATTCAATGAGGACGCGATCGCGACTCATTTTCCAAAGCAGAATGATAATACTGAACTGTAAAACGCACAACTGATACAGGCAATTTTTCTTTCAAACGAACTACTGTACATTAGAACAATTAGGCGCGTCGTATGTGCGACCTTATTTATTGGATTTTGCCGTCATTCTCTTTGCAGACGCGAAAAATGTCGAAGAAACCATTCGATTTTTCATGGTGAAATTTTCAGCGTTAGTGCGATAATAGTCTTTCGTTGCTAACGACTTGAAATCTCGAACGCGATAAGACAAATCGAAAAGAGCAAACCAAACGATCAAAGAGGAGGGAATCGTAATATAATTTGGGTTATTTTGAAACAAATTGTTCGTGACACCAAAAAAATGGAATGCATAATATGAATAAATCGTCACTTCCTTCTTTATATGATGTAAATACGAGAAGGAATAATATCCTCGTCTCCCTCTGAGCTAGTGAACCCCGAGAAGCAAAGGTGTGTGAGCCAGGATCAGGGTGGTGCGGCCGGAGAACGTAGATGAGCAGGTGAATTCCCTACTCGCAGCTCAGTCTTGCTTTCGAGCTTAAAACCACTATGAAGATACGAAGATCGGTCTTCCAGAAATGAGATCCAATTAGCATAAGAATTTCCTCCAGCAACATTCATTCTCGCACCGAACAGCGAGAAGAAACGTCTCAATCCCGCAACGTGAAAGCCCGACGAGCACACGCCATTTTCCCATCAGCAGAGGTACCTGCTTCACTTCCGAGCAGGTCCGTCGACTAAAGGAAGTCCGGGAAAACGTCCGCCCTAATAACATACGATTCCGTAACTCTTCCCATAGACTGGCTTGTTTACCCCGAGTCTATTGATGCCGAACTCTCTCGGCTATGGGATCATCCCAGGAATGCCGTCATACCTTCAGGCTGGCATAATGACCTCCCATTCCGAATTCAACCACATAAACCCTGTCTTCAAGGACTCCTCAGTAGGATCCCCCCATCGCGTCGGTTTCCTCAGCGAGTTCGATCTTATTAGAGAGCAAACATGGAACTCCGATCAAGCGAACACAATACCCCGCTTATCGCCGACACGCATCGAAGCCGATTTTCCCCAGCGTACTGTTGGACGTAATTAACCACCTCCCGACCCAGTTCAATCTCACCAGTCTTATAACCCCTTGGATCCAGTAGGGAAGTTTTAGAGGGATAAAGGGAAAGCTCACGATGTAAAAATCAAAATAAAACGAGATTAATGGTTGAATATTCCGAATAACTAGCAATATTTTATAACCGCATTTTCGAGATGAGCTGCTGGGCAGGTTTTTTTTTTAATCCACTAATGCAATATCCTGATATTTATTTAAGATTAAACAAGACGGTTGTGGTAATATCGCATCAACATCTTATGATTCGAATTCAGGATATTCCTTGAAATATCCGCAGTAAAATACATTTCAATTTGAGGCGACGGTTTCCTTGACGGCTTTTTCAAATTGGTTTCACTGGGAAGTCGTCGTTTTCTTTCTTCATCTTGAGTTACGCACGTAGTAGTCCTTGCATACATTTTGAGGGCCTTATTTTATTTTCTTAGACATCTCCTCTCGTGCAGAAGCTACATTTGATAGAATCTTTACATTTTATTTTCTTCTTCCGATTCAGCTGATTTTTCTTTCATTTTTCAAGAGCGACTGCTGAGCGGAGCTCCTGTGACCTCCAGACTGAGAACCATTGCTTCCGGGCAAAAAGATTGCCTTTCGGTCGAGGAATTTCTCCAACAACCTCGGAATTATAGTCTCGTTCGGATCACAAAACCATGCAAAAAATTCCCGGACAAGGCAGGCGCGATTCGTGAGTACAGGACGATCGTCTTTCGAACCAGACGTCGAGGGAAAAAACACAATCCAAAGAAATCGCTTTTTCGCAGCACGGATTTTATATTTGTCGGGGTTCTATCTCGGTCACGCAGCTGAAAATGCGACCAAAACGAAGCAACATTCATCCACACGTGCACGAAGAAAATGGAATTGCAAATACCGTTGACACGCGCATCACTCGCAACGAAAGCGAACAGGCATGATCCCAAACCCATTTATAGAATGTCCTACGCAACCACTGCCTTAGCCGAAGGCACGTTTACCACCCGGTGAATACGAAATTTACCGAGGCCCCGGTCGCAACGCTTTTCAAATTGAAGCAGGAAAGAGCACGAGGGAAATCAGTACAATTGAAGTGGAATATCTGCCAAGAGAAAAAAAAAACATTAGGAGTCTTCCAGCGATAGCTGGAGGTTTGATTCGACTGAGTTGAATTACTGAGATGGGATTGGAGAACGGCCTTGTCTCCGTAGCATCCCCTCGCTTTCAAACCGTGTTCGATCAAATTCAATTGACCTCCTTCTCCTAAAAAATATCCAATTTCGATCGATACTTGATGCTGTTCGGGAATTCCATGTACAGTATTTCAGCAGTGGTGATCAAGGTATTGGACACCTTCGTCTCGATATAAATTAATGATCGGTTGTCGGGAAAATATTATCAGCGGGAAAGTGTCATTAAAACGGTGGCGTACGTGTTAATTCGATTATCCGGCGACCGCTGTTTTCTGGGCACATCCGAAGCCCAACCCCTAATTATGAGTGCCAGAAACATCATCCATCTCGTTCACGGGCCATGTTTCTGAATCACTTTGCGCCGTAGCTAGTATTTTCAACGCTGTTAATTAAAATAATCGTTATCGTCAACGGCACTCTCAGTTCAGGGGTGATTGAGCGATGGGCTAATACGCATGTTGGCCTTTCCACGGATTTTCTCATCATAATAAAGTAAAACTGGATCATTAGACTGGATATACTGAGTTGTGGTTTAGGCGTAAGACGTTGAAACCTCAGCCTTGCATTCAAATCATTCCGAAGTTCGAATGACTCACCTTGAAGCAAGTTAATTTACATTTTTTCTATGAAGTTTAAGCGCGAATGAAAAGTCCAAAACGCATATATTTTCCCGAGAACTTCGTCATTGCAGTTCAGGACATGGGCTAGCTCAAATATTCATGCAACAGATGTACTGAACCGATGGTTTTCATTAATTTTTGGCTGGTCATCGAATACGGATTTTGACTTGAATTTAATCCAGGGCAGTCCAAATTCAAGGCCTTCAATGCAGTAAGTGACGCTTTTACTAGCAAACGAAGCGCATCTTTTATAAAAAATTTCACACGGAATGATCAGGAGCGCGTAATAAACACTTGATGCATAATAGTGTTGTAGGTTTACATGGAAAACGTGAAGGATTTTATTTTTCATCATTTATGTCTTCAAAAGGAGCACGTGGTAAACCAATGTACAGTAGAAGTATGATTATCCCGGCTAGTGACAAAGCGCTTCTGCCCAGATGCGCAACTTTCACCGAGAATGAATACTGTATTTCATTTTATAATGACGAAAATGCGATGTTTAAATCAAATTCCTTAGCACTAAAGCATCATGAAAAATCGTACTTTGACACGACTTTTCATGCAAGATTCCGTTCGAGTAGAGATTACGCTCAAATTAGAATTACACCGGCAGCCTTGCATCCTCTAAATGAATCAAAATTTGGACGCGATCAATCAAATGCGCGGTTTCAATCGAAGCCTGACAACCATGGCTCCATTGTATCGTAGTTCGATTCCTACCCGACACTGTTCCATGGGATTGATTGTAGGGTGATTGCCAGATTTCTCAGCAGCCACTGGTCGTTTCGACGAGAGTTTCATTAAGACGAGCGTCACGCAGCGCATCCACGTCGGTGCCAGGAATCAATCCTCACATTCGAGCGTGAGAAATGATGAATAAAACGAGGTCGGAGCAACGAGATAATCATGGACGCGCTGTCGACAAGACAACCTCGCCTTTTATCCACGCGATTCGACGAAGCTCCCAGAGCAGTCACAACATCGACAGGAATCCGGAGAAACCGCGGAAAAAGTTGCCCGAGAAACCCCCTGCCGACACGGCAACCAGGGGCGGAGGAGTTGAAAGACCTCAACTCGAACATGTGTGCTAGCGATAGAAACGAGCCCAAGTCAATCAGGGCGCTGCTCTCATTAATCTGGCCAGAGCTAGATTCACGTCAGCGTTCCAGCCTTCTCGCAATGATAAAAATCTTCCGGCTTCGAAGGACACGGAAAAAACTCGAGTCCTCTTTCACCCGTTGCCCCCGAGCTTCTCCTCTCGCGTTTTTAAGCGCGCACACGTTTCGACGAAATCGGGCCGACGAGCGCATGTGTCGCAATGAAACCGTGCATGGCATTCGTTAATTGTTAGCACCTATCCCAGAGAACTGCTACGACCCCGCTACTTTTCAAATAGGTTCACCGAACGAGGTTTAATATCTTCCCCGCGTCATCAGTTTGATTAACTGCGCTGTAACCAATTTCCGCATGCTCCGATTGCACTGATCGACCCTTGATTTATATTACTCTCCTCGGCGGTACGAAGAACAGAGGCCATGACCTTTATTCCACGAGATTTATTGATGCAGAAAATATCCCCGCATATGAAAAAGAAAGAAACGGTCTTCACGATTCCTGAGGAAAATTATTTCGCGTCAGACGAAAATTCACTGAAGACACGATTCATGCACTAACTTGCAATAATTTACTCCGCTGCACATCGAAGGACTTGAAAATCGGGCTCTCACATGAATTCCACTCGCTGCATACCGAATAAGGTTTCTCCCCCCGGATTTCTACAACGAACATCGCTTGGAACTTGCTAATCAATCAAACTCGCCAACGACGACAAAGAAAATGACAGGCCACACCATTATTTTCTTCACCACGAGTCGCTCATAGTTTCGAACGGATTACGCAGCAGCATTGTGCAACAATTGGACAAAACTGGGCCGTCAAGAAGAAGCCGCGACAGGTGGGTGACGTTGGATTACGAAGGCTTCCGGAATCCCACGTACGCCACATGATCCGGATTCCTCAGACGCGAGTTCGATCGTCTACAAGAGCCATCTTTCAAGGCTTCTCTCTGTTATTACCAGCGAACGCAAAAAAAAATTGAGTACTTTCGGAAGGTGACAGAAGAAGAGTACCTAGAAGAGAAGTGCCCATGATCAATTTATTTTATTGTACTGCATCAATTTTATACTTCTGCCATATTTTTGTCCTGTATTCCATAGTTTTGAGAGGACAATACTTTGAAGAAGACCCTCTTCACACCAGGAACGCTCAGAGTATAATGATTTTTCAACCAGTTACGAGCAAAAAAAAAGGAGCACGCATATGACGTATTCCTGATGATACATTTTATTTTAATCTACTTCCAAATCAACGAAAAACTTTAGAAAATCGAAGAGAAGTTTAAAAAAGAGGAAAATAATGAATCGATCGTAAAACTCGAGCATATTACCTTTCACCTGGATGCTTCCCTCCTGACATGGCTCGGAAGGTCTCGACGACAGGAGCACCGGATGCACAACTTGCGGCATCGAACTTCGAAGAATTACCTGAATAACCTCCTCAAGTTACCGACGATGCAAAAATACATCGACTGATCCTCTTAGCTGCGTCGGTCGCGGTTAAAATCCAAGTTTACCAAGCTCAACTCACGGCGTGCATCTGACATAAAGCAAACGTCAACAAGAAACATTGGGAGTTGGTACAGTGTGTCGGATATTGAGTCTTCACGGGTTAAGCAAAGAAGCGTGATGAAGCATGCTCCTACAGTGCGCAATATTTTTGATTCCTTTCCGGGGAATTTTCTCCGATAAGCAGTTCCAGGGAATAATTACTTTCAGCTCCACGGCGTAGGAACGTTCGAGCGCAGATGTTGGATCCGGGGAGTCGAGTCATTTTTTGCAGCATCAAAACCGCAAGTTTCTTTGCAGGGGGAGAATAAGACACTCCCGGGTCAATTTTTCGAATAACAATATTCGTGAAGCCAGAGCAGCTGAAGTTCTGCTGGTGAAGGCGAATGGAGATGAAAGCCAGTTGAAAAAAAAAGGAAGGCGATCCTTTGGCCTACGCATCATTTGATCCCGAGGAAACTAATTGTAGGGTTCATTTGACGGGCTGCCAAACATGGAGCAGTTGAGCGGGACCTGGGTGAGATACTGTCAAGCTAGCGGTGCTTCAGGGGTAGAGCGAAACGGAAGTCGGCGGAAACGAGAGCTTCAGCTATCTGGTAAGCCGAAAGTAGAAGCGAAAAACCGCGCTGCTCAACACGGTAAGGGAGACGGGGAGTCGAAAATAAGATCGCTAATGGGAAAAGGAACGCGATCCACGTGGTGCCAATTTTCCGGGGAAGTGGGGAGCCTTACGGAGTGGGAAGACGAGACAATGATACGCGGAAGAGGGAAATCTGGAATAGCCCCCGCGTGCCGCACTCGAGATCAAGCATCGGAGCTCTCCACGCACCCCCGACAAAGTGATGCGAACGAGAAGCACGACCGGCTCCCGAATTTCCTCAAAGGACCCCCACATTCTCCCCCCACGACATGCCACCCGCAAATTCCGGTCATAGTTCAGTTCGCACCTCTCTCTCTCTCTCCCGCGCCGACACGGGCCTCAATCCTTTCGTGCTGCATAATTCATACCGCACGATCAGCGAGCAAGTTCTGGTCCCAGCGCTCAATCCCCGCCCGTCAAACCAAGACCCAATTAGAGCAGCGGGCAAGGCGTCAAACTTATATCTCACGCTGGGCGCCAAGTACTGTACTCCCCAGAGCGCCTTACTGTGGGTGCAAAGAACCCACTTGAGGCGTGACAGCCGGGTTGCGGTTTCGTCGAGTTGCCAGCTTCACCGAGTGAGGGCTCACGAACCCACCGCTCCTATATCGACGCGTGATCTGATCGCATGAAGACGCACCAACGAATCAACTCATTTTTTTCAGTCTCCGAATGTTTTCGTCGAATAGAAAACCAGTTTACAGAATCGACAACACGGAAAAGAACATTTCTCGCACACTTGACTCGAGATGCCGTAGACTTTTTCTTCAAATAGTGGCCCCTGTTTCGCAAAATAGACCTATTGTAAAATTCTTATCTTTCGCACCCACACAAAATGAAGTTGATATCGCTGATCTGGGTACCAGCATAATGTTTTCCATAAGAAAACGGCTCTTCTTCAATTCTCGAAGGTGTTGAGCTTTATTTTATTTTCGAAGCATCACAGTATCATTATATTTCAGGAAATCTGCTTCCGCTTGTGGAGGGAAGTTATCGGTGCGCAGGGTTTCCCAGGGCAGACACTTGGGGTTTCAAACGCTAGTGCCAGTTAAAGGCATGTCACAGCTTCTCAAGCGCCGCAGCCCAGATGTAACGAACAAGAAAAATCTCCCGAAAAACGATTGCTAACCCATCTGTTCCCTCGGGAAACAATTCTAAGCGAGGAAACGTTGGGAAGTTCGTGCGCAATCGCTTCCACGATGTTGTTATACGCAGAGCTTCCGCCATCCAACGGTTCAGACTCGAGTGCGAGCGATGTTTGAATTCCTATAGACAGCGATCAATCGGATTCACATCTCAGAAGCACTGCAAGTGTTTACACGCGCATTTGATCACGTCAGTGTCCTCTCGAAATGAATAATCTCAGAATAACGAATAGTTTCAGACAATGCCATCTCCACCTTGAGGCAATGTTGGAAACACGATAGATGTGCACGGTATGAAAGACGGAGAATAACGCGTGGAAATTGGCCTTTTCTTGATTACAAAGGTGCGGTAAATGTTCAATTTTTGCGTCGCAATGAGGCTTTTAATTTCCCATAGGCAGCGATCAATCCGATTCTAATCACGAAGACACTGCAATTATAGTATTTACTGGTGTATTGCGTCACGTAATTTTCATCTCGAACAAGGTGGCATCAGTTATGAATAATTTAAGCCAAATCAAAATCGACCTTCAGGCAATCTCGGGAACGCAGAAGTCTGCACGCCATGGAAAGCAGTGAATCATGCATGGAAACTCGCTTTATCTCGATTACAGAAATACAAAATCATATTTGTTAGTAATGAGGCTTTTCGCGTGACAGCAATATCGAAAAACTTTTTTCAAGAGGCACAGAGAAGAATAATCAGGAAATGAATGCTCGACGACGCCGAGGAAAGGAATCTATTAAAATTACATGGTCCAACGTCGTGAATAATGCATCTCACTTCTGAATAAAAAATAGACCAACTGACGGCAAAACTGGGTGAGCTGGCCACAAGCGAGAGAAGCTCGGATAGGACCTTGAATGAATTCGCGTGCTTTGATATTGGTTCATAAAATGCATATAACTCCAAGTCGCTGGTCTTCGGTTAAACAAGCTCGAATTCACTTTCATTTGGGGGGAATAAACCCCTTTATACTGTACCCCATAATTTTCATTTTAAGCGCCTTATTCTCTCTGATACACAATTGTCGGGCAAATGCAAGCGTGAGTACTCCACCGATCAGCAGATGATGCAATAATATCACCCTTTAACTTTTCTTTTTTTTTGAAAAACTACGAAGTACACTGCATTTGATACAATATTTATATTTACTGGATAACATGTAGTACTTCTTTACGAACTATGTACTGCGACAGTCTCGTGCGGCATACATTTGAGTAACGGCCGCAATGTAGTCTCATATGCACAGCCTTCTGTAGATATATTAGGTTTAAATGCAATTCTGTTTTTTCTCTCATTCAAAAAATTGTAAAAAAAAGTCACTGTCTTGTTCTACCTTTTATAAATATCAGTGGGTTTGATTCGCGACTTCTGAGTGTACTCTTAAATCGTGGAAACCCCACTTCTTGGAATATGCCCAGATTGAGCACTTTTATGGGCCGCATTCTCCCGTCATTACGTCTGATTTTGTGGTCTACGCAATTCTTTACTCAGAAACACTTGTACGGAATGTGACTGCAGTCTATAAGTGCCCGATGCTTATAGCACTGTGGATTCGATACAGTATTTGATTATCCAAGCGAAGACGTCAACAAATAAGCCAAGATAATCGAGGTTTCATTCCACTGACTCGAATTTAAACCGTGTCTTTCGGCTCGATGCCAGAACGACCCTTTCTGAGGATTACAAGAATCGCGTTGGGGTCTGCTCAGGGGATGGGAAGCCAAACCGTCTGACCGCCCCCGAAATGAATAAAAATAATAATTAACAATAGGGGCTCCACGGCAGAAAAACCCGATCTCCTTTTATGGAAATCCACCGCCCTCGAGGGAAGGCGGATATAGTGAGCGTGTCGCTGTCGATCGGATGCCCGGATGTTGTCGAGAAACACAGCCTCTACGTTTGCTCGCTCACGGGATCAAACACGATTAACGTATTTTGCTTCTGTAGCCGGGGCAATTGCGGACGTCCGGGGCCTTCCGGTGATGGATGCCTCGCTCGCCACGATTGCGGCCTGAGATCGTCAGTAACATTTCGATCCCGTGGATCCCCACAGGCTGGATACGCGACAACTATTTTTGCGCGCACTCCGCGTGATGCCGCCAGGCCGAGGGGATCCTTCGTTGAGCCTTATATGGATTCATCGCCCCACACACAGCGGGATCGCAGGTCCAACTAAATCTATCGGCATGATATCACGATCAACGAAGAATCAATCGAAAATAGGCATCACTGCTTTACCATCGATTATTTGCGCTCGTGAGTAAAAACAAAAAAAAGCAACCTTAGAGATGACGGTTTGTAAACAATACAAGAGCTCGACTTCTCGAGGTAAAACAAAACGTCATCTCGCAGGACTTTAACCAACACCCAGGAAACAATAGAATGTTCACGCCAGATCCACAAGCAAACAATGTATGCATGATGCAGCAAGATTTCGAATATGAGATGAGCAGCCCTGCAAACAGAAGTAGTGCATCTGGAAGTCAAAAGTCGTACAATACTCGAATTGCTTGGGAGGTTACGCAGCTGGCGGAAAGAACGACAAACGCATTATTTACGAAAATTGTCCCAGTCATAATTCTTTGAGGCTCTTTTTATATTTCATAGTCCGGACGCATGAAAAGAGACATGTTGAAAAGAAATTTGATTTTTTTTTTCGAGAGAGAGGGAATGCATAAAGGCTCATGAATATAAAGCACCCGCGCAATCCTACGACTCCAATAAGAAAATTGACGATCCAATCAGTAGCGACGGCCGCTCACTCCGAGCCCGTAGGAAAGGTAGAATAAAAAATATCATCCGCGAAATCTAACATGCTGTAACGTAAATAGATTGGACAAAAAACTGCGGATTCCCTCACGTATATCTAATACTTTCCAGATAATAATCAATCAAACTCATTTGCTTCCCGATTCCAAGTGTCCCATTTTTTTCTACAGTCGTTAGCACATTGTCCCGTTAGTGAGCCAGAAAAGTACAATATTTTCATATTCATCGGCTCTCCTTCATTAAATTTGGGTTGGATATCACGTGATAGGATCTACTTTATCATCTTGGATTTTTTCTTATGCTCATACTATACAGAATTTGTCAATGTCTCTGGATATTTCGCCTCATCGCCGCGGTTTGCGAGGTACATGAGCTCGATGGTTGCTGCTTCGTATTATATGACGAGGACTAGCTTTAATGCTGAATAGATTAATTTTAAAATGCAAATGAGCTGCCACGTGAAGGGGGGTTCGAGGGAGCAAGATCAGGAATTTCCAGGGATAATATCGGAAAAATTTCAGTTTATCATCCCATCCAACAACAAGTCGAACTGAAATGAAACCTTTGCTTCACACGTGTCTTCAAATGATTCTACAAGACTGTTCGTCAGGAAAAAGAAGAACGCTTCTTCACGCCTCCTCCATCAGATATCTTCGCATCGGCGTTTATTGAGGCCCTCTACACGGATACACTTTTGAAGCGTATGAATCCATCAATCAAAATGACACTGGTGCTCTGTAAGGAGATTCTTCGAGTATTCAAGCTTCTGGGTCATAGTCTTCCAATTCAAAGTCATTTAAATACAGTACCTAAGAATGAAGAAAGCCTCTCTATGCCCTGGCTTGGGCAAATTCTTGCTTAAAAGTTGGCATTCTATGGGAACTATGACCCAAAAAGGACCAAGAGTTTTTAAAACACTGTTCACATTGACAAGTGATGTTACGGTTTGCAGCATTATTCCTGGAAATATTAAACAAGGACTGCTGGGAAATCAGAGAAACTTTATTTTCAACAATGGGGAGAGTATGACTGACGAGCCTTTCGAATTAGTCTTTGCGTGGAGGCTGTCATTCTTTGGACGGAAGATGAAATAATTTTCAATAAAAATAAGCCATGGATAACATAGAATGCGATTGTTCGAATGTATCAGCAACTTTCGCAGACAGGAAGCTATGGATTCGGTCGAGGACTGTCGCTCAGATTCGATGAGCCCTGCTACACCCTCACCCCCTTGCAGTTCGGCAATTTGCCGATACGCAAAAATTACCCGACCCATATGCCGCGACCCGGCCGTGCCACACGGGCTGGCTGAGATATATCGCGGTTTTTGTTTCCGCTGATCTCCCCAGGGGTTCTCCTGATCACAGGGACCCGACCCGGGCAGCGGAATCAGACGCGGAATCCCGCGTTCCCGCCGTCGCGACGATGAAAAATGCGCTTCGCGCGATTGCACGCGGTCTGCACTCGACGCCTGTGCCCCCTAGCTTTCGTTTTTGCGCATTATGCGTTCCATTCATCCACAAAAATAAAATGTACAGCAACTTTAAAAATTGCTACGAGAAGTTTAGTCCAACTATTCTATCATCATTAACCCGTGTTCAGTCGATAGAGCACACTTTTTTCCTCCCGAAGATGTGTTTAAAAACTCTAATTAAAGCCAATATTCGAGATTTTCGAGGATATGCCACAATGAAGTCAATCTTCGATATATCTTAAAGATGCATTCAAGTATAGACCACACAGAAGTATCACATATACGGCCGATGCAATAAATTTATAAAATACTGTATGCACAAACTTTGAATTCTCACAAGAAAATATTCCGATTTAGTCACAGCATAGCATTATTTCTTCCTTTTTTGCGGCCTGAATTACTGGTTGAAATGAGGATGCAATTATTAATCACGAAATTACAGATTTACTGAATGTTCAATTTAATTTTGTGCAGTGTCAAAGCCTCATTAAAAACTCCTCAATCCTGACACCACAACGCAATTTGGTCAAAACTCGACCCTAAACGATTTTAACCATCAGGCATTTCAAAATGAAATTTGTGATTTTAAAGAAAAACGTTGGGCTACGTATTGATGAAAGCTTCCACTACTAAGAATTCAAGAAATCCAACCTGCAAGACAAGAAATCTGAACTCACTCAATGACGTATGAGTTACTCCTTCGTGATTTCCTCAGTATACGGGTTACTACAGCAGTTCAAGTATGATCTCAATTTTATGCGTCTGCGACCTCGGCTATTGGCTCATTGCACCGACATTCTGATCAATTGACCAAAAATGCCTTAATAGCTTCAAGGCAGACGAGACTAAATGAAGCAAGATGAGCGCAAAGTAATTACCGAAATACTTCGATCAAATGTAGGGGAATTTTAATGATGCAGTCATCGACTACAAACGAATCGCACGAGAAAAATCGAACTTCAGAGATCAAGCCGACATCGAAGCATGGCATCTGAAACACGATGAAGTACTCGAACATTTTTGTGGAAGAGAACTTCCAAATAAACAACTTGCTACGTAGATCATGCGCCTTGTGATGAGAATCGCGTGTTTCGGCAGTTCTTAGAGAAAAAGTTTTTAAAAGCACGTGGTAAGCATAGTTCGGTACATAGTTCTGAAAGTTCCAAGAAGTTATCTGGAATGAAGGCATATCATCGGAGGCCAGGGCTCGGGGGAAAGAAATACTTGGGCATCAAGTACAACAGACCCGTCGATAATCGTGCATAAAGCCCGGACCACTAACGACGACTCTCGTGCATCGCGCGGATTCCAACCGCGCTGACGAGCATTTTCAACATGCCAGCCTTCGGAATCGCCGGCGGTGGGATTCGCAACCAGCCACACAACATGCTTCCTTACGCAGCGATTTTTCCGTGAGATCGATTCACGTAAAACAGGAGAAAAACCTTGATTTTCGCTTTTCAACTGAAATTCAACTCCCACCCTAACGTAAGAAACTCTCGACGCTGTGAAATCCGTAGGGGTGGTTTCTCGTGGTCATGCGACGCGGAAAAAATGTCTTCGCTTTACCAACAACGGCTTTACGTCGAAAGTTTCCCCCGCATCGACCTCTCACGAATCGCATCTAATGTGAAGCGTTCATCAGGAATCTGTTGCCTCAACTTTCGAAACTTTGAAGGAAACAATTAAAACAGACTCACGCCAAGGAATTGAGTTTCTGCTGAGCTAGTTAAGTTTGTTCATCCGGAAGATTGTGGTATGTAAAATACGAGGGACGGTTCATAAGTTTTGTGAATCGGGGCGCACTTGCTGTCACCGGAGAAGATTGTCTTAGCGAATCATTCACCAATATATCTTTTAGTAATACAGTAGTTCAAAGAAGTTCTCCAAAAGAGAGTTCGATGTTTGTTTTGCCTCCAAACATCCAATACTGTGGATCATTCGAGAGAAGGTGCGCGAATACCACGAATTCGTCAATCGAAAAATTCAAAGAACTGCGAAGAAATCCCATCGATGATCGCACAGCATTTATACTCGTACGTGTCCGGCACTGCGACAACAAGCTTTCGCGAGATTGGAAATTGTCCCCGTTCGATTCTTTTGAATTACTCTACTGCGTACTCGAAACTTGTGGTAAATCCCTGGTACATGAGCCGAACTGTCGGGATAGCGATACAGTGCGAGTAAAATGCCCACACGGAGAGGAAGACGGTTGGAAAAGGAAACCCGCGGAGTGAGGAAACCCAGCGCGAAAACGAACGCATATCCGCCCCAATCTCTGCCGCGGCATTGATTTCTCGCCTCCGGCGTGGGCAAAAACGCGTCCAGGGCATTGACATCAGTGACACTGTCCGACTCAGCAATCAATACGCCGAGCCGCGCGATTCCTCGCAAGCCCCCCGGGCCCCGACGCCGAGAAACGAGATGATGAGTACGAGTCCGGACGAGGAACTCGGACCGGGATAAATCTAGTTCCGCCGACTGCAGCGTCATTGTCCGCCCTCATTTCACAAAACACCTCCCACTGGCTAATGTAACGACACCCTGGTTCATTGTAAGAGTCGTGTGAGAATTCTTCCGGCTCTGCGGGGACACCGAATCTCTAGAAAACACGCCGGACAAAACCGCGCCATTGATGACTGAACCACATAAAACTCCGCTGCTCCATGCCTTTTATCCCGTTCAACCGCAACGACGACCTTTAAAAATCTCGAACTGCTTCCATCGCAAAAAACACGGTCGATTTTGTTACGTGTACCACTCGTGGTTCATACAGACGTACTGCAGGAGGTGCGCAATATTGTCCTACGATGAATGATCTAATAGTCTCTCATGGCATTTGCACAGGTATCTTTGGAACTTGATTATCTGGCCCATTTCATGATCCTCATTACTTGCGAATTAAAGCCAGGCATTTCAGATAACCCCATTAGCTGGTCCACAAGCTTAAATGATACCCGTGGTGGTACCGGGCCATCTGGACGTGTTTCAAAATTTCAGCCATACATTGGAAGCTGCATAATTTGTGGAGAAGATGGAAAGTCATAGACCATGTCACTCGAAGGTCAACATAACTCCAAGAAAGAGGAGGTCAGCGAATAACACGCATGATTTACGCAGCTGAAGTGGGTCAGCGAAAGAATTTGGCCTTCAAAAGATGTACGCAAAGCAGCATAATTTCATAAAGCCTTAAACCCATTTTTAATATTTTCCGTGAGAACAAATTCACGGCCGCTTCGTCACATTGTGCTACAGTATTTTATTACCCATAAAAATTGGATGAATACGCGTAGAAGATCATGACATACAGAAAAAGAACCACCATCGGTCATTCTTTTCCTTTGTTTCCCAGGCGTAGCGAATTTCGCTCGCTTCCTCACTTGCGTCAGACGACTGACGTAACTTAGCAACGCTGCTTCTTGAAAGACGATGAAATTGACGCCGACCCAAGAACACGAAGAGGGTTCACTAGAATAGCATACATGTGAATTCTTCGCACGGTTATGCAGCATCCTGGACGTTGCCATCTCCTGTGAAAAATGTTTGTTCGAGAGGCAATTGATCCGGTTTCAAAGAACCATTTTCTAACTCCGAACAACTTGTCCACATTACGATGAGGGGCAATTGGAAATGACGGAAAAAAAGGTCGTTAGAATACGGGCGGAACATTGATCAAAAGGGTTCCGCTCGGGTTATCTGGAACTAAATCGCATCACGGCTAAAACAAGCAGTCGTTGACGAAAAAGTGTTGAACGGGATAACTGGAGAACGGCGAAGTTGCGGAGGAAGGTAACGAGTCCGGCCAGACCGAAGTTCAACTTTCCACGGGGTGGTCCGCAAAGGAATCGATCAATTAACCTCGCCGCCTGACGAGTGATGAACCGATAGACTTTCACAGGTCAACCAGGGATCCGCCAGAATCTCAGCCATCTTCAAGACTGACTTGATGGATCGGATTATAAAAAAGCCGGGCAGGGAAAATAAAATCGAAGAGAAAATATATATACCGCGAGGGGGAAAACACGCGCGACTTTATGGATTTCCGAAGTCACTAATGGAACCTCATTTTTGAAAGAGGCGATCCCAGAAAAGATTTCGAGCTCTCGTCGAGTTCGTTACGAGGCTTTCAACAAGTGTTGAACTCAAAGAGAACCGACACACTAGCTGAGCTCAGATTTCTAGTTCCATTTCACTCAGCACATAGCATTTTTCAAAAAATAATATCATGAAGATACACGGGGATCCCATTGACCGAATGCTGGTTCGGAAATCGAGGCACTAAAGGCCTTATAAATTAGAAACTAATGCGCTTTCTCCAGGAAATGCTTTAATTTCCAATCACGAGACGGAAGAAACTTTTCACGCATGTGATGATTAATCGAGTTAGTTCAGCACGGATTTTGCTCGTAATTCCCGGAGTGCGGCGTCAATAAATTGTGTGCGGATCACATCATTTCTGAAGTAGGAAAAAAACAAAGAGAAGAACGGAAATCTTCGGCACTGGCAAGGTAAAAGGAGGATTCACAGCTAGTTTAATTCATTTCAAATTGGAACATTAATACAGTACATGAAACTTCATCTTGAATTTCAACATCGATTTACGCCAGCACTTCTTGAATTTCTTTCGACTAGTTTCTGAATTTGCTGGAAATTATGCTTTCGTGAAGTTAGTGTTGATTCAAGAACAAGATCACTGACCTGAAGTTCCTCCGTGCTGATGCTTCGAGCCGGACTCCGGAAGACGAGCGGACGACAAGACGAACATCGTCACGACACCGAGGAAACATCGCAGCAGCAAATGCTTCATAGCTTTTCTTTCTCAGGAAATAACCTCAAGTTCGCACCAAAAACTTCGTTCACTCGTAGTTTCAGTTCACTTGAATTCACCTAGATTTCCGCGGTCATGCTACCACTCACACCGCAAGTCA
The DNA here is from genome assembly GCA_905338405.1 of Notodromas monacha. Classification (NCBI taxonomy): domain Eukaryota; kingdom Metazoa; phylum Arthropoda; class Ostracoda; order Podocopida; family Cyprididae; genus Notodromas; species Notodromas monacha. Next base: position 3,942 of record CAJPEX010000018.1, on the reverse strand, counting down.
ACGTTCGGGACTGACAATCGATCGATCGAGCACTTTTGGTCCAAGCCACTGACAAGAAAACCACCTGCGAGAAGAAGAATCGGTTCTTTGCAAGCACCGCTGACATGAAAGTACTCATCGGAACGGCTAATTAAGAAAAGCATTTCATGAATTTTCAGAAACTGTCGATTTTATCCCAACGAAGCTCGTCAAATCGTGACAAGCGGCTCTCCAGATGAAAGCGAACATTTTTCCAATCGTCCTTAGTAATTTTCCGATCAGGAAATGAAGTCCCGAACCCGTTGGACGTAAAAAGTTACCGGTGGGATTATTAGTTTCGATGAAAACACTTCCAAGAACATTCTTTCAAATAGTTTTCCAATCACGATTTCAGTCAGGCCATTTCTTCCGTTATATATACCTCATGTAAATCGAAGTCCCACTCAGACAATTACCATCACATAGATCTCATCGCGATCAAAAAAATTTTTAAATGTTCTCCTGTTGAAAATCATTTGCTGAACGACCGCTCATAAACCATACGACCATCGAAAAAACCTCTTCCAATTACCGGCTCATCCCGAAGACGCAGTGGAGACTCAAAGAAAATTAACGTCTTTTTTACTCAGCCTGAAGATAACGTATGCCGTAAGATTATAATTCTACTGCACAAATCGCGGCAAGATTTAGTACTACCGGGGACTCCATACACACCAGTACATTAGCATCCGATGCAATTCTCTTGCATGACTTCGAATAACAAAATTTCAAATGGCTCCGAGATCTACACGCAGTACTGCGCTGCGCAATTCATGTAAAACTCAGTGTCGTGACTAAAAAGCGATGCGCATTATTTTTGAAAGACTTTCTGAAGCTGGAAAGGAAAGCACTGGCACTGCTGAGCACCTGCATGGGTATGACACTCACCACCCTTATTTTTCCAAAGAAAATGTTAGAAAATGGCCCCTGATAGACGCAAGCCAAATTATAATTCGCTCTTGTGCATGGCGCACGCACACTTTTTCTTTCAGAATTCAGGGGAAAATGGTGCAGGCAGTAGACTGCAATTCCAGGATTTTTTTTTTACAGCAACCTCTCGAGATGAATACTGTACGTGAAAAAGGTAGCTACAAGCGAGGAAATACATCTATGCAGAATTGGAATAACACTTTCATGAACACGAGTAAAAAATGCGACGCGCGAAGTCATCGCTCACGGAAGTCACATTAATCAATGCGTAATTCTTTTAAAAATTAATTACGCCCCGCATGATTTCAATAATAATACCCTGAAGTAATAAACAAGCATGAAGAAGGATTCGCATTTTCATCATCACAGAGTATAAATGGTCCGACGACAACGGATTCGCCGTTCCGCACTCGGAACCGGTCGCGTTGGGCGCGAACCGACGACTGCTGCGGCGCGAGTTGCGAGGCTGGATCACAACCAGCGCGGGAACGAATCTGGGATGGAGAACATAGCAGAGACATCTGACGGGCAGTACATTCCCCAAGGACATTGCTAGCGTATCTTGCCGAAGAAATTCGGATCTTCTCCCTCCTCCCGAGAATCCTAGTTCTCCGTGCTCGAGCGATCCGATTTCAGGCAACCGCTTCGGCGGGAATCGAACTGAAGAAGTTGCGAAAATTGTTGAAATTTCGGAGAGGAAAGTTTGACGTAAAAAAGAAAAGACAGGAATTGTTTTCGGTCCAAGTATTTTCAACCGAATAATTCTTAAACAACGATCATCTGAATAATAAAAAAAGTAGGAATACTGTGCATAAAAGAGGTCGCAAACCATATCGGGTTGGCATTACCTGTCTTGAACTTGTAACCATATTCGTTTCATCTTTCGAATATAAGTCACCACACCCTTTATGATTTTTTTTTATAATTTATTGTATTTTGTTCGCAACTTGCACGTCATTACAGCCTATGCGTACGTGAGTATCTCGAGCACAGGCTGCAGCAGAATTCGTGAACTCAGTATTTGAGGGTAAAATTCGACTTATAGTTGAATAAAGTGCACGGTAAAAATCCCAACTCTACGTGTTCCAGTATTCTGTTGCTCAATGCAAATGATCTGAGAAACTAGAAGAGTTTATTCGCGAATAAAAAATATTCGATGTGAGTAACCGCAGGTACATTTTTAAGGGAGAAGAAGAGCTTCTTGACTTCAATCGTATATCATGAGGATATGAGCCTGAAGTCGTAGGGATAGTACAGTACTTCACAATAGTTCTCGTGAAGTGAGAACAATTTCCTATAAAAAATATCTAATTCAACATTTTGTTTCTAGGGAGGATAGATATCACCACTATTTTCTACCATCGGTATACATTTTATTGAGCAAATTAATTTTCAAAGTTGGTTTAAAAGTCCATTTTAGGGATATCGATGATTCGATGTAGTGATTTTCCATTGAAAATGAATGAAAATGTTTGATTCGGAAAACAATAAACATTCTTTCCAATTCCGTTGCATGATTTTAATATGGTTCCACATTTAAAAAATTGCAATAATATACTTGTACTGCGCATCGAAGAACTTATAAATGCAAGCAACTACAGGTAAATTTTCAAGGGAGAAGAAGAGCTTCTTGACTTAAGTCGTATATCTCTACCAAATTTTTTTACTGTCAGACTACTTCAAAAACAGGGTGAAAATTGCGTTGATCCAATATTTATAGAGGGAAGCCAATACCTCCATCAAGGGGGTCCAATAATTTATCAAGGCAACTTTTCCAGTCACTCAACAATGTTTCCATTACCGCCAACTGAGATCCTGCAAAGGAGAATTTTGAAGCAGTAACTTCTGAATATTTTTGGATGAAAAAGCAATGTCATCCATATTCCCAGCCACAATCGAACCGTGGATTTCGCACCGCACCATCTGGCCGGACGAAACGATTCCCTCGTAGGAAAAGCGAAACAATTTTTGGTGGGACAATTTTGACAGTTAGACATCTTCCTTTGAATGTTCGCTCTGGGGAATCAATTATTTTTTAATAAATGTGATAAACATCATGATGCAATTTCGAAATATGATATACATTATGATTACCGGGAAGAAACCATTGAATGTATTTCTATTTTAAAAATCGCGAACACTCAGAATATCGTGCAGACACTTTAGCACTGAAACTAGTACTGTACCATTCATTCTTCACCAACTTTTTGAAAGTGACAGTCTCGGTCATGCTTATGTGTATTTTTCAGAATTCAATCTGCTGATCTTTGCATTTGTCAAAGATTCGAGATGCACCCCTTCGATATGCGCAATATCTAAATAAAAAAATTAAAACCTAGGATTTTTTCTGAGAAACATCTTGTGCCTACATTATTTAATAAATTTGTAGTAGTACGTAGTCATAGTGCATACATAGATCTATAAATGCCATCAACGAGATGTTATACAATTTTCTAAAGCTGAAAGGGCGGAATATTTTAGATTGAATACGAACGTACTGTTGGGGACGTACCTTGAAGAAAGACACGTTAACATCTCAAAATCCGGCAGCATTCAAATTTTTGAAGCTCGGAGTAAAATGAAAATCTCCGACAATGAAAGTTCGGACGACGGGTTGATGATCTTCAGAACCCGCTACATGACCTGTGACGCGTTTCCAGAATCGTAGATTATTTTCTATACTGGATGAAAATATTATCTTCATTGTTGAGAAAAGATTCGTTTGCTTTTCAGCATTGGCATTCCAGCGCTCCTCGTGACCAATGCGAAAGTTTGGTTTGAAAACCACACTTTTTAATCTTACGAAAATAAATCTGAAGGAGATTGGTGTTGCTGCCTAAAAAGAAGCGTCACACTACGCTTCACTATACAGAAAGCAAAATAGGGGGCGAGCAAATCGAAGATTGGCCTCATGAATAGAACACCGCATTACATATTTAAAATAAGATTTAATCGATTAATGGAAACGCCTTCATTTGAAGTGTCCCATGAAAT